>CM031235.1:171721058-171946922 GCA_018340775.1 Taxus wallichiana var. yunnanensis
ACTTATGTGCCATGTTGTTTTGTGTCTGGAACCTTGAGGATCTTTGAGGATGTCACGTGCATTTGGATCATATGGTCAAAATGGCCCGGCAATTTTGAGTGTTGTCCTCGGTTTTGGTTTCATGTTGGTATGGGGCCTAGCCTGCGACGCGCTTTGGAGGCTTATATGGATTGTCTAAAGCACTTTGAGCATTGTCTGTTCTGATAGTCACCAACTCATTTTTAAGGTTTATAGCCGTTTCAGCCCAACCTCCGTAAATTCCTTTCAAGTATTTGAAGAAGTCGATGCCTCATTATTGCTTTGATTTCTAGGAGTTGGAATGGGATTCAACTCTGGTGCTTGATTGGTTGTAGGATTTCCCATATCCGGATAGGGAGGCATTGGTGGCCTTGGTGCAAGCTTGGATCAAATAGTTCTCTACTCTGATAGCTATGTCATAGGCCCCTGGCAGTGTTGTCCCTCCCATTGATTGAATCATCATAGCTATGTCCGAATTTATAGCCTTTAAGAAATAAATGAATGCACCTTTGGCGGTTGGTCTAACAACTATTGGAATCTGTCCCATTTCCGTTCCAATCTAAAGTTTAAATCTTCATTTGTTCAGTTATGAGCTCTTTGATTGTCATTAGTTGTTCCAATAAAGACAAATTGTCTGCGCCTCTCTGTTTCACTCAAATGTTTCATTCCTTTTAGAAATGAGATAAGGTTAGGGGCTAGGAGGAATACTTGTTGAACGTCGAGATGGTGTGCACGTACCGTAGAGAAAGATCAGGTTGACTGCGAAGAACTCCTTTTTGTCTTGGAAGGACTACTGCGAAATAAGAACACAAGACCACACGATTTTGATTAGACAATAAATGAGGGCTGCTTGGGTCAGGAAATATAAAACTTCCTTTGAAGGTGGTGAGTTCCCTGCTAACATGAATTAACACAAAAGACCTGTAAGACATCAATTAAATTGCTTCGTTGAAGGTATGGGAAAGGCTGGTTTTTTTGGTTATAGTAAGGATAAATAATTCGGTTTGATAGCGATATCGGTATGGTCTAAGATCGAGAAGGTTGGTTGTTTTGTGGGGTGGTTGTGTTGTTTGGTAGTTGTGTTATTTGTAAGAAATTTTGTATATAGGTGATATTAGGAAATAAGGTGATGAGAGGTAGATGAATGATAGTTAGATGCAATAAGCATTTGGGTAGTGGATCTAGGAATGGATTTGTGAGGATTGTGCTTCAAAAAAGTCTAAGAAATGTTATTAAAGAGGACATGCAAGATGTAACTTACTAGTTATTGATGAAGATGCAGGTCCAAGAACTCTGATGACAAAGGCGAGAACTCTAGGTAGGATGGTGGACAAATAGAAGATGAAATATCTCCCTCCCGATGATCGGTGAGTATCGAGAACTCATTCGCATTCCGCATTGCAGTTTTGGGCTTGATCTCCTTTTGCTGCAACTCTTCTGGCTTCTTCACTCGTCTCTGCTTGGTCAAGTGAAGATCTGGACTCTCTTTATCGCTCCCAAATGATCTCTCTTGATTCCTAAAATCCTTCCACTCTCGATCCAAAATGAAATTCCGATCCTTGTTTTTGGTTTGGGAGCCCATTTACGAGGCCGATGGCGGTTACGTGAACCGATGGCGGTCGAGTAGGAACCGGCATCGGTAAGGAAAAAGTAGGCTATTTTTAGTAAAATAGCCCACCTTCCCTACTTTTCTCCCGAGAGATTAGTTGCGGGCTTGGTCAAGTGACTAGAAGGTCGGTTTTGGGTGCGAGAAAGGGGTCATTAGTCATGGGTGTAGGTGTAGACCAAGTTATAGGTCTTAATTAGGTTAGTTTAGGGTTAGGGCTAGGTCATGATGAAGTGGCAAAATGAGGTGGTAGGTGAGATGATGTGGATTTATCAATTACAAGGTAATTAATAAATAATTGTGTAAGGTTTAGGTGATGAGTTTAGGTTGCGAGATGAGATGCGGGTCACAAGGGGTCGTAAGACACAAATTTGGTGTCTACATTAGCCCCTTATTGTCGTGTAGCTTGTTTTGTAGAGCTGCGTGGACAATAATATGAAGTGGTTTCTCTGTTAAGGATATAGGTAATCCCCTCAAATCTATCATGATTGAGTGAAGCGGGAAATCGGGGATAGGGTTGATAAAGGGTACATGTGGTAGAGAGGATGGTAAGGTGGTGGGGTAGGTCCAAGGTAGCAGACGCATGTTGAAATGCAATAAATTACGACTAGGGTACATGATTTTGACAAGCAAACCAGCAATGTATAGGCAAAGGTCGATAGTTTATCCAAACAAGGGTGATATAATCCTGGTATCAAGGCATAGGAAGTAGCTCCAGGGTATATAACAGGTAAGGTATAGGAAGCGTTTAGGCATGTTGGCGCAAGTACCAAATGGTTGGTTTGGGTGAGATAAACGTCACGGTCCAGGTCTAGCAAAGTTGGTCGACAGATCAAGTCGAGGACTCTAAGCATGCTAAAACATGAACAGTGAGCTCGATGGAACAAAAAGCTACATGATGGGTGGATAAAAGTATATTTTGTTGATGTTGGGTGAGGTATCGAAGTGGTACGGCCTTGGGTCAGGCCAAGGGTAGAGTGAGGCCTTGGGTCTGGCTGGATGGGTAGGGTGAGGCCTTGGGTCGGGCCAAATGGTTAGGGCGAGGCCTTGGGTCGGGCCAAATGGTTGGGGCGAGGCCTTGGGTCGGGCCGGATAGGTAGGTTGAGGCCTTGGGTCGGGCCAAATTGTTGGGTTGCGGCCTTGGGTCGGGCCGGATAGGTAGGTTGAGGCCTTGGGTCGGGCCAAATTGTTGGGTGGCGGCCTTGGGTCGGGCCAAATTGTTGGGTGGCGGCCTTGGGTCAGGCCAAATTGTTGGGTGGCAGCCTTGGGTCGGGCCAAAGGTTAGGTTGAGGCCTTGGGTCGGGCCAAATTGTTGGGTGGCGGCCTTGGGTCGGGCCGGATAGGTAATCAAATGGTGTTCAGCAAAGGTGGATATAGGCGATGTTGGGAGAAAGGGCGATTAGTAAATAGGGGCAGAAAGTTGGGTGAATAAAGACAAAACTGATATCGGTTAGCTTATGGCCCGTAGTGCAGTTAGGTAACGATGGCGGTTCCTGCAGGCACGAAGTTGACCGGTGTCGGTTCTATGTTAAAAACCTATAAAAAGAAAAATACGGCCTGTCATTGTTACTTTTGCAATTTGGAAGCCAATTTGAATTGTCTGACGTGGAGAGTGGAGATTGGAGCATTTGTTGCGTGAGGTGGCGTTATTTGACCGGAGGAGTGAGTTGTTAGCGGGCCCGAGTGAGGAGGAGGCAGTAGTTGATTGGTGGAGGACCCAGAAGAGGACATTTGGAGCCATGGCCCAGCCAGGAGGAGCAGGAGGGGCTGGACCAGCTGGACCACCACCACCCATCCCACCACGATGACGTGTCATCGTACGGGTAGGTTCGAAACCCCTCATTGTGTTCATTTTATTGCATTATGCTAAATTTGGGGTTTTGGGTAGGAATCCAAGTTTTTGATAAAATAATGAATAAATGGAAGTTGTTTGGAAAATAGAGAGGGTAGGTAGGGTAGTTAGGCTAAAACGGTAGGGTGGGTAGGTTTGTAGGGCTTTTCAATGGGTAAAAGGGTAGTAATAGGCAAAAAAATAGGTTTGGGGGGCCGCGTCGGGTTCGGCTCCGCGTTTTTACAGCGACCGATGTCGGTTGCTAAGCGACCGGCATCGGTCGCAAATTTCAGGGGCAGGGTGTTTTGTTGCTGACCGGCGCCGGTCGTATATCGGCCGGCGTCGGTGGGGTGGTTTTGGGTATTGTGGGTTGGTTTGGGGTTTGTGTGGGTTTGGGTGGGTTATGGGTTGGGCTTGGGTTGGGTATGGTGTGGGGTGGGTTATGGGTTGGGCTTGGGGTGGGTATGGTGTGGGGTTTGTGTGGGTTTGGGTGGGTTATGGGTTGGGCTTGGGGTGGGTATGGTTTGGGTTTGGGTTGGGTTGGTTATGGTATGGGTTTGGGTTGGGTTTTGGGTTGGGAAGAGGGAGGGGGATAGTGGAGAAGATAGGTGGCTAGAGGGGGGTGTTAGAGAGTTGGGGTGTGGTCGGGGGGATAAAAGGGGGTATAAAGGGGTGGGTTAGAGAGTCGGGATGTGGTCGGGGGGATAAAAGGGGGTATAGGTAGATATCATGATGAAGAGTAGGGCTAATGTAGTGGGTGGGTTTTGCAGGCACGTCAGCAACTGACGATGCGGGACAGGATGCCTCCGCTGTTGGTGCGGATGCGACCACATGTGTCCGCAGCGCACTGGGCTATCATGCGCGAGGTGGGACTCGGCGGAGTCCAGCGATATAGAGCGATCGACAGAGATCATAGTTTGATGGTTGCCCTCATCGAGAGATGGGATCCAGCGACCAATGTGTTCCATCTCCCGACTAGAGAGATGACCATCACATTAGAGGATGTATATCGCATCCTTCGATTACCTATTGATGGAGAGGCCGTTTTGGTGGATGCGAGGAGCCATGGACAACATCCTACTGAGTTTTGGGGATGCGATTGCGCTTAGTGACATATCACGGCACGAGCATTGGGTATGGTGATATGTACCATGCGCAAGACTTGAGCATGAGACACGGCTTGCCGTGTTGATGATGTCGGGATCACACCCGTCGCCTCCCGTACTCGAGAGGGAGGCCGCTTTCCATGGGCATTGATGGGGGTGCTTCATGAGATGGTGGAGGAGCATACCTGTTATGCTTGGGCACCAGGATATCTGGTGCAGTTATACAGGGAGCTGTGGGGCTATCGCCGGATGAGGCGATTCGGGATTTGTTCGACATTTTTACTTCATTGTTGGGCATATGAGCACATCATATGCATCGGACGATCAAGAAGGTTACCCAAGCGACCAGGCCACGGGTCATATAATCGACGGCTTTCGAGGGTGGTTGGGGGTCGTGGGGCAGCCACTTACGAGGAGTCTTGTAGGTCGGGTCGTTGCTTATTATAGACATTTGTTAGAGGGCCTGACAGCGGTAGATATCGTATGGAGACCTTACAGAGGTCATCACCCCTGAGAGGAGCCCGCTTCTGATTGCGCTTTGATTCAGTACACATTCGGATAGCGGGACGGAGGCCGGGAGAGTACGAGAGGATACCCCAGAGAGGGTACGCGAGCAGATGGGGCTACGGCAGGACAAGCCACCTCCCTTCCCTCGATCTGGGAGGGATGATGTAGAGGCCCCACTTTGCCACACCACACCCTTGGACCCAGATTGGGTTCTTTGAGAGGCCAACAGTGATGGTGTAGATGATCTTTGGTTATGCGGGAGCATACATGGTGTGGTGGGCTGGTCAGAGAGTAGCTAGGATAGCACCGACTGCACAGCCAGACTTGGTAGTAGTGATAGTAGAGCGAGATCAGCTCGGGGCAGTGCGGTTATTACAGGCAGCGGCAGGCTGCTCACTGCGAGCACTGAATAGGTGTTTTACGAGGCCATTGCTTAGAGCTCAGTGAGCGAGCACGAGCACCACCACCGGCAGTATGCCCACGGCCCGAGCACGAGTGCAGTGCAGTACCACCACCAGCGATGTACAGCCCACGGCCCGAGCACGAGCACGAATACCACCACGGCCTGTGCACCACCAGCGGCACCATCACAGGCACAGGGGGCACTGGTAGTAGGAGTCCGGGACCAGCCCCAGCACCTACGGTGGCACGGGACAGATATATGGAGGCGAGAGCGGAGGCCCGGTACTATCAAGATGTTCTTGATGGTACCAGAGCTGAGTATCAGCCATATGCAGCTTATAGAGCAGAGACCTCCCATAGTCAGAGATCACAGGGAGGTGCAGCCACAGCCGGCGTGTGCATTACGAGGCAGGAGGTGAGAGGCACCACGAGGACCAGCGAGGAGAGGTGCGAGGTGGTGGGAGAGGCGAGGATCACTGCATTGTTTTTGTATATGGACATGGGCACCGGTCTCACGCACGGTTGTGTGGATAGAGGCTGCGTGCCTACATTTATTCATTTATTCACTCATTTATTGTATACCGGCTGCGAGCGAGTACAGGTTATATAGTTGATATCGGCTGTGAGCCGAGTATATTTTTGATATGAGGACCGGCCTGCGAGCGAGTCGAGGTTATTGACATTTATTGCGGCTGCGTGCGACTTTGTTGTTGTATTATGATATCACGAGAGGCCCCCGTCACGAGGTCACGTTGTATATTTGAAACCTTGTATATATATATAGATATGATGATTTGACCCACATCTTTGTGTTCAAAATGTTTTTAAGTATTTCGTCAATGGTTTGTGATATAGGTTGTATGATGAGTTTAATTGACATGTTGATATATTGATGATGTTGATGTCTTTTGCACGTATATATGGACGACATATTATATGATGAAATGTGGCATGTTTTGTTGCTGGTTTGGTGACATTGTTATATATGTATCGATGAGTTGGATCCAAATGGTGTATAGATTGATAGTTTTTTGATATTTTGATATCCTTAGGTGATGGCATGTTTGTTTTGGGTAATGTAGATAGATGATATGGATGAAATCGTAATGAGAAGTGGATTGGATGGACAAATATGGATAATGGTGTTGTTATGCGGGAAAAAGAGGCGCGATAAAAAATTAGGTAGAAAATGAAGAAAAGAACTATGTTTCAAAAGGCGGAGTGTGTAACCGATATCGGTTAGGTAACCGGCGGTAGTTAGTAGACCGATATCGGTTTACATAACCGATACCGGTTATTTAGGTATGAGCTTTTCTAAAAATAGAAAAGCTAGGTGGCAACTTAAGTTCTAATTTTGAGAGCCATGCAAGAAGTTAAATACGCGAACGCACGCGCTTTTGATATGCCGAGAGAGGTATTTGCATGTGTTTGGAGTGATAGGAGAAAAGAGATAGGGAAAGTGAATGTGTTATGAGATTCAGAAGGTAGAAAGGTGAATTTGAAAAGGGTGGTGATCATGGTAGAACAAGGAGAAGCATCCAGCAGGCAGGGATGAGAGGGAAGACAAGGGTCACCTCAAGCTGCTGCAACTCAAGAGGTAAACGTTTTGGTTGTGATTTGATTACTGCATGTTTTGTGAATAAGATGGGGGAGAGTAGGTGGGTAGATATGAGAAAGAAAACATGATAACAAGGGTTATAAATGAGGTGAGTGTTACGTGGTAGGTAATCAAGGGTTTTGGGTATGTCTGTGTATACAGAGAGGAATAAACGAGCAATTTATTGTCGTAGGTGGTTGTTTAGGCAAGATGTATGTAATTTGATGTGACCGATATCGGTTAGGGATAACGGTATCGATTCTGAAATTATAACCGATATCGATACCGATCTGGAGGAATTTCTAGAATGTGAGAAAAACCCTTAGGGATTTGATGGATTGAATGGTTGTTTGTTATTTTGATGTATGCAGGCAGAGGCAGGGTTGAGGATGAATGATAGTGTGCCAGCGCTATTGTCATGAATCCGAGCGGATGTAACACCAGCGGAATGGACATTGATAAATCATTTGGGGTTAAGTGGAATCCGCTATTATTCACGAATCACACGTAACCATGCTATGTTGCAGGCGTTGATTGAAAGATGGAATCCAGAGAAGAATACGTTCTATCCGCCAGCGGGGAGATAGCAGATAACATTGGAAGATGTGTTCCGTATTTTGAGGCTCCCTATTATACGAGGGGAAAACCAAGTATATCGAGGCATTACCTAGCGGCGCGGGGAGCGATAACAATGATTTGGTCCATACGCATGAGATTTGACACAACGAGGTTTGTCATTCACCTATGGGATCATGTATGCAGCACACCACGAGGAGACAAGGTTAGCGGTGATATTAATGATAGCGGTAGGGTATTATGCATTACCGAGAAGCGTAGGGGAAGATTTCTAAAGGCATTGATGTGTGTTATACGGGAGATGATAGAAAGGAACGTGACTTTTGCATGGGCACCTGCATATTTGGCGGAGTTATACAGGGGTTTATGGGCTTGTAGGCGAAATCACGGGGGACGACACCTGGATTGTTCATACTTATTACCTTTGTTGGGCCTATGAGCACATTGTTTGTGTGCGGTCAGATGGCGATCCATCCGAGTCGAGAGACCAGGAGTACGAGAGGTTGGGATTGAGACGATGGGTCGGAGGCGAGAACAACAAGAGCAAGATCTCGAGGCCGTGACGGGTGACATTGAGTATTACGAGCGGAGGTATGGGAGAGGGTGACGATTGCGATATCTGTTGGAGGCCTTACGGGAACTATATGGTAATAGAGAATATAGGCGAGGAGTTGAGGGTGTAGAGCGATTGAGGTGGATCGCGGGGCACAGGCCAGGTGAGTATGAGAGGATTCCTATAGATCGCGTGCGGTGACAATTCGGATTTGTGCAGGATATACCCCTTGCTTATAGACCATATATGAGGATCGACACCGAGGCAACATTCTCACCTCCCCGGCCAACACCTCCAGAAGGGCGAGGAGATAGTAGCCGATCGCGAGTGTAATGGATGCGAGAGCGAGAGGCCTATAGGTTATGGTGGGTAGCAGAGCTGCGAGGTATACGTGATCGCCACGACATATTTGTGATTACAGCGGAGAGATCGTCTACGAGTTTAGTTCAGCAGCTCAAACGCTTGAGTGAATGAGGCAAGAGGATTGTTAGCGGTTGCGGAATCACGGGCGGAGAGACTAGAGGCTGGATTCCTCCATGCGAGAGGGCGTATTCATATGTTACAGGAGAGATTGGTAGATCAGTGGGTGGTACCAATAGCCGCGGTACCTTTGAGGACAGAGAGGCCCGGCGAGAGGCGTCGACGATCACGATCATCTCCTGGGTCGGGATGAATCGTGAGGGTCTAAGTAAATGTTAGCAAGGTATAAGAATAAATAAGGATGCCGACCTGCGTGTCGATGATAGAGAAGATGTATTTGTTTAACATCTAGATAAGACTGAATATGTATGTTGATTTGATAATAATAAGAATGTTTGCGTTGTGATTTTTGGTGTTTTTGAAAAAGGATAAAGAGGAATGTGATTAAATAGAAATACACAAATATTTATATTTACCACACATGATAGGTTATGGTAGGGTGTGGTCGAGCTAACCTTGGGAGACCCCATGTCTCCTAAGTGCTGCCTACATAGCCCATTGCACAAAGCAAGGAAGGGCCTCAGACCGATGTAGTTCTCCCTTATGATCAGGGAGAGGCAAATTGAGCAATTTGGTAGTACGGTTTAGGCAATTGGTTGGTTGGTAAAAATATTGATATTAATATTGGTAAGGTAAGGTTGTTGGTGTTGGTAATGAATTGGTGATGTTGTAAAAGGTATAAGGGAAGCGAAAGTTAGCCTACCCAAGTCGAGGGGAACCATGTCCTGATTAAGATCAACACACAATCCTAGATGCGAGGCAAAGCGGAAAGAGTGTTCCGTAGGTGAAAAGAGCTAAACAAACCACACAACGTAGAACGAGCCTGAAGCCCTAGGTACCGATGCATAGACGAGAAATCAATAGGTGAAAAGAGTTGTATGATCACAACATATCGAGCGTACGTTACGTCCCTTGAGTTGAAACAAATGGTGAGGTGAGGTGGATGATATAGCTGAGGTACAGAGAACTTGTTACAAAGTGAGTGTTCTGACGAAAGAGAACCTACCCTAAATAGACAAGTCCATGACCCAAAAAGTTCTTTTGAATGAGGCTTTTATTTTTGAATATAGGCGATCGATGCGGGAAGTCTGAGGATATTGATTGTGCTATTCTTGAGGTCTTCACAAAGCTGATCCATGCGAGAAGCTTCGATAAAGGCTCGTGTATATAGCTGTCCTTCGAGGAAGCGATCTATTTATAGTAGCGAGATATGATTTTAGTGCATATTGTCCTTCGGGGAGCGATCTATATATATAATAGAGCAATAATTTGGCATATAGCTGTCCTTCGAGGGAGCAGTCTATATATAATTTAGATAGCTAGATGTTCTTTTGGCGTGAAGCATCTAGTTTGGTAGGAAGTTTGACTCAAGAAAATCCCATAAGAAGGTGTTATTTTAAGACTTTGAAGTCATGGACTAGACTAAAAAGGGGAAGACATTGTTGAGGGGAGGTGAGAAGTGAGCTTGATTTTATTTGGAGATGTAGGAAACAAAGTGTATGTAGCGGTAAATGAGCTCAAGGGACGAGCAGTAGGTAGATAAGAAGTGATATAACACTAAATTCAATAGTAGAATGGTCGAAGATGCAAGGCATTAAGGGGTTCAGGCTCAGGTTTACCATTAAGCGAAGCTAAACGATAAGTGCCTGATCCATAAGTGTGAGTGATTATATAAGGCCCGATCCAATTAGGAGCAAATTTTCCACGTTTGCTCTTTTCTAGTTTGGTTACATGTTGATTCTCTTTGAGGACAAGATCACCAACCTTAAAGGTACGCTCATGAAGTCGCTTATCATAAGCACGCTTGATACGTTTTTGGTAGATTTGAAGGTGATCGAGAAGTGTAAGGCGCGTTCATCAAGAAGCTCAATTGGGCTAATCGCTCTTGGCGGAAATCATCGTTGGTGAGAATATCTGAAGAGATATTACGAGGAGGGTATTTGTATTTTGAGAGGCAAGACAGCCTCGGTACCATATACCAAAGAAAAGGTGTAGCATTAGTAGAGTACGAATGCTAGTACGATAAGCCCAAAGGGCAAAGGGGATGTGATCGTGCCAATTTCTTCCAGACTCATTGACAACTTTCATGAGGATTTTGGTTAGGGTTTTATTAGAGGATTCAGCTTGTCCATTTGCTTGTGGATAGTAGGGTGATGAGAAGCTAAGTTTAATACCAAAGTTGTCACAAAGGTCTTGCAATAACTTATTTTTGAAAGATTTTCCATTATACATTATCGGGCGATGAGGAACACCAAAAGCGACGAGATAATGTGGTGGTTAATGAACTCTACTTTTTTTTTTTTTAGTTGAAATGAGTGGAATAGCCTCCACCCATTTTGTGTAATATTCGGTTCTTTGTGATAATCCATCGGTGACGTTGCGAAGAGGACGGGTGAATCTCACCAATAAGGTCTAAACCCCATTGTGAGAAAGGCCAAAGATCTCGGGCGACCTGTAGGGGGTGGCTAGGAGTATGTTGAAGGTTGGCGTGTTGTTGACACATAACACAATGCTTAACATATTCGTAGCAATCGTTATTGAGAGTAGGCCAATAATAACCAAGGCGAAGGATTCATTTGGCCATGGCAAGGCCACTAAAATGTCCACCACAGATACCATCATGGACTTGTTGGATGGTATGGGTGACCTCCACGCCGGTGAGACATCGAAGGAGGATGCCATCAAAGCCACATTTATAAAGGAGTCCCCCCATAACTACATAACGAGAAACGTGTTTAAGAAAAGTGCGTTTGCCAGTACTAGTAAGGTCAGAAGGGAGAACAGAGGTTGTAAGGTAGTCGTGAAATTGGTGGTACCAGGTATCCTGCGAATTAGTAGACACAGTATTTATCATACAAACTACCGGGGTTGAGTAGGATGGGGCAAAAAGTTGTTGGACCAAGATGAATAATTCAGAGTCAGTTGATGAAGCTGGAATTTGTGAGGCTAAGCAAGCCATAGTATCCACAAATTTGTTAGTGGAGCGGGGAATGGTTTGGATAGAATAGTGAGTAAATAAGGCTAGAAGTGAATCCACGTAGTGTTTGTACTTTTGAAGTTCCTCATTTTTACATTGGTAGATGCCCATAACTTGATTGACTACCAATTGAGAGTCGCCAAAAATATTGATAGATTTGATACCTAAGTGTAACGCATGACTTGGAGACCGAGACAAAGGGCCTCGTATTATTTGTATTATTAGTGCAGAGGAAATCGAGTCGGAATGAAAGAGGCATGGGCTCAGCATCGAGAGGAATGAGAACAACGCCGGCTCCTCCACCACATGGTGGCATTTGGATCCATCGAAGAAGAGGGTCATTGGATACGACTCCTCCTTGAGGGAAAGAGTAGCGATGAGTTCGTCTGGGAATGTAAAATTGGTAAATTGTTCCCCAGGTAAAGGGGCCTCCGCAAGTTGGTCTGCAAGAGTTTGTCCTTTGATTGATTTCTGGTGGACAAACTCAAGGTCGAGGTCGGCGAGGAGCATGAGCCATCTAGCGATGCGTTGGTTTAGATGAGGTTTGGCATACATGTAATGGATGGGGTCCGTGTTGGTGATGACGAAAGTTTTGTGATTCAGAAGGTAGTGTCGGAGTTTGGTAGCCACGAATGATAGGGCTAGGCATAACTTTTCTACATGTGTATACCTAGTCTCATAGTCCACCAAAGTACGACTTATATAATAAACGGCTTGTTCTCGATTCTCGGAGTCACGATGTGCAAGCATGGCCCCTACAGCGTGGTCAGTGGTGGAAAGGTAAAGGTAGAAAGGGCGGTCGTCCTGAGGTGGGATAAGCACGGGTGGCTGCAAGAGATAAGTTTTGAGAGCTTCAAAGGCTAGGTGGCACTCTTCGCTCCATTGAAAATCAATGTCCTTTTTAAGAAGGTGATGAAAAGGTTGACATCGATCCGAGAGTTGGGAGATGAAACGTCGGATAGATTGGAGCTTACCTTGTAAACTACGCAATTGTTTGAGATTGGTAGGTGGGGGCATTTCTAGGATAGCTTTGACTTTAGATGGGTCGACCTCGATGCCACGCAAAGAGACGATAAAGCCAAGAAGTTTCCCGAAAGGACACAAAGACACATTTCTTTGGTTGAAGGCGGATAGAATATTATAGCAGTGATCAAAAATAATGGTTAAAACATCGAGATGTTCACTACGATGTTTAGACTTGCCAAGAAGATCGTCGGCGTAATCTTCAAGGATAGTGTGCATAATGTCATGAAAAATGTAGGTCATAGCCAGCCCGATAGGTTGCACCAAAGCATTCTTAAGGCCAAATGGCATTACGGTAATAGAAGGTTCCCGAGGAGTTATGAAGGAAGCGGTTTTATATGTTGATCGGTGGAAGCTGACCAAAATTTGGTTATATCGAGAAACCATCCATGAGAGAGAGCATCTCATGGCTGCGGTGAGATCTACAAGTTGGTCAATGCTAGGCGGGGAAGTCATCCTTAGGGCAAGCGAGGTTAAGATCTCGGAAATCCGTGCATATCAGAAGTCCCCGTCGCTTTAGTAGCAGTGCGATGTTAGAAATCCATTGAGGATAGTCGATAGGCGAATGAAGAAAAAGCGAGAAAGGAGTCGTTGAAGCTCCTCTTTGACCAAGAGCAAGCAATGCGTGGATGCATTTTCTCAATTTCTATTTAATTGGCTTGGAATCGGGGTTTAGAGTGATGTTATGGACGGCAATGGTAGGATCAATTCTGGCATGTCGCGTAGGACAGCGAAAGCTTGGTTGCGGAGTCTGGAGAAAGGTAGTAAAGGCGGCTTGTTCTGATGTGTTAAGGGATTGTCCGATCTTCACAATGTGAGGATCCTCCTCCGTGTGGATGTTGATTTCTATAGTCGATTCATTCAACATGGTTTGAGTTTCAGATGGTAAGGTGCGTTGAATATAGGAGTCGTCACCCCAAGGTAAGTGAGGATGGAGTCGTCATCCGGCACTCAACAACATTAATCGAAGGTGAATCCTCTTGATCATGTGCGGATCTAGAAGGGGGGATAGAAGAGGGGTCCTCATTATCGCGTTGATAATTGAGAGGACCTAGGAAGATAGCATTTATGAAAAAAAAAAGTTAGGAGGGATAGATTCGGGATCTATTGACTCTGTGGGTGACGAAGGCAAAATGGGTGATGATGGTTCGGTAGGGGTGACGTCGTTGTCTTCTAGAAGACAAGCGACACGAGTTCCTCTGTGTAGGTGTTTCAGGAAGCCGAGACCCGCTGCGATCATTGTGTTTGCGTGTAGTCACGGGAATGAGTGTATGTCGGCCTTGTTCATAAAGACCAAAACCAAAGCCTTTCAAGCACGGTGAGTCAAGAAGGTGAGGCGAAAGCGCGATTTGTCAAGTATTGAAAATCGGATTGGAAGGAACCACACCAAGAGGGGTTCGGGGGTAATGGAGGATGCGTCAACACCCCCATACGTTAGGTTGGTGTGGAAATGGGGTGGTCGTAAGAGATTACTTCCCCCACACGACGGTCATAGGTAGGATGTGCATGTACCTGTCCGTATTCCTGTGGGGTATGGAAAGAACTAATGTTATATAGGCGATACTCCCCCAGCGTAAGGCGTTGAAAAACATCTACTAAGGGATGTGCGGTTGGGATGTTAGCTGCGGGAAGGGAAGTGGTTTTTGCGATGGTGGTTTCATCAGTTGAAGGCGTAGGTGCGGTTGAGGTGGATGGTTGAGGTACATTTGAAGAGGATGGTTGGGTTGAATGTATGGGTGTCTTGATTGGTATAAGCACATCGTTAGGGCGGTATAACATATTGCAAGGTTTTAAAGGGGGAGGATCAGCTTTTACGGTGTAGGACTTCCCCTCGTACTCAAATTTTATGCATCTATGTAATGTTGAGGAACGCATCCCATAGCCGGATCAAGGCGACCTAGCAATATGTTATATTGGAACTCTCCTTAAGGACATAGAAGAGTTCGGGTAAAGTACGTGGTCTACCGAATGTTGAGGATCACGGTGCCTAAGGTAGAGGTAATAGCGTCATTGAATGACCCATAACATGATGGGATTGGCACACATGTAGCTAGAAGGGATATTCATTTGTTGGAAGGCTTTTGAAGAGATGATGTTTAGGCTAGCGCCCCGTCAATCATAACATGACGTACACGAATGTCCCGGACGTAAGGCGAGATGAAAAGGCGAGGTCGGGATCTTACATGTACCAAAGTCAACAATTTCATCTTGAGCCATGCCGCAGCTTATTGTTTGTACGAAGTGGTTGGGGCAGTGGGTTGTTTGGTGAGAGAAGCAACGTGATTGGGTGTTAGAATGGAGGCAACGGGTAGGGTTTCATTAGGTAAGACCTCGATCCCTTGAAGAATTTCAACGAGAGCTTGTCGATGGGATTCAGAAGTCTGAATGAGATCATATAGTGTCATTTTACGGGAGATTGGTGAAGTTGTTTGATCATGGCTCGATGGGAAACTCCATTAGAGATGGGGTAAGCGGGTCCACGAATAACCACTTTGGGTGGTGGTGTAATCGGGATGCTGGATGGAGAAAGAGAGGACGCATGTGTGCTTTCTTTTGCTTTCTCATTGTTTTTCTGCTCGAGTAGCAACACTAATCATATTAATCTCGTAGACCTGAGATGAGGAAGATGGTTGGGATAAATCATGGTCTTGAGAGGTGGGGTTGTAATAATGATAGATCTTGGTGAGGTGGGGATAGATGGTATAGTAGAGGAATTGAAGCTAAAGGTCTCTCCCTTCATAAGTTGTCTTTCTTAACCTTTGTATCTGGGAGAGGTGACTGACGAAGGATGGTTTTTAAAGCTTTGCATCTCTCCACATCATGTCCTGGTGTGCGGTGATAGGCGCAGATTTTAGACTCATCATAACCTATAGGTCGAGGTTTAGACGGGTCATAAGGTCTAAGTGGGGGTAGGGAAATGGTCGCATTCTCCACCAACATAGCAAGGATTTTGGCGTAAGATCCTTTGAGTGGGTCAAAATCGGAGGAGGATGAGGGTATTGGTTTTGTGGGTTTTGGTAATGTTTGGGCGTGGTTGGTTCGTACGGGTGGTGGTTTAGCCGAGGGGTGTTGACACGTGGTTTTCACTAAACGTGGTTTCTTTGGCGCAGAAGCTATATTCAGCTGGTTAGATGATGAGGCTACAGATGACGTGGTAGCGGGAAACAACCACGGAGAAAGGGGAGTGACAGAAAATAAATCCTTTGATGATGGAGTTCGTTTAGGGTTGATGGGTGGACAGGATATGTGGGGTGACAATGTTGATATACCCTTTGATCTTGTATAGGTGCGAGAAGGCGTAGGTCGTTTTGAAGAAAACGCAGGAGGTATGATATATTGATGCAAGGTGGAGGGATGAGGTCCCAATATGGAAGGTAGGTGTGACGATGATGGTTTTGATTGTGATAGAGGCATGGATTGAGTTTGTCTCCTAGGTGGCGGGGCGGCTTTATTTTTGGATAAATCAAGTCGCTTAGGCGGGTGCGTTAGACTAGGCATTGGTGAGGTCCCAAGTGTAGGGGAAGATTTGGTTAGGTTAATAGAGGTGGATGGGCTACTTGGTATAGATACGGGGGATGAGACTGAGGACATAGGCATTTTGAGTTTCTGTAAACACTTAGGATATATGGTAGAGGTGTCCGGATCGGTCACCTGCATTTGAGTAGAATAGGGGGTACTCAAACGTTCCCATAGGACTCGTCTATCTTTTGGAGAATGACAATCTTCAGGCATGAATTGTAAATTTGGTACGGAAGAAAGACGGGTTGTGATTCCGAGTCCTTTGTGGGTGTGATACGGGGGTAGATGAGTCTTTGTATCGATAGATATTAAGAGGTCGACCGGTTGTTGAAAAGATTTAGGCGATGAAGGACTAATAGGCGGGAGGGCATGTTTGAGAGGAGTGCATTATGGTTAAAGAATTTGGTGATGTTGGTGTAAGAGATTTCTCGTCTAAGGATGTCAAAAGGAGTGGCGAGCCTTCCTCTTGTGCAGCAAGAGCGGTAAAATGGGACATTTGGGAAATAGATAGATTAGATAACATCCATTCGCAGTCTTGTAGGGATGTGGTGTAAGCAGACTCATTGATGAGAAGAGAAGTCCGGGCAGTTAACTCTTTTATGGGTAAAGGAATGATTTCGCTTTGGCTTGATGGTGGTGAAGGAGGTTCGGACTCTTGTGTTAGTGGAGAGGCTTGATTCAAAATTTTCTCGATAGAGGCTTTTGGTGGGAGTCGAAAACTGCATGGATCTCATGAACACTCTCCTCGGCTAAGATATCCTTGGTTTACGTTACTGTTGGATGAGTGATTTGGGAATGGTTTGTTGAAGATTTTCAAATTTCGGTTGGCAGGGGCATTAGGATTATCGAGGGTTATATCACCTGCGTCAACCATTTCCTGCACTATGTTTTTCAACATTTTGCAGTTTTCATGACTATGTCCTTTTACGCGGTGAAAGTTACAGAAGTCATTTTCTTTGTACCAGGAAGGTATAGCGCGGGTAGAATCAAACCCGGAGTGAGGTTTAACAGGAGGTAAGGTAATGGCTCTGCTTTGAGCAATTTTCCAATATCACACCATATGTTTCTCCCGAGGAGTGTAGTTGATGGGTTACGCTTTATACTTATAAGTGGTTTTGGCGGGGTATTAGGCGGTGGTTGGGATTTGACCATCACGCGTGCACGGCCCCTTTGATTCGAAGCGGTCGATGGGTGAGGATTGGTGGTGTTAGGTTTGTTGGTGGAATGCGGAGTTCGAGAGGTGGGGTTTTGTTGCGTGACCACAATTTCTCTTCTTCTAAGGCTCGAATTTCTAGTTTCCGAGCCATGGTAAAGGCCTCATCGAATGTGCGGAAAGTTTGAATTTGAAGAGTAGGAGAAATGTGCTTAGCACATGCCCGTAAAAAGTTGATAAGTTGACTGAGGCAAGGCATATGTAAGTTGGTTGATAAGGCCCCGCCATCGTCCAGCGAAATCTGCGATAGATTCGTCTTGAATTGTCGGATGGCATAAAGGTCGGTGATAGATACTTTCTTGGCAATGTTAATGGAGAAATGATCTAAGAAAGATTGGGCTAGTTGGTTAAAGAGAAGATTGAGTCTTTGGGTTAAAGCCTTTGTACCACTCAAGGTGGGTCTAATAAGGACATGGGAAAGGTGCGGAGTAACAAGGCATCATCATGAGCAATCAAATAACAAGCATGTCTAAATGATCGCAAGTGTTGTTGAGGGTCCTCTTTCTTGTTAAAGCGGGTAAATTTTGGTAATTCCCATTGAGGAGGATACGAATGAAGGGGGACAAATGGGTGAATAGGCTCCCGACAAAATTGCTCGTATGTCAAGGCGCTACGACTTCCTGAAACAGAAGCCTCCAGGTTTTGCATTTTGTCCATCATTTGTTTAATGAAATCCGTGGTTGGATGAGATGATGGTGCGATTGTGGTAAAGCGGAGGCAAATTGGGCCAAGGGCCTCAGTTGGACAATGGTGGGGTTAAGTGTTGATAAGGTATGGAGGATGAATATGTTGAGGCGACCGAATAGGGATGTCCCATATAAGATGTTGAGGTCACTGGATACGTGTATGGGAAAGAAAAGGTAGGTGGAGCTTGAGAAGGAAAGCTAGTGTGGATAGGTGGCGAGAGAGCAAGTCATGAAGCGGGCGATCTGCAAGAGAGAGATGAGGTAGGGGTAGTCGGCGGTAATGATATGTGGGGTCCAAGGTTAACCAACGGAAAGCCAATCTGAGTCGTATGAACCTCTGAAGCCGTCGGATTGGGAGATGGGGCTAGAGATGCAGGAAGCAAGGCGGTGTTATCAGGCGGAGTGGGAGCTAAATGAGCAGCTATACTAATAGGCATACCAACAAGGAGCTGACCATCAGGCGTACGGTCAGGGGTATGAGACAAATAGTATTGTACAGCGCTAGAATTAGCATCCAGAAACTTGGCAAAGTCCTTATCTCCCACAGGAATTTTAGGAACCTCGTTGGTATCAGTAGGATTCCCCACAGAATGTGAAGGGGGTGATTCAGGAAAAGAAACAGAGAAAGCATGTGAAACCATGGCGGCGGCTTGCTTTCGAGTGATAACAACCATGGACAGGAGTTCACAGTAGGGTTTCAATCTGTCAGGAACAGAAACAAACTCGAGGTAGTGAAATTGGTAGGTTCTTTGGTTTGTCGGGAATTGGGAAAAACGATGGCGATATCGGTCTCGTAACCGATGTCGGTTATACTATAGCCGACGGCGGTCAGGTAACCGATGTCGGTGTAAGAAGTCTAGGCTAACAAGATATAAAAAGGCTGCTAATTTGATTTTTAACAACGTTTAGTATACTTGTCCAATTATTGATCACAGAAGACTAGGGTATGAGAAAGAAAAGCAGAACTAAAAACAAGCAAGATGCGCAAATCAGAGACTAACCCTAGGGTTAATTTTAATTATTGTGGGCTTATGCCTTTAGGCGCGGAAAGATGTCAATCCTAAACAAAAGACTTAGGGAAATGTCAAGTTGTTTTGGCTTATAAGGTTACCTCAATCGGGCGGAGGAATACCGCGGAAAAGGGGGGATGTTTGAGCTGTTGTGTTAATTGTGAAGTGATTCGGTATGTGTTGTGCAGTGAAAGTAAGATTAATTTCTTGTCAATACCGTGGATATCACCCCCACGTGTACGACCTGTTACTTAATCTATGTTCACTAGAATTGAAAACATGACAAGCGTAATCTGATGCACGTGTTTTAAACCCAAATCGAAAATGATATTCGATGAAGCAAAAGAGATGACTTTCACTAATGCGAGATGTAAAAGCAAAGCAAGTTATTTTATCAAAATAATACAAAACCTTGTGAATATCTTTTAGAAGAAGAAAACAGCAAGTATACTCCCTATATGAAAGCAAGCAAGAAAGAAAGAAACCCAAAATGGGTCCCACCGGGCGTGCCAAAATGTTTCACTCGAAATGTTTCATTCCTTTTAGAAACAGATAAGGTTAGGGCTAGGAGGAATACCTGTTGAACGTCGAGATGGTGTGCGCGTACCGTAGAGAAAGATCAGGTTGACTGCGAAGAACTCCTTTTTGTCTTGGAAGGACTACCTGCAAATAAGAACACAAGACCACATGATTTTGATTAGACAATAAATGAGGAGCGCCTTGGGCCAGGAAATATAAAACTTCCTTTGAAGGTGGTCGAGTTCCCCTGCTAATATGAATTAACACAAAAGGCGCAAGACATCAATTAAATTGCTTCGTTGAAGCTGGGTAGGGAAAGGCTATTTTTTTGGTTATAGTCGGAATAACGATCCGGTTCTTTGATAACCGATATCGGTATGGTCTAAGATCGAAGGTTGGTTGTTTTGTGGGGTGGTTGTGTTGTTTGGTAGTTGTGTTATTTGTAAGAAATTTGTATATAGGTGATATTAGGAAATAAGGTGATGAGAGGTAGATGAATGATAGTTAGATGCAATAGCACGTTGGGTAGTGGATCTAGGAATGGATTTGTGAGGATTGTGCTTCAAAAAGTCTAAGAAATGTTATTAAAGAGGACATGCAAGATGTAACTTCTTGGTTATGTGAAGATGCAGGTCAAGAACTACGATGACAAAGGCGAGAACTCTAGGTAGGATGGTGGACAAGCGAGAAGATGAAATATCTCCCTCCCGATGATCAGCTGAGTATCTGAGAACTCTGGCTGTTCTGTTGCAGTTTTGGGCTTGATCTCCTTTTGCTGCAACTCTTCTGGCTTCTTCACTCGTCTCTGCTTGGTCAAGTGAAGATCTGGACTCTCTTTATCGCTCCCAAATGATCTCTCTTGATTCCTAAAATCCTTCCACTCCTGATCCAAAATGAAATTCCGATCCTTTGTTTTTGGTTTGGGGAGCCCATTTACAGGGAACCGATGGCGGTTACGTAACCGACGGCGGTCGAGTAGGAACCGCAGAGCATCGGTAAGGAAAAAGTAGGCTATTTTTAGTAAAATAGCCCACCTTCCTACTTTCTCTCGAGAGAGATTAGTTGCGGGCTTGGTCAAGTGACTAGAAGGTCGGTTTTGGGTGCGAGAAAGGGGTCATTAGTCATGGGTGTAGGTGTAGACCAAGTTATAGGTCTTAATTAGGTTAGTTTAGGGTTAGGGCTAGGTCATGATGAAGTGGCAAAATGAGGTGGCAGGTGAGATGATGTGGATTTATCAATTACAAGGTAATTAATAAATAATTGTGTAAGGTTTAGGTGATGAGTTTAGGTTGCGAGATGAGATGCGGGTCATAAGGGTCGTAAGACACAAATTTAGTGTTGTTGTTAGGATCCTAAACCATTGTAAGGCTTGACCCTTAAAAGATGAAGGAAACAACTTGATTGCATCATCCATTCATTTATTTCATGGCTTACACATGCATTGGAAATATCACGGATGTGGTCAATAGGAGTAGTATGATTTTCTCTGTGAAATAGGGGATCTTATTTAGCGCTTCAATCGGAACCTAATTACGAGCATTTAGGGAAAGTGGATTATTACTCGTGAAATTGACAAAGGGATTCAGTGGTAGATGTGCCATTATGATTGGCTTAAGAACTCTGGTTGATGCGAGAAAAGGTCTACCAAGTGGAGGTGTAGACAAATTCCGGTTAGGTGGAGATGGTGATCTTTGTGGTCCTCTTCCTCTCCTTCCTCTACCTGGTGATAGTTACAAGTAGACAAATAGCCCCTCTTCTTGAGTATCAAACCTGGTTCGAATTCTTCTCATGTTCTGGGAAATTTTTTTCTACACCGCTGAATTCTATCCCTTCGGAGTCGCCAGATGTGTTAGAGAATGAGCCTCAAAAGGTTGGATTCTTCCAAGTTACACACCAAACCTGACAATATTAAAAATAGAATTTAAAACTTTGAAGGACCCGGAAGATACAGTTCTTCAATTTGGTTATCGGGTCTTGTTGTGCAGCTACTAATCCCCGAAAGGTACAGGTGAAACTCAAGTCATGTAAGGCAACTTACAAAATTTGAAATACACTGTGTCAGAACTTGGGACATGCTCGACACCTAGGAAAACCCAAAATACTAAAGACTATGAACTTTTTGAAAGTCAAAATCTCGAGAAAAATAAGAATACCCTTTTGAAGATTATCCCCCGATCAATCAATTGGTGAAATTTTGACTTGTTTTGAGCAAGTTAAGCCCTTGGAAATCAATTTCAGAGTTTATCCTGGAAGGTGAAAAAATCTGAAATTGTAAAACTTGTAATTTCTATGTCCAAATTTCTTGAAAATTCCTTCAAATCTTGTGTAATGACCTCTTGGTTCCACCAGGCATGCAAAAACTATTGATGGTGAATCACAACACCCCAGAATATACGTAACTCGATGGGTTGAGACTCTCCGTGCGATTGCATAACATGGAGCTTTTTCCAAGTGTGGGACCTTGTGAATCGGAAAGCTCTCGGATGAAGGTCGGTTCCTATTCCTCTTTGAGATGCACACATAAAAATGCGAGAGGTTTACTCAAAAACCTAATATAACTTGCCGAGGAGACGGGGTAAGAAGATGCATAAAAATAAACCTAAACTAACAAAGGTGATGCATCGAGGAATGAAGAACACTGTCTTGCCAATAAACACAAACCATTAAAATGTAATGCAAGATCATGCACTGAGATAATGAAATTTGCGGTGAAATATCGGGAGGATGTAAATGAACACGAGAGAGGGTTGAGAATCATCCATAGACATGCATTATTTTCTCCAAATATTGATACAATACGCTACAAAATGCCAAGAGGCAAAGTTGCATTACGAGTTTTAGATGGGAGGTTTGAAATCCACAAATTCACTGCTAAAGAGAAGAAGGAGGGGAAAAACAAGAATGTCCAACCTTTAGAGAGAAGCCCCTCCTTACAATTTATAATAAGAATGAGAGAGGGAAGAAGGAGGAATTCCAAATCTACCCTGACCACCTCCAGTTGTATTTAATTCATCTCATTATGGCGGTAGGTGAGAACCCTAGCAAACCCAAAAAATGGCGAACTGTATTTTGCATTTTTGAAGAAATTTTCTCACCCAATTAAAGATATCCAATTTTAGTTGGGAATAGGACCTTGTAAGATTTTGAAAAGTCCAATCTTGGGTGAACTGAGCTCCCTATGAAAAGTTATGGCCATTTGAATATCTAGGTCAGGGTTTGCTTTCTGTCGGGTTCGGGGTGTCAACGCTCAAAATGTTGCGCCTCCTGAAGATGCACCTCGGCGCATCCATCCTCATGTCAACATACTCTTAAGTGCACCATAGGTGCTGAAAATGTGGTGTTGATGCCTTGCAACCTGTGCCAAGGCGCAACCTTTTTCATGTCGACGTTTTCAACTTGCGCCGGGCGTAATCTTTTCATGTCGGTGTTTTTCAACCTGCACTAGGATGCAACCTTTTTCATGTCGGCGTTTTTCAACTGCGCTAGTAGTGTAACCTTTTTCATGTCAAATTTTTTTAACTGCGCTTGAGTGTAACCTTTTTCATGTTGACATTTTTCAACCTACACTAGGCGCAACCTTTTTCATGTCAATGTTTTTCAACCTGCGCGAGTGGCACATGACCTTTTTCATATCGGCGTTTTCAACTTGCGCCGAGCACAACCTTTTTCATGTCGATGTTTTTCAACCTACGCCGGGCGTAACCTTTTTCATGTTGACATTTTTCAACCTGCGCCAGGGCGCAACCTTTTTCATGTCAGCGTTTTGAGTTTCTTTGATTTCCATATTCTTTGTTTGTCCATATTTGCAGGGAGGAGATAAATGCAATAGTTACTAGTTTTACTTTGTTTTGATTTAATTCATTATGTTTGTAGAATAAATGGCAAGGGGCAAAAATATGGATATTGATCATGTTGTTTTTCCTATTTTTGGTTCGATATCATATTATTTTGTCATTTGAGAATGTTACATAGCCTAACCTAACATTATTTATAGCAACTAATCTATTTCAACTTCTTTCTTTGGCATGTAAATTTTGACTTTGAGCAATAGAAACCCTATTTTAGGTTTCTTGATCATGAAAAAGGTACATTGAAATCAAATTATGTTATTTATCATAACATGTGTTTAATATTTTGCTATAAGACCTAAAGGAGGATGGAGAAGGAAAAAATGTAAATAATAATTGAGTCTTTTATTCATTCAAAATTTAATTATTTATATTATCATAATAATTTTTCTTGATTTGTGTAAGGCCATAATTAATTTACACATTTAATTTTATTTGTTTTCTCAAGTCACAATTTTTAATTTATTTTTTTATTCTTGTTCAATTTACACTATTTGAGAACACATAATGCGACAAAAAAGTTTAATTTTTATTATAATTTTTTTCTATAATTCAAATTTTTAAAAATTATGACTTTGTATCTATTGAATGTTGTTTTACAAATATTTCTAATTCAAAATCTATTTTTTTGTTTAAACATTTTTGAAGAAGTATTGTTTTGACCTCTTAATCTTCCATACTCAAACAAATGTTGTTCTATTCTATTTATGTTGTAGATTCTTGCAAAAATGAAACCTAATTTGCATGCCTACTATTTAGTTTCTTCTATGTGTTTACATACCTCAAGGCTTCATGGTCGGTGAAGAGTAAAAATTCTTTTGTTAACAAATAATGTCTCTAGTGACTTAATGCCTGAAAAATAACATAAAATACCACACCATAAGTAGAATATTTCCTCCTGAATTCATTTATATTTTCACTAAAGAATTGCATAGGTCATCCTTCTTGACTAGGTACAACACCAATCCTGACATGTGAAGCATAACATTCAACCTCGAAGACCTTGCTAAAATATGGCAATACCAAAACAGTTCTTGACACTTTCTTCTTTAACGGTTCAAAACTATCTATTGGTGCCTTGGTCCATACAAACTCCCTCCCTTTTGTACACTCTGTTATGGGTGCAAAAATGCTATTGAAATTCTGATGAACTTCCTATAAAAGTTTCCATTCCATGAAAACTACGAACCTCTGTCACATTCTTGGAATAGACCATTCTAAAATTTCTTTTACTTTTTCCTCATCCATTCTCACCCCATCCTACGATATGACAAACTCAAAAAAACAAGACTCTTACGAAGAAATCTACACTTATTTAAGTTTACATATAGACTCTATTTATGTAACAAGCCTTACACCAATTTCATATGTAACAAGTGTTCTTCCATTGTCTCACTTGAATATCGAATGTCATAAAAATAGACAATGAAAAACTTACCATTTTATTATCGGCTTACTCTGTTCATCACCTCATGAATGTACTAGGTGAATTAGATAGCCCAAATGGCATCACCATTACTTCGTACAATCCTTATTTTGTTTTGAAATTTGTTTTCCATTCATCCCCTTCACGGATGTAGATATGGTAGTACTCACTCCACATGTCAATCTTGTTAAAATATCGTGCTCTGCTAGCACATCCATCATATCATCCAATCTTGGAATTAGGATCCGATACTTAATTATGATATTATTTATGGCCATGGTATTTACATGCATTCTCAATCTCCATCTTTTTGGGAGTCAATAGTGCTGGAGTTGCACATTGACTCATGCTTTCTCTAACTAACCCTTTACGTATTAGATCTATGACATGTCCTGTTCAACTCTTCACTCTCTTTCGGGCTCATCCGATAGGCTTCCTAGTTTGGAAGGGCCGATCCTGTGATCAAATTAATAAGATGTTGAATATCTCACTTTGGAGGTAACCCATATGGTAGCTCATACACGGTATGACATCTTTGTATCTGTTTAGTACATTTGTCGCAGCAACGGGTATATTAAAATCCTCTATTTCCACCTTCTTTGACATTAGTGTATAACACCAACCAACTTCTTCCATGTCTATAACAAACTCTTTTGTAGCCAATAAGCCCTCACTCTTCTCTTCTTCATTGAAAGGTAAAAAGACCACCTTTACACCATGTTTCAAAAAGTATATGTATTTTTTCCTCCATCATGTGTAACCTTTCTATCATATTGCCAAGCCCTCCCTAGTAATATATGGCATGCATCCATTGGGATACCATCACACCACACCTCATATTTGTAGGTATTCCAAGAGAAAACTTTACAAGGCATACTTTATCTATGGTTACCTCATTCCCTTTCTTAAAACATGATATATGATAGGGATGTGGGTGCTTCTCACATTTCATATTGAGTTTATCAACTATCACAGATTGAAACCATATTTTCACAACTACCACCATCAATAATAATTTTACATACTGTCCTCTAGAGGTGCATCTTTTTGAAATATATTTTTTCGCAGCCATAAATCAGTACTAACAACATCTTTTTCTTTATCATTCTTTGGGAAATCACCATCCTCTTTAACATGAGGGTTTCACTAAGTCTACAAAAACCTCCATTTCTTCTTCCTCTTCATCTTCAACAATATTTACTCGTGGTTGTTCTCCTTGTAATCTATCTTATGTAGGATAGTGCAAACACTCAAAAGCTTTGTGCCCCTCTTCACCACAACTGTAACATGTATATTTATTTTGGGGGTTATTCCAGCCCCATCCTCCATTATAACCTCTTCCCCTCTAAAACCCTCTACCTCTTTGGTAGTTAGAATGGATTTGACCAAAATATTCATGCCCTTACGCATTAGAGGATTCACCTTTTGTATATTAAAATCTACCCCTTCCTCTCATTGGAGATGACGATGGCCCTCTCTTCACACCTCTTTTAAAATTATTCCTCTTTTTCTTTTCTTCTACCTTTAATGCAATTTAATAAACATCATCCAAGATATGGGTCAGAGCATATTCAACTCATCTTGTATGGTGTAACTCAACCCATTTATATATTGTGTAGCCTTATGCTCTTTAGACTCTACCTATTCCACTCTGATTTACATCTTGTAAAATTCATTGGTATACTCTCAATCAAGAAATTTCTGTCTTAGGTTTGGAACATTCAAAAGAGTGTACGAGCATATTCTACAAGAAGAAAACTTTTCTTTCATCTTCTTTACCATTTTATTCTAGTTTTAGGATATTTCCCTTTCCATTCCTTTTTATTTCATTTTGTAGGTGATCCCACTAGATTAATGCATGTCCAGCCAAATTAGTGTATGAAAACTTAACCTTCTTCTCCTCTCGAAAGGATTTTCGACTCAAATAATTTTTCCATGTAATTCAACTAGTCAATCAACTCCTCTAGTCGTAACCCTCCAAAGCATAATCAAGAACATTAATCTTAATATCGTCATTATTTCCCTCTAAAGTCTAGATAAATCTCTCCTCAAATGGTCTCTCATTCATGGTTTCTTCATCTATCTCATTTTCTTCTTCATATCCTCCTTCATTCATTAATGGAGGTACTTCTTGATTTCACTATCGAGTCTGCATCCCCATTTACATGTCTCCTTCTAAGTGGGTAACTTCTCTTGTGAGCTTAGCAACTTGTCTTTATAGTTCCTACATATCCCTATTCATCTGGGCATAACCTCCCTTCCCGCATATAGCCATTATTATATAAAATAAAGGAAAAAATTACTTAGAAAAATGTAATATGTTACCTTAACTATTTTTGTAAGATCTAAATTTATGTGAATCCAGCTGCAAGAGGTTGAAATACCTCAAAAATACACATAATTTTTTTTTCAAATAAAACCGGGAGTTTAAAAATAGATTTATTCTCATTCTTAAATCCACACTAATCTTTTACATCATTACAATCCACCATTTCTTTCACGTCTACTCTAAAAACCCTTAAATGCCAAAAAACCCTAAATTGTCAAAATACCCTAAAATGCCAAAAATTACCTACTAGAAAAAAAAAATCAGATGGGCCCCAAACTTTTTGTACCAAATATGGCTTCATAAATTAAGGCTCATGATAAATTTTGACTTATTCTAACAAGCACAAGCAAATTTATTAAAGTTCTAAGACGTAGTCAAAAGTGAAAAAAAACGTTTGGAGCAAATTTTAGGCCACTAGATGAAGGAATCAGGGCCCAAAAATGTGCCAAAATGGAAACAAATTTGCTCTCAACATTGACCCTAATATAGTATTAATGTATATCTACCACCCTGTAAACTTTCAGCATGATCCAACAATCGAGATCAAAAGTTATGGTCTCTGCAAGTTATGCTTTCACATTATTCTCCTCTATTTGAACAAAATTCAACTCCTGTGAATTACATTGATGAAATTCATCTAATTTTTCACTATCAATCTTCTTCAACTCCCACTCAAGAATCCAAGTATTTTATTCTTGTTGTAAACCTTCCCACTATACCAAATATTTGTTATAGCTCCCATGTCTAGTAGTGATTGTCTTTTGGTCCAAGACACGCATTACCCTTTCCTTTTTCTTCTTCGGCATATGCTGCTCCCAATTTATTTCTTCCTCCTCTGTAACATTTTCATCATGACCTGGAAACTTATATAAGTCAAAAACATTAAAAACTGGTGAAATAGAAAAGTTTTTAGGTAGCTCCACCTTGTAGGCATTATCACTCATTTTCTTGAATCCTACATGACCCAGTCTTCTTATACTTGAGTTTATTATATATCCATTTTGGAAACCTCTCCTTTCTAAGATGAAACATCACCATATATCCTTCTTTGAATACACTTACTCTCCTACTGGCATCTGCAGCTTCTTTATATTGTGCATTACTCACTTTCGAGTTTTCCCTCACTTCATAATGTAACTATAGAATTATTCAGATGAAGATAGACAAAGCTATCGAGAAAAGAGATGAAAAAGAAAGCACGATGGAGTCATGCATTGCTTCCAAACTTGCAGAAATAGGAGACACAGATCTAGGCCCAGAACCTCTTGTCGATTTGATTGATAGATCTAGAGCGGGAAAGACTTCACTCATGCGTGTGGTCAAAAGCAGTGGAATTATCCGAGCTACAACTTTTCCATGTACAACCCAATTGCCAGAGTTCATGATGGAGTGTGCTAGATCTTATCATCCTTCATCTAGATCAGTACGTGATGCTTCGGGAAAGACAATAATTCGTTTGGACGCAAAGTTCATCAATTATTGTTTGAAGATTCCAATGCGAAAGGTGGTGACTTCTATTAGCATTCAGGATGCTGACAGTAGATGGGAGAAGCATAGAGCTGATTGCATTAGCATCATGAATAGCCGATACATGAAGAAGCCTAGATCTCCTTCAAAGTTCCCGAGAACTCTTCCACGGTCCAATTTGGTGCAGGAGGTAGATGATGTCGTAAAATTGCTATGCAGGATGAATGGCAAAGTGAATGCTTACACTTTCCGTACATGGATGTATGCTTTCATCAGGACCATTGAAATCAACAAGGTTGATTCTATAATCAATTGGTCAGAAATTATTAGCAACAACATCGGTGAGCAACTCTAGAACGTGAAGCGTACTTTCAGCTTCAAGATGACTTCATACTTGGTGTATGCTGCAGCTTCACAAGGCATCTTTTCCAAGTTGGATAGATGTGGTGTTCTTTCCAAGGACCCCATTTTCGAGTGCTACCTGTAGCTTACTACTGCACCTATAGGCGAGAAAGACTTCAAAGTGATCAACGATGACTTCTTCTACGATTTCATCTGCAGGCTAGACAAAGACTTGAAGGCCAATAGGGTAAGAAAGAAAGCGTGAGAAGCTGTGTCCAAGATTGGCAGTCTATTCATTCAATTTGTAGATTTCACATACCTCAGGGTTACAAGCTTTTTGGAGAACCAACAAAGATGCCCAGGTTTCCGAATGATAGATTGATCACCATGGAGCTGAGCAGGCAACTTGTGGAGTTACACGACCTTCAGTCAAAGTGGCACAAGTCTACAGGCTTCTTCCCAATCACTGTGGGATATTACAGCTACATTAGAATTCACAGAGCTCGAGGGATGGAAGCACAAATGTTATCCTAGTATGAGCAAGAGTTCTTCCCTGAATGGCTGAACTTCAATCCATTTGGAGTAGCCAGGAAGACAATCTCCCAGTAGTACGCACATGTGCCTTCATTAGAAGATTTATGGATGAAGTGCAAAAGTGAGTACGAGGTTAGAAAGAAAGATTTCAGCAGGTTATCAGCAAAGTAAGTGTTTGACTTTGGACTAGCGTGGATACCTGCGGATCTTAAAGATGATGGGAATGTGGTACTTGACACTTACCATTAAATGGGAGGAGATAAAGCCATATTGTAGAATAACATAGGAGGTTGCAACACAATTTAATAAAGGTTGAGAGTTGTTTTGATGAATGCTTGAAAGCTGGTTGTTGATGAAGGGATATTGCCTTGATGAAGCATTGATGAATCAAGTCACAGGAAACTTTGGCACAGGAGATTCCCTCAAGCGAAAGCATGAAGGAGAAAGCAGCAGGAAAGTCGAGAAGTTGAAAGTACATAGAAGATCTCAATCCAAGGAGAGGATCACTTCTACGACCATGAATTTAACTTTAGTTTCTCCAGTACCCAATGCTTCACCAACTATTACACCACCACAGCTGCAGGATGCATCCATGCCTCCACTGAATCCAGTGACATTCATATTCTCCCCTCAGCCACTTTGTTTAGCGCCTATTCTAGAGGATACGTTGAAGCTGTAAATGGCAGAATTTGAAAAGGATTTGTCCTTAGATGATTCAGAGGATGGCAGCCATAACACTGTGGCACTTTCTGATGGAGAGGATGCAGAGCGGGAGATGGTAGTGCACTCAGTGACTTCTCACTCTTCGAGAAGTAATTTCTTGTTATGGTTAGCTTTGCAGTTTGTTACAGAAGCAAGAATGGAGATGAACTTAGAGGAGCACGACTTGCAGCTACTCCAAGATCTGAGGAGAAGAGACATAAGGCCTAAAGTTTCTAAAGTAAATTCTAGGTTGATCATCGAGAATTTGGGAGAGAAGTTTGCTGAGATATCAATTCCGGTAGAAGGAAAGATAGAGGAGGAGCTCACGACAGAAGATGTGACAGTGACCAAAGTACCACTCGGTCAAGCCACCACTGAAGGATTGAAGCAGGACACGTAGACATTGATAGATGTTTTATTCCTTAGGCTTGACAGTGAGAAGGCGGAGAAAGAAGAGCTGCAGAAGCAAGTATCTCAATTATGTGAGATCATAGCCAAGGTTGCTAAACCTTCCATTCAGCCCATTTCAGAACAGGTGAGTGATCATCTTATGCAGGAAATGGAAGATGCAAGCAATCAAGTAAAGGCTATTGACGAATGGAAGGATTTGATTATTCGTCAAGCTTCTGTACAACTTGGGGAAGTGCCAGCCCGCCTAAAGGTTATGAATGATGCAGCAAATCAACTAAAGCAACTGATGGCAAACATAGAAGGCATGAATACAGTTGCAGAGAGTAACCTGAGTATTTTGGCTGAGATCAACAAGCTGCCGAGAGATGTATTGATTACGGGAAAAAATAAAAGCTGGATAGATCGGTCAAGAAGGGGAAGTAGTTAGAATTTGCAGTATCTTTCCGTTTGGAAATCTGCAGAGTTTTGCTGAAAAGGATGCAGGCACTTGAAAGTAGGACGTCATCCTTACCCAACAATATCATTTCTTTCACGGAAGAGGATGTGGTCGGAGGCGTTACTTCTTACGTGTGGATTGTTTCTAATGAGGTGCCTAATTCCCTAGAAGGTTCTCTTCTGATGGTACAAAAGAGAATTGATAAAGCTACCAAGCCTTTCACGATGAATTCTATCAGTAGACTGGTGGCGCTGCAGGAAGACATTGCAAGGTTTGGGCCGAGTTTGGAAGATGTGGAAGTGTGCATCAAAGTGTTGAATGAAGGGTTGCTGCAATTCAAGACAGAGAAAGAAGCAGTGGCTAAAATAGATGGAAGGATGCTGAATTATATGTTTGACAAGTATATCAGATATCAAAACAAGAAGATGTAGACATTACAGCTGGCATGACTTCTTCTATTCTTTCTTCTTCTATTTTCTATGTTCCCGGATGAAATTGTAAAACTTCTAAGTTATTGGTTTTACAACCATTACTTGAAGTCATGTGGAACCATTCTATTAGTTAAGTGATACATGTGTCACTTAAGAAGAAGTTAGTTGAGGATGATTGCCAAATGTCATCTTTACTTGTTGTTCATGCTTTAGTTCAGTTTGAGTTTTCTATTTGTACTTTCCCTCCTACATTCTATAAGTAGGAGAAGAACCTCCGGGTTAATAATGAATCAGAATTTGTAAGCAGCAATCTTGTGTTCTAGACTTTGTGTTGAACCCCTGAGAGCAACTTGGAGCAAAGGAATACAAAGGAGCAGGTTTCCGGAGAACTTTGTGTCACGGTGTACTTTGTTTCTTGCTTTTAATCTTAGATCTCTTAGTAAACTTTGTGTTATTATAGATCTTGATCTAGAGCTACCTTTGTTTTATAATTCTGTGTGTTCATATCTATTATGTTTCTTCTATGTGCATGTAATTAGCTCTGTTATCTACTAATTGGGATGCACATCTTCCCCATTTCTTTTCTGTATTTCCTTTACTTCCTTCTTCTATAATTTTCCTTTCTTAAACAAATTGCTTACTTGCTGTCGAGAACTTCTTAGTTATGGTTCATGAACTAAGTGGTTAAAGTAAAACCCCTGATAGATAATAACACATTTTTATTGACAAATCTGACACGGGAGCCTCACCGGTTAAATGAGGGAGATTTATCTCATGACTGCCTAGGTTTTATGCTATGCAGAAAATCTAGCCAACAGTTTTTGGCGACTCTGTTGGGAACAACTATCTTTGCAGATCAAATCTTTTCTATTGAAGATCAGAGTGTTTTCCATACAAATCTCAACTTGGCTGAACGTCCATTCACCCGATCCATGAAGGCATAAGGAAGGACTGATCATTTCTTCCACTGCAGGAGCAATTCAATTTCAATCATCCTCCTCAAGTTAGAAGCCACAGATCTAGTCTCTCACCAGGAAGGAGAGTGCACATCCATCTAGATCCGGATCGTATTCAGCATAATTCGGTGGCTGGAATTATCCATCAAGTCTATCAAGTCTACACAAGGAGGAGACGTGCTCAAGTCAACATGGCGCACCAGATTGTACCTGTTCCATGGGGAGCAGCTTTTGGACCTCTGAACTTGGCTCCACCTATGCATGAACTACCAAAGGGATCCAGAAAGAATTTTCCAAAATTCTTTGGAGATGGAAAGCAAAACCCGGATGATCATTTGGCGGCCTTCTTCATATCTTGTGGTGTGCTTGCAGTAGAGCATGAAGATGTCTCAGTCAGGCTCTTCATTGAGACTCTACATGACTTGGCTGGAGAATGGTTCTATCGGCTGGCTCCTGGCACCATAACCAATTGGGTGACTATGCGTGAGCAATTTTTGAAAAGATTCAAGCCTGCAGAGGATGCTAGCACGTTGATCACCCAACTGACACAGTTGAAGAAAGAGCCAAACGAGAACATGCGGGACTTTATTGCAAGGTTCCAAAGGATTTTGTATAAAATCCCCACTTCTGCTGCATTGAGCGACAAAGGGAAAAGATGAGATCCCAGCATCTCTGGTTTCGTATCTTGTCCTTTGGGCACGGGGTCAGGCAAACGAACACAACACAACACAACACCAAAACAAGACAAAACAAGGAAAAACAAACAAAGATTTATTTATGTACATACAGGTTTTACCCTGCTTCTCATGTCCGGAACAGCTTCAAGTGTTTCCCATTGAAAGGCAACGGCAATTCAATTCCATCTTGATGAGCAAGAATGAAGCTATCTACTCCGGCGATCCTTTTAATCACAAAAGGCCCTTTCCATAGTGAATCAAACTTTCCATGCATGCCTTTTGTTTCTCTTCTTTTGTCCCATAGAAGGACCCAGTCATTGACTTCAAACTTTCTTTCCCTGGCCTTTTTGTCAAAAATGATTTTCACCTTCCTTTGATGCTCTGTCAACCTATCTACAACTTGAGTTTGTACTTCCCTTAATTCAGTCAGGTACATAATTCTTTTATCAATAGCATCTGTGAAAGTGGAATCTTCAGGGCCTTAGAAAGTTGCAGGGCAGGCAATTCCAAGGTAAGAGGCAGCTCCGTGTCTCTACCATATAACAGCTGAAATGGGGACATGCCTATCACCCTTTTTGGTGTGATCCTATCGGCCCATAATGCATCAAACAACTTTTTATGCCAAGTCCTTTGATTTTCCGTTACAAGCTTGCGCACGATAGTTACCAAATTTTTATTACTAGATTCAGCCTAACCATTCCCTTGTGGATAGTAGTTCAAGGAATGAACCAGCTAGATCCCATAAGTGTAGCAGAATTCCACCAACTCCTCAGAAGAAAGATTCGGAGTGTTTTCTGCTACAATTTTTCTGGGCACACCAAACCTGACAATAATATTTTCTTTTATAAAATTGCACACCTCGGTGGAAGTGGCATTCTTCATAGGAATAGCTTTTACCCACTTACTGAAATAATTATTAGTCAGTCGAGAATGTAATGATGGACATGAATCTGGAAGCTGGGTTAAGAATACTAATAAAATCCATTCCCCATTGTTGGAAAGGTTCTTCAATCACAATGGGTTTTAGAGGTAATGCAGACAATTTCACATGCCCAACAAAATGTTGGCATGCTTGACACTTAGCTACCCAATCTGCAGTATCTTGAAAAAGGGTGGGCCAGTAATACCTTTCTCTAAGGATCTTATGTACAGTGACTTAGGCTGAGAAATGACCACCACAAGCCATGTCATGAAACTGTTGAAGTAGCTGATCCTGTTGAGCTTTATCGACGCATCTAAGAAATATGCCATCAATTCCCCTCTTGTACAAACCATTATCCCAAAGAACAAAATCTTTGGATTTTAGTTTGATGGTTCATTTCTCTTTTCTAGAAAGTTGATCTGGGCATTCTCCATACGTCAGAAAGTAAGCAATGTTACTGTACCACTCCTCTACCAGATCTATAAAAAGTACTGCAGGCAAATCTTCATCTATCTCATCTTGATCAGCTTCTGGCATTGATGTTTTCATCTCCGTCATTAATTCACATAGACCTCTTCCTCGAACCAACTTTGTTGGTTTAATATCCAGGTCATATTCTTGAACCTTTGTCACCCACGTGCCTCTCAACAATCCTAACTCTTGCTGAGTAAGGATAGATTTAACTGCAGTATCTGGAACCAAAACCACAGTGTGCGAGGAAAGAATATAATACCTGAATGCTTTGCATGCCTTCACCACTGCATATGCATGCTTTTCCATGGGAGTGTATTTCAACTCATAGGATTTAAGAGGCGTACTCATGAAAGCAATAGGAGCTTCTGCGTCCTCTTGATTTTTCTGCATCAGTATTGCTGACATGGTGTGTTCAGAGGAGTAACAGTAAAGAATAAATTCTTTACTGAAGTCGGGTGAAACCAAGACTGGAGCTTTTGTGACAGGCCTCTTTGATTTTCTTGAAAGATTCATTCGACATTCCTAAGAAAATTAACTTTTCCAAAGAAAGAGTGAACTCCTTTTTTGGATGTGGGCAAAGGCAATGTCTGAATGGATTTGACACGCTCTGGATCTATCTTTGTTCCTTCTTTGGAAACAATGTGCCCTAGCAGCTTTCCTTCGGTCACAAAAAGATGGATTTCTTGGGATTCAAAGAAATACCATGCTTGCGGCACTATATGAAAACCTCTTCCAAGTTTGAAATGTGTGCGCTTCTATCTTTGGAAAAGACTGTCAGATCATCCAGATACACCACTATGCTTATATCTTTGAGGTGAGCAAAGGCTAGATCCATAGCTCTTTGAAATGTAGCACCAGCATTAATCAGGCCGAATGACATTTTCTGGTATGCGAAGGTTCCCCAAGGTGTGATGAACGTCGTTTTGTATTGATCTTCCTCGGCCACCTTGACTTGATTGTAGCCTGAGAAGCCATCAAGCATGGAGAGCATCTCAGATCTAGTGACCACCTGCAGGTGTGATCCATGATGGGTATGGGGTAGTTGTCTTTCAGTGAAGCTTGATTAAGGTTGCGGAAATCCATGCACAGCCTAATCTCACCGCTCTTCTTTCTTACAGGGACTATGTTGGCCAACCATTCCGAATGATGTATGGGATAGATGATCTTTACGTCTAACAACTTCCAGATTTCTGCAAAGATGGTTCCTGAAATGGTAGGGTTGTGCCGCCACAGCTTCTGCTTGAAAGGCTTCTGTTCTGGTTTAAGTGGGATGTAGTGTTGAACTTCCGCAGGCTGATATGTTTTTAGATCCTGGTAGGACCAGGAAAAAACATCCATGTATTTCTTAAGAAGCTTAGTAAAAGCTTCTTTTTCGGCCTCTGAGCAACACTTACCGAGATTTACTAATTTGGGATCATTGCCAGCTCCCAAATTTAGTAATTGTGTGTCGGAGGAATAACCTTCCTCATTTTCTTCATTTTTCTTAAGCATTTGATCATGCTTATCAAACATTTCCTCAAGAGATACCAAGCCTTTAGGAATTTTATTTCCTTTTAGTTGGATAATCTCCTGACCTCCGAGACATCCGCATCCATTTCTCCGACAGTAGTCTGCCTAGGAGGTGAATTGCTTCCCTCATAGTAGATTTCTTCAAAGTTGTCCTTCTGTTGGAGAAACGCAGCAATCTGTGTCATCATTGAAAACCTGCCATTGTTGAACGTTGTCAGGAACCTTTGGGCAAAAGACCATCTCCACCTTGTAGTCTCCCTGTCTAAAGAATGTGGGGGCTGATCTGGATTCAACAAGGCTGCAGTCACTGCAAGCGAATCAGCTCTTGAATTTTGTTCTCTCGGAATGTAAGATACCGAGAAAGCTGAAAAATCTAGGATAGCAGAGTAGACCCGATCTCTATAGTGCCGCAGTTTGTCTTTTTTGACTTGGTAGAGGCCTCTTATCTACTTCACAATCAGCTCAACATCTCCCTTTGCGTGTAATAATTTGATTCCCATTGTTCTTGCCTGCTCCATGCCTAACAACAACGCTTCATACTCAGCTGTATTGTTAGTATTTTCAAACATCAATTTGAAGGAGTGTGCATGCACCTTCCCTTCAGGAGAGATAAGAACAATGCCTGCGCCAGATCCAAATGAACAGCAGCTGCCATCAAATTCCAGAGTCCAAATCTTGTTATCAATTTGATGTGATTCTTGAATCGCGGTTGAATTTCTTCTTTATCCATTTCTAGATAATAGACTCCGTGATCCGATTCCTGAAACAAGATATGAGATCTAGGATCTTAGAATTTGATATTGTGTACTTAGATTTCTTCTCAGGTTCCAGCTTCTGATTTACTCCTTTGATTGGTATGTGCGCACAAGACCAATCCATCTTGACTTCTCCACCCAGCTCTTTGCAGAAATTTCTACTCAACAACATGCCATAAGAGACTAGAATGTCTGCTACAAGGATAGTCATTTTTAGTCTTTTATCTGGAAAAGAAGCAAGTACTGCCTGCGCATCTTTGATTTGCCCCACAAGAGGGACTTGCCTTTCCATTGAATAACATCTTCCGATGGTTTTTGTCAATGTGAGACCCAAGGCATCAAGCAACTTTGGCAGGCATTACATTATTAGAAGCTCCAGAATCTAAAATGCAATTGCTCAGTTTGTGTCCATTGATAAGCAAAGATACATAGAATGGCTCGATCCTTTTCGATGTAGTAGGAGAAGGGGTAGAAGGAGAAGAAATTGTTGTCACATTATTTATAGGAGTATTCTTTGGATTTGACAAGATACCCCGTGAAGTATTATTTGTTGGGTTGGGGCCATTACTTTGCACATATTTGACCAATCTATTCAGCTGATCAGGAAATACTCTCAAATACTCAGCTTCTGACATTTGGACCTTGTTCTTCTTAATGTGATCAATTATGTCAAAATATTGACTTGCTTCAGCAAGATGTGCGTTGGCTCTTTCTCTGCGAATTGAAAGAATTTGAATATTTATCCTTAGGCACTAATGAAGAAGGAAGAGTGCTACCTCTTTTCAAGATAGTAACATCCAGGCCAGGATCTTCTCTCTCTTTTCGGCCACTTGTGGATGCTTCAGCATTTTGGCGCGTCTGAGACCTTGTAAACACCGCAAAAGTGTGACCATCAGAATCTTCAAAAGATTCATAATAGCCATCATCAGATTCGTAGTCCAGGTAACCAATATTGGAGTCGCCAGTGGGATCTATAAAGTCTTCATCATCGAATGATTCATCAATGCCAAGATCCTCTTCATTAGTTTCCAAGTTATTCCTTGGAGCAGCTTCTATTGCCAACCGTGGTGCAGCAGCAAGTCTGTTTCAATTTTGATTTTGATTTTGACCATTAAAGGTCCGAGTAGGAGCTATTCTTGAGGGGGTTACATTCCCTGCTTGAGAGATCTGCTTCTTGATCTGCAGCATGTCATTAGCCAATTTCTGTAACAAAGGATCTAAAGTACTAGAAGAAGCACCATCACCTTTGTGAGATGGTTGTTTGAGTTTTCCAGCCATGATCAAGTCATCCTCAACCTCCACGGCAGCATTTTGTGCTTCAAGTAGATTTACCAGTCTTGCCCTTCTTAGCTGATATCCAACTTCAGGCAATAGAGCGTTTATAAAAAACATCTTTTGATTTTCATCACTTAATGCAGCAGAAGTGGGGATTTTATACAAAATCCTTTGGAACCTTGCAATAAAGTCCCGCATGTTCTCATTTGGCTCTTTCTTCAACTGCGTTAGTTGGGTGATCAACGTGCTAGCATCCTTTATAGGCTTGAATATTTTCAAAAATTGCTCGTGCATAGTCGCCTAATTCGTTATGGTGCCAGGAGCTAGCCGATAGAACCATTCTCCAGCCAAGTCGTGTAGAGTCTCAATGAAGAGCCTGACTGAGACATCTTCATGCTCTACTGCAAGCACACCACAAGATATGAAGAAGGCCACCAAATGATCATCTAGGTTTTGCTTTCCATCTCCAAAGAATTTCAGAAAATTCTTTCTGGATCCCTTTGGCAGTTCATGCATAGGTGGAGCCAAGTTCAGAGGTCCAAAAGCTGCTCCCCATGGAACAGGTACAATCTGGTGCGCCATGTTGACTTGAGCACGTCTCCTCCTTGTGTAGACTTGATAGACTTGATGGATAATTCCAGCCACCGAATTATGCTGAATACGATCTGGATTTGGATGGATGTGCACTCTCCTTCCTGGTGAGAGACTAGATCTGTGGCTTCTAACTTGAGGAGGATGATTGAAATTGAATTTCTCCTGCAGTCGGAAGAAATGATCAGTCCTTCCTTACACCTTCATGGATCGGGTGAATGGATGTTCAGCCAGGTTGAGATTTGTATGGAAATCACTCTGATCTTCAATAAAAAAGATTTGATCGCAAAGATAGTTGTTTCCCCAATGAGTCGCAAAATCTGTTGGCTAGATTTTCTCGCATAGCATAAAACCTAGGCATCATGAGATAAATCTCCTCATTTAACCGGTGAGGCTCCCGTGTCATATTTGTCACTAAAAATGTGTTATTATCTATCGTGTGTTTTACTTTAACCACTTAGTTCATGAACCATAACTAAGAAGTTCTGCAGCAAGTAGTGACTATTTAAGAAAGGAAAATTATAGAAGAAGGAAGTAAAGGAAATACAGAGAAGAAATGGGGAAGATGTGCATCCTAATTAGTAGATAGCAGAGCTAATTGCATGCACATAGAAGAAACATAATAGATATGAACACACATAATTATAAAAAAAAGGTAGCTCTAGATCAAGATCTATAGTAACACAAAGTTTTCTAAGAGATCTAAGATTAAAAGTAAGAAACAAAGTACACCATGACACAAAGTTCTCTAGAAACTGCTCCTTTGTATTCCTTTGCTCCAAGTTGCTCTCGGGGTTCAAAGATAAAGTCTAGAACACAAGATTGCTGCTTACAAATTTCGATTCATTATTAACCGGAGGTTCTTCTCCTACTTATAGAATGTAGGAGGGAAAGTACAAATGGAAAACTCAAACTGAACTAAAGCATGAACAACAAGTAAAGATGACATTTGGCAATCATCCTCAACTAACTTCTTCTTAAGTGACACATGTATCACTTAACTAATAGAATGGTTCCACATGACTTCAAGTAATGGTTGTAAAACCAATAACTTAGAAGTTTTACAATTTCATCTGGGAACATAGAAAATAGAAGAAGAAAGAATAGAAAAGTCATGCCAGCTGTAATGTCTACATCTTCTTGTTCTGATATCTGATATACTTGTCGAACATATAATTCAGCATCCTTCCATCTGTTTTAGCCACTGCTTCTTTCTCTGTCCTGAATTGCAGCAACCCTTCATTCAACACTTTGATGCACGCTTCCACATCTTCCAAACTTGGCCCAAACCTCGCAATGTCTACTGCAGCGCCACCAGTCTACTGATAGAATTCATCGTGAAAGGCTTGGTAGCTTTATCAATTCTCTTTTGTACCATCAGAAGAGAACCTTCCAGGGAATTAGGCACCTCATTAGAAACAATCCGCACATAAGAAGTAACGCCTCCGACCACATCCTCTTCCGTGAAAGAAATGATACTGTCGGGTAAGGATGACGTCCTACTTTCAAGTGCCTGCATCCTTTTCAGCAAAACTCTGTAGATTTCCAAACGGAAAGATACTGCAAATTCTAACTGCTTCCCCTTCTCAACTGATCCATCCGGTACAATTTGTTCCGCAATCAATACATCTCCGACAGCTTGTTGATCTCGGCCAAAATACTCAGGTTACTCTCTGCAACTGTATTCATGCCTTCTATGTTTGCCATCAGTTGCTTTAGTTGATTTGCTACATCATTCATAACCTTTAGGCGGGCTGGCACTTCCCAAGTTGTACAGAAGCTTGAAAAATAATCAAATCCTTCCATTTTTCAATAGCCTTTACTTGATTCACGCGTCTTCCATTTCCTACATAAGATGATCACTCACCTGTTCTGAAATGGGCTGAATGGAAGGTTTAGCAACCTTGGCTATGATCTCACATAATTGAGATACTTGCTTCTGCAGCTCTTCTTTCTCCACCTTCTCACTGTCAAGCCTAAGGAATAAAGCATCTATCAATGTCTGCGTGTCCTGCTTCAATCCTTCAGTGGTGGCTTGACCGAGTGGTACTTTGGTCACTGTCACATCTTCTGCCGTGAGCTCCTCCTCTATCTTTCCTTCTACCGGAATTGATATCTCAGCAAAATTCTCTCCCAAATTCTCGATGATCAACCTAGAAGTTGCTTTAGCAACTTTAGGCCTTCTATCTCTTCTGCTCAGATCCTGGAGTAGCTGCAAGTCGTGCTCCTCTAAGTTCATCTCCATTCTTTCTTCTGGAACAAACTGCAAAGCTAACCATTCCGAGAAATTACTTCTCGGAGAGTGAGAAGTCGCTGAGTGCACTACCATCTCCCGCTCTGCATCCTCTCCGTCAGAAAGTGCCACAGTGTTATGGCTGCCATCTTTTGAATCATCCAAGGACAAAGCCCTTTCAAATTCCGCCATCTACAGCTTCAACGTATCCTCTGGAACAGGCGCTGAACGAAGTGGCTGAGGGGAGAAGATGAATGTCGCTGGATTCAGTGGAGGCATGGAAGCATCCTGCTGCTGCGGTGCAATAGTTGGTGAAGCATTGGGTACTGGAGAAACCGGAGTTAAAGTCATGGTCGTAGAAGTGATCCTCTCCTTGGATTGAGATCTTCTATGCACTTTCAACTTCTCGACTTTCCTGCTGCTTTCTCCTCCGTGCTTTCGCTTGAGGGAATCTCCTGTGCCGAAGTTGCCCGTGACTTGATTCATCAATGCTTCATCAAGGCAATATCCCTTCGTCAGCAACCAGTTTGAAGTATTCACCAACACAGCTCTCGACCTTTCTTCAATTGTGTTGCAGCCTCCTATGTTATTCTGCAGTATGGCTTTATCTCCTCCCATTTGATGGTAAGTGTCAAGTACCACATTCCCATCATCTTTAAGATCCGCAGGTATTCGCGCTAGTCGAAAGTCGAACACTTGCTTTGCGTTGATAGCCTGCTGAAATCTTTCTTTCTAACCTCATGCTCACTTTTGCACTTCATCCAGAAATCTTCTAATGAAGGCACATGTGCGTATCTTTGGGAGATTGTTTTCCTGGCTACTCTAAATGGATCGAAGTTCAGCCGTGCGCAGGAATAAATATTGCTCATACTCGGATAACATTTGCGCTTGCATCTCTCGAGCTCTGTGAATGCTAATGCAGCTATAATATCCCATAGTGATTGGGAAGAAGCCCATAGACTTGTGCCACTTTGACTGAAGGTCGTGTAACTCCACAAGTTTCCTGCTCAGCTCCATGACGATCAATCTATCATTCAAATACCTGGGTATCTTTGTTGGTTCTCTAGAAAATCTCATAACCTTGAGGTATGTGAAATCTATAAATTGAATGAATAGACTCACAATCTTGGACATGACTTCCCACGCTTCTCTTGCTTACCTCGTTGGCCTTCAAGTATTTGTCTAGCCTATAGATGAAATCGTAGAAGAAGTCATTGTTGATCACTTTGAAGTCTTTCTCACCTATAGGTGCAGTAAGCTGTGGGTAGCACTCGAAAATGGGGTCCTTGGAAAGAACACCACATCTATCAGCTTGGAAAAGACACCTTGTGAAGCTACAACATACACCAAGTATGAAGTCATCTTGAAGCTGAAAGTATGCTTCACGTTCCGGAGTTGCTCACCGATGTTGTTGCTAATAATTTCTGACCAATTGATTATAGAATCAACCTTGTTGATTTCAATGGTCCTGATGAAAGCATACATCCATGTACGGAAAGTGTAAGCATTCACTTTGCCATTCATCCCTGCATACCAATTTTACGACATCATCTACCTCCCGCACCAAATTGGGTGCCATGGAAGAGTTCTCGGGAACTTTGAAGGAGATCTAGGCTTCTTCATGTATTGGCTATTCATGATGCTAATGCAATCAGCTCTATGCTTCTCCCATCTACTATCAGCATCCTGAATGCTAATAGAAGTCACCACCTTTCGTACTAGAATCTTCAAACAATAATTGATGAACTCTGCGTCCAAACGAATTATTGTCTTTCCCGAAGCATCACGTACTGATATGGATGAAGGATGATAAGATCTAGCACACTCCATCATGAACTCTAGCAATTGGGTTGTACATGGAAAAGCTGCAGCTCGGATAATTCCACTGCTTTTGACCGCACGCATGAGTGAAGTCTTTCCCGCTCTGGATCTATCAATCAAATCGGCAAGAGGTTCCGGGCCTAGATCTGTGTCTCCTATGTCTGCAAGTTTGGAAGCAATGCATGACTCGATAGTGATTTATTTTTCATCTCTTTTCACCATAGCTTTATCTATCTTCGTCTGAATAATTCTTTTTCTTCTTACTTGGCCGGATTTCTTCAATACTGGTGCAGATCTGGACAATTCTTTAGATTCGGAGGATATTTGCAATGTGTTGGACATTGATAAAAACTCCTTTTCTTTTGTAAAGCACCTGTAATGAATTCCTGTAATTTATTCAGACAAAAATGGCCACCGGAGCATGAATAGTGAATTTAAATTGTAAAAATCTGCACTTTTCAAGCCTGCTGCCCCAAAAAATGGTGTTTAATTTACACATAAAGAGAGCATGAATCCTTTCAATCAACACCTGAGCTCCTGTAACACCTGTGGAAACAATTATGCAGACAAAGATCAACCTCCTCTAAAGCATGCGCCAAATCTGGAAGCTTTTAGCCTTGTTGTCACCTTGTCTGAGCAAAATCCTTCCTCTAATGGGGGCGCACTTTTCCACTTGGCTGCAATTCTTTACCTGTGATTTGAATAATTCACCCATATGACTGCCCATGCTTATATAACCTTCACAATTCTATAATTAATAATTGCCCTAACAATTAAAGGCAATTAATTAATTAAAAATCATGCTTTTTCTTTTAAAAATAACATGTTTAAGGATAGCCATCCAATAACTTAAATTAATCCAATTTAATCCTTCACACATCACTTCACTTAAGCTTCACAGTGTGCTTTGACCATAGCCACTGAAAATAGAAATTAATTTAATGTTTTAATGCCTTAAAAAACATTAAATAATACCCAAATGGGGCGCACTTTTTGAGAGGAAGGGGGCAACCACTAAATAAATTAAATTTAATGCATTTAATTCCTTTCTTTTATTCCAACTTTGACTTGTTGACTTCCTCCAAGCTTGAAGAACTTTTTGAGAGAATAGATTAATTAAAATAATCAATTTAAGGTTGTCATTCTCTCACCAAAGGGGCGCACTTTTTGCATATGTAATTCTATTTTTAAGAAATTTTTCTACAATGGGATTCTTTACCCTGCAAGGCAAGCACTAAAATCCCGTGATCCACTTAAGTGATTTGACTTTGACAATAGGATTATTTACCCTGCAAGGCAGGCACTAAAATCCCATGATTTCACTTAAGTCACTTTCCTTTTATTTTATCATGGGAATTTTTACCCTGCAAGGCAGGTAATAAATTCCCGCCTGCCTGCGGCCTCTAACTTTCCCACTGCAGCTTAAGTGACTTTTATAACACGGGAAAAAGTACCCTGCTAGGCAGGTATAAAATTCCCACCCTGCCTGCGGCTTATATTTTTCCCATCGCAGCTTAAATCCTTTGTTTTCCAAAAATGTGCATATCCACAGGGGCTTTTCCGTGCATGACTTCGCTTTTCCCAGTGATCCAGACCTCCGATGGCGACTTCCTCCGGGCATAATGTGTGTATATGTTTTCTAGCTGCTCCAGGACAAAAATCAAGCTTACCCGGCAAAGGAATTATTCCAGAGAAATTTCACAGAAAACGAAACGGGACACCACAAAAACACAAAAAATTGCCAAAAGTTACAAATAAAGCCCAAAACTTAATACAAGTTAAAACCCTTCTGGCACATAGGAATAATAACATATTCGCTCATAACAGAGTTAAAACGGAGCGCAAATAGCCTCATATGGGGCTCAAAATAATTAAATACAAATTTCCCGCAGACAAATCCCGACGACAGAATAAAACAATTTTGGGCATCTGGGTATTTGGTGAAAAAGGCTAATATGGCTCTTTAGGATTATCTTGACGCAATATAAGAACTTTCAGGCAATAAAAACACAAAACGACCCATTATTTTAAAAGTACGAAATTTTTTCGGATAGGGTGATCATGATTTTGTAGGTGAAATCTGAGTGACACAAGTGTTATGCAAATGCTTTTGCATCATCACTAGTTTTATCTTCACCGGTACCACAATCATATCTAGGATCCCCTTGGGATTCATACTATATACAATCTAGGAACAAGACCTCCATGTTGACACATTTCTTGAGCTATTAGAGGAGAACTCACTTGTGGTAAAGCTAATTCCCATTGTTTTGGATTTTCTCAAACTATGCAACGTAGGAGATTTCCCAAGCCCCTGTTCACTACTTTTGTCTTCACATCAGCTTGGAGTTGATATGTACTATTTAATTGTAGTTGTGTCCCTAGTTTCCTCCATAGAGTATTCGAAAAGTGACTCAAAAACTTCATGTAACGATCTGAAGTGATTTTTCTAAGAACTCCATGCAATCTAACCACTTCTGGAAAAAAAATCTGCAAATCTGGAAGCATCATTAGTTGTTTTACAAGAAATGAAATGAGCCATATTAAAGAATATATCAACTACAACAAAGATAAAATCATTCCCTCATTTTTTGTTAGGAAGTCCTAACATGAAATCCATACTCAAATCAACCCATGGCCCTGTAGGATTAGGTAATGACATATACAACCTAGTATTTTGTGCATGGCCCTTAGCCATTTAGCACACTCTACATCTTTCTACAATCCTACTTATGTCCCTCTTTACCTTTGGACAATAATAATTTTCTACAACAAGATCAATTGTCTTACTTATACCAAAGTGTCCAACCAACCCCCACTATGCAATTCTCTTATAATATTTTCTCTCATTGAACCAACATGGATGCACAATTGTTTCCCCCTAAACAAATAACCATCCTACATTAAATAATCAGAAGAACCACTACCTACTATAGAGTCCTTAAGTTGTCTCACAACATCACCAAAATCTAGATCACCTTCATATAATTCCTTAACTACCTCATACCCTACTACACCATTTTCCATTGTAGTCAAAAGTGCTACACACCTACTCAAGACATCAATAACTTGATTATGCTTACCCGAATTATTCTTTAAGAAAAAGTATATTCTTAAAAAAATGAAACCTATTTTACATGGCTACTATTAAGTTTTTTTGGTGTGTTTACATATGTCAAGGCTTCATGGTCATTGAAAAGTACAAATTAGTTTTCTATCAAGTAATGTCTCCCGATTGCCTTAATGCCTAAACAATAGCATAAATTCCATATCATAAGTAGAATATTTCCTCTTGACTTCATTTAGATTTTCATTAAAGAATGCCACAGGTCATCCTTATTGACTTAGTATAGATCCAATCGACATGTGAGGCATCATGGTCAACCTCGAAGACCTTGCTAAAAACCGCAATAAAAATAGGTGCTTCGACACTTTCTTCAACAATTCAAAACTATCTATTTCTTCCTTGGTCCATATAAACTCCCTTCCTTTTGTGTAATATTTTATGGGTGCAACAATGCTACTCTGAAATTCCCTGATGAACTTCCTATAAAAATTTCCAATCCATGAAAACTACGAACCTCTTTCACATTCCTTGGAATAGGCCATTCTAAACTTGCCTTTTTTTTTCTCATCCATCCTCACCTCATCCTCGATATGAAAACCCCCAAAAACAAGACTCTTCAAGAAATCTACACTTCTTTAAGTTTTCATATACAATCTCTTTACATAACAAGTCTAACACCAATTTCATATGTAACAAGTGTTCTTCCACTATCTTATTGAATATTAGAATATCATCAAAATAGATGACAACAAACTTACCATTATATTCTTAGAGTACGCTGTTCATTAGCCTCATGAATGTAATGGGTGCATTAGATAGCCCAAATGGCATCACCATCCACTCGTATAATCCTTCTTTTGTTTTGAAAGTTGTTTTCCATTCATCCCCTTCACGGATCTAGATCTGGTAGTACCCACTCCATAGGTCAATATTGCTAAAATATCAGGCTCCCGCTAGCACATCCATCATATCATCCAATCTTGGAATTGGGAACCGATACTTAATTGTGATCTTATTTATGGCCTTGCTATCTACACACATTCTCCAGTGTCCATACATTTTTAGGGTCAATAGTGTTGGAGTTACAAATAGACTCATGCTTTCTCTCACTAACCCTTTATGTATTAGATCTGTGACTTGTCTTTTAAACTCCTCATTTTTTTGGTACTAATCCAATAGGATTTCTAGTTTGGAAAGGTCGATCCTAGGATCAAATCAATATGGTGTTGAATATCTTTCTTTGGAGGTAACCCATCTAGTAGCTCATTTGGTATAACATCTTTGTATTTGTTTAGTACCTTTTTCATAACAACAGGTATATTAAAATCCTCTATTTCCTCCTTCTTTGACATTAGTGCATAACACCACCCAACTTCTTCCATTTTTGTAACAAACTCTTTTGTAGCCACTAATCCTTCACTCTTCTCTTCTTCCTTGAAGGGTAAGAAGACCACCTTTACACCATCCTTCCAAAAATTATATGTATTTTTACCTCCATCATGTGTAACCTTTGTATCGTATTTCCAAGGCCTCCCTAGTAATAGATGGCATGTATACATTGGGATAACATCACACCACACCTAATTCTTATAGGTATTCCCAATCAAAAACTTTATAAAGCATATTTTATCTATGGTTACCTAATTATCCTTCTTGAACCATGATATATGATAGGGATATGGGTGCTTCTCACATTTGATTTACATACCTTTCCTCGAGAGGTGCATCTTGTTCGAAATATATTTGTTTGTAGCCATGAATTAGCACCAACAACATCCTATTATTTCTCCTTCTTTAGGGCAATCATCATCCTCCTTGACATGAGGGTTTCACCCAAGTCTGCAGTAACCTCCATTTCTTCTTCCTCTTGACTTCAACAAGATTTACTCATGGTTTTCTCCTTTCTATCTATCTTATATTGGATAGTGTGGACACTCAAAATTTGTGTGCCCCTCTTCACCACATGTGTAATATGTATATTTCCTTTGGGGGCTATTTTAGCCCCATCCTCCATTATAACCTCTTCCGTCTCGGAGACACCCTACTTCTTTGGTAGCTACCACAGCTTTGACCAAAATCTTCATGTGATTTAGCATTAGAGGATTAACCTTTTGTATATTCAAATGTACGCCTTCCTCTCATTGGAGATGATGGTGGCACTCTCTTCACACATATTATAAAATTATTCCTCTTGTTATTTAATTTTTCGTTTGATGCAAGTTGATAAGAATCATCCACTCTATGGATCCAAAGAATACTTAACTCATCTTGTATGGTGTAACTCAACCCATTTATATAACGTGTAGCCTCTGTTCTTCAAAATCTCCCTGTTCCACCCTAATTGAAAACTTGTAAAATTCATTGGTATACTCCTTAATTCGAGATCCTCATGTATTAGGTTTTGGAACCTTCGAAAGAGTGTTTGAGCATAATATGAAAAGGTGAAGTATCAAAGGTCAAACTACGAAGTAGGGTGTGCTAGGATAAGAAGGAGAGCAAAGAGGAACCTAAGAAGCCAAATATAGTGATCAATTAGTAATTTTATCCCTTAGGAAACATATGAATGCAATGCATGTGATTAGGACCTAGAAATGTACCCAAGTGCATCATTTAGTTTCTAGATTTTCCCCATTTTATGTTGTTGAGATAAATATTGGTAACATAAAGTAGATAAAGATGCATACCTGATAACCATATAGATCAATGATGAAGAGTGTGTCGAGAGATAATAAAAAGCGTGGAGTGATAAAAAGTGAAGCATGGAAGATAGAGAAGAGGAAGTAAAAAGTGATGATGACCCTAGTAGGCGGGAGCATATGTGTTGATGTTGTGATTGTAGCTATTATTGATGTCACTCGATGTTTTTATTGTTATGACTCTTTGCTTTCCCATAAGGACGGGCCTACAAAAGAGAAGAACATACAAGTAGTAAAATACGTGTGTTTATGATCAAAATGTGTAAAATTATGTAAGAAAATGAAGAGGAACATGTGCACTTGATCTATGATGAGTAAAGAGTGTAGAAAGAATCTGAAGATGTTATAGAAGAACGTGTTTTTAGGGTGATCTCATGTCACTTGTGATGATTGTGAGTTTTTTGGGATATCTCATGCCAACAATGGAAGAAATGTAGGGAGAAAAGTATGGTTTCACCCTCCAAGATTAAACTTCTTCTCGAAGTGTGAACACCACTACAAATAGTGTGTAAAAGTCTGATCTATTTCAAATAATTTTGATCCAACACGAAAGTAGAAAATAAGGCGTAGTACATGTATGCTTAGTGATGAATGATTGCATATCCTATAAAATACATTGTTTGAACTGCTAATAAAGTGTTGAACCGAGAAAATTTGTGTGACATCCCCCTTGTCCCAGGCGTGCAAGAAGGGTTAGGGGCACCCAGGCACTATTATCTAGGTCGGGGCATGGTGGTGACCGTGTTGTCTTGATGACCCAAGTCGGGATCGGGTCATTCGAGATCAAGACTATGATGACTGTGTCTTTGAACTATAGTGAACTATGATAGTAGACTGCTAAATGGGGTGACTGATTCACCCCATATTTGTGCCACTTTCTTGGTGTGCACAACATTCCTAAGGAGTATGCGGTCGAAAGGAGGACCAAATTCTGAACTGAAATTGATGCCTTATAGGGGAAGGGAGTGTGATTGGTAGAAACCAAGGCACACATAAACAAAGTGGATGGAAACAAGTGTTAGTGAAAGCAAGATAAACACATATGTAGAAGACAAAACGTAAGCTAGCTAGTAAGTAGAAAAGAAATAGTGCGAGACAAAGTAGGCCTTAAAAATCGGGTAGCAAATATGGGATGTCACTCATGATGTTGTAAGACACGTAAGGTTGATATAGCTAAAAATAGATAGTGTGCACACAAGACAAAAATACCACAAACAATGGCACACAATGATGAGTAAATAGTAACAGATAACCATGGAAGCAAATGGACCTTCAAGAAAAATGTTACACATGAAGCACCATTAGCATATTAGAAAGATAAATAATATGTCAAAACATATATAATATGAATAGTAATGTGATATGAAAAATGAAACAATAGCACCTACAGTGTGTACGAAACTGGATTCCCTAGGAGGCACTGTGGGAGTAGTATGAGCATCCATGATGCATGTATCGATCTAGGTAGATTATGTGATCATAACTAGAATGCAAGTGAACGTGCATGTGTGTATAGAAAGATAATGACATACAAAATATATGTATATCATGTGTAAAAAGTGTACATGTAAGCATACGTAAGAAAGAGTAAATGTGATTAAGATATGTAGTATTCTGTGAAGGAAATGGAATGAAATGCAGTGTGAGTGTGGTAGAAGCCACATGCCCATCGAGAAAGCATGAATGATTATGCATGTGATGAGGTTCATTTATACACATCCCCTCAAAAATTAAGAATGAATCGTAGAATAAGAGTGTGTCATCGGGAAATGGTATAAATATGCACTAGAAATATGTAATCATGAAAGCATAGAGTGTAGAGAGAGTGAGTGAGTGAGTGAATGAATGAGTGTGGTGAGGATCATTTTAGATTGAAAAACTCAACGATCGAATATGAACTACATAATTAGAGTGCGTAATAGGGTATTGAGCGCAACACATAAAAATATATGTAAGAAATATATGTCATGAATTCGCTAAGTGTGGAATGTGTAGTGTTTATGATGTGTAAGCAGATGGTGTGAGAAAGATATGTGATGAATGTGTTATGTGTGAAGTGAGCAGTGTGTGAGGTTCACATGTTTAATATGACCTCAACAGTCAAGTGTGAACCAAAGCATGAGAGTGCATCATCGGGTAATGATGATACATGTGTATCAAGTGGTGTGTATTGAAGCTTAGGATATATTATACATTTAGCACAGAGTGAGAATTACATGTTATGATAGAAAAATTTGATATTAATGCAAGGGTGAGGGAAGCTATGGTTCTCATTATACATGGACAAATTAGATTTAGGAACCCATTGAAATGTAACAAGTGGAGAGGACCATATAATGGTGTCCAATGAATGAGATAAAACCTTGACACTCAAGATGTTTGATTCTTTGTTGTAAAACATAGAAATCATTGTCATTATGTCCATTTATTTGATGATAATTGCAATATGGAAGACCTTGATATTTTTCAAGCTGATAAGGAGGATAGCAATGAGTAGATGGAAAGTTGATTAATTGATGAGTTATGAGTTTTAGAAGAATATCTTGTTGCTTAGTATTGAGTTCAAACTTGAGAGGTGTGGGGAGTGGAAATATTTGAGGTTCACTAATATGATAACATGCATAAGACATGTAATGATGATGAGAAGAAGAAGTAGAAAGATCCCGAGAAGCGTCGTTAAGATCTTGGATTTCAGATTTTAGAGATGTAATCGTGGATTCCATTTCCTGAAATTTATCTTGAAATAAAGAATGTACAACTTGAATAGACTTGAAAAATAATTGAATATTATTATAAATAATAGACTCATCAAAGATACGATCAAATATGGAACTAACTTATGAAGGCAACATGTCGATAGGGAGATACATAGTCGTTAGGCTTTTGTGAAGAGAATATTTATAAGATGGATGCATTTGAGGAAATTGAAGTAAGGAGACTTGAAAGACCTTATGAGCTATTATTGAAGAAAAATGAGGATCCAAGAGTGTTCAAATGATATGGGTTCACCAAATGATTAAGCAAAAATGAGTTTTTAGTCTAAACCCTAGATAGGCTATTTCAGAGTAACAATGATAAATAAAGCAATAAAGTGCATGAAGTGACACAAGAAATAAGAAAGATAAATAAAACCCTAAGTGCAATGGAGATATATAATAAATAGATGATTTTGTAATAAATCCTAGACTGTGTGAAGGTGGAGAACTGGTAAAATTGGAACACAAGAAGTTGTAACTAAACCCGGGAAATGCGAAGTGTAGTGGAAATTTGGACTAGGGTTCGTAGGGTAATCTTGGGGTGCACTGAGCATTAGAGTCTCGCATATTCTCGAGAAAATGAATTTTGCAGGGTCACTAATTTATTGTAATCCTTCACTATGTGTATTTATAATGTTAGATAGTGATCGTTGATGTCGCTAATAATCCATAACAAAGATATGACTTGAAAAACCCCCGAACACATCAAATCCCAAAAAGAAAATAATGTAAAATGAGGGGTTGGACTATCCTTAGATATAAAAAAGTGAATTTATGACCAAGCGCTACACTACATCTCAAACCCAATGTAGTTCTATGTGCGTTTGTGAAGAAATTGTTCCTTAGGTGGCTCTTGTGCGAGTTATACTTTATAGTGAGCAATACTTAGATGTTAAATATGTAAATAGATGTGTGCATGGAAAAATGAACTTCCCCTCCTATGCGTGTATGCAGAATAACCAGCCCTTGTCCCTTGGATGGCACTAGATGGATGTAATGATGCTCTTAGATTCTTTGTGGATGCAACCTTAGGTGGTGATAATAGATGCTTAGAGCTTGGTCCTTTAATTTGATCCCATAACATTATATTTATATGATTACCTTGCTTGAATTTCATAATTGATCACTAAAAGGCTGACCCCTAAGAGATAAGGATGCCGAACATCTAGAAGGGAACCAAAAGGAGTGAGTAAGATACAAAGAGGTCTAGGGCGTCAAGAGGGGATGAGGGCGCCTAGGCATTGGCATCCAGAGCTAGAAAAGGTAAAGTATTAAAGGTCAGACGGGAAGTAGGGTATTCTAGGTCAAGAAGGAGACCAGAGAGGAACCTAAGAAGCCAAATATAGTGATCAACTAGTACTTTTCTTCCATAGGAAACATATGCATGCAATGCATGTGATTAGGACCTAGAAATGTACCCAAGTGCGTGATTTAGTGTCTACACCACATGATTTATAAATTTCAAATAGATGGTACTTTCCCACTTAAATGATTATACCATATTTATTGCAAACAGGAGAAATAATGGAGTACAACACACATATAAAAATATAACTTTCTCCTAACTATTACCAAACTAAATGTACTTTATATCATTTTCAGATTTTTATATAAAATCATAAGAAACTACAAATAATAATAAATTTGCTTCTTCTATTTCCTAAAACCCACAATACAGATAATGTCATTTGAAAAAAAGGGAGGAGTATGAATGATGTTCTTTTCATTGATTTTGAATACAAAAAAATTACTTCAATGACTAAGAATAACTATTTTGATACACTTGAAAATAAATTATCTTTTACATTTTCTTCCATGGTTCAAAAAAATGGAACATTATTAAACACCACTATAATAAAATGAAGAGAAAACAATATAAGTCTCCCATACAATACAAAGGAGAAACAAATCCAACATCCCTACAACCTTCCTCATAAGAGAGAGAGTTACATAACCATAATATCCATTGTCAATACAAATCAAAAACTAAACTAGAAGTACAAAAGCCTCCCCCAAAATGGGAAACAACATGAAGAAATTTCAAGTTTCCCATACATCCCTCCAAAGAAGTCCACAAATAGCTCCAATCTTCCCATTCAACATGCTTAAAGCACCGTATGAATAATGAAGGCGTGATATGCCTCCCAACCTACAGGCATCATCACATGACTTCTTCCCAAAGGAAGTGCATTCTATCCTCCCCCAAGCCCATGGGAAATATGTGTATCATGCTACAAGGAATGCCAAGGTAAAAAACATGGTTTTAAAACCACTAAAATAAATATAGCCAAGAGAAACAAAAGGAAACTTAACCAAAATTCAAAATCACAAAGAACAAATGGAAAAAAAGAAGAGGGGAAAAGAGTCACATATTGAAAAGAAGTATATGATAACAAGAGTGTCCAAGTAACCTCTAAGACTATCTCCAAAATCATCAACATCTCCCAAAACTTTATGCCTCCTTTTCTCCTCCTTGCTAAGGCTTTTAAGTGTAGAAGCTTCCTTCGAAAATATAGGAGGGGATTCCAAAACCAAATGGGAATCCCTCCTACTTCCACCAAGGAAGGGATTGATATGAAAACATCTATGGCTTCCCAAGAATCCATGGATATGAGAGACCACACCCTTCCTAATTCCCACTTGAAATTCACATCCAAATGGAGTGTAGGAAATAAGAAAACCAAAATGAAATCTACAACACAAAGAAAGAAATCAAAAAAATTTAAGGGTCCAAAAACCAACACAAATTCAAACCATAGTAAATCAAACATCCACACACACATTAAAAATCTATCCAAATCAAAATACATGGAGAAGTGAGACCTACCTCAACTCCAATGCTCAAATCCACAAGCTCCTAGCTCTTTGTCTCCTCAAGCTCCCACCACATTTCTCCACCAAAAAGACCCCAAAAATAAAAATTCCATTAAGAAATATGAAAAATATCCATCCCACAATCCCATGGGAGGGTGACATGTGTCACCCTTCCAACTAAGCAAATCCTCCATGTCATCCAAGTCACATTCCACACTCCCCAAAACAATAAATGCAAGAGGGGACAAAATCCCACTTAGCCCCCAAAGCGCACACAAAATCCCAAAGTCACACATATGATGTAAGGAAAGGAGGTTTAGATAGTGACTTGAGAGAGGGTGGAGTGGGGAAGAGGTTTTTGGGTTCACAAAAAGCTTCCCCACCCATAGGTTAGGTCCCATGGACCAATTTTGAGGTAAAGAAGACCCTTACCTTTTAAAACAAGCCTTAAAAAATACCTTAAAGGTTAAATTCGGGATTTGGATTTTAATAGGATAATTCAAGGTGAGGATTTGTCCCCACTAACTTGGTGAGCAACTCCCAACACACCCGTAAAACAAGTTTAAGACATTAAAACACTCCATAACACAATTCATCCAAAATGACGTTATTAACACAAGGAAACAAAATTTAGGCGAGCAATGAAGTAATAAAATTTTACCATGGTGCTCAATGTTAGGAAATATAACAAAATAATTAAATCAAATCACATGGAAGAATCAACTAAATTTCCCATTTAAAAACAATGGCCAAAATGAAACAAGGTGAGATAAAAGGGTTTGACATGACAACTTTGGCATTGTTCCTAGTGCTACCATTGAGTCCCATGTTTGCCAAGTACAGCTACATGAAAATCCTACACACTCAAGGAAAACCTCAAATATGATAAACATGGTAAAATATCGATATAAATCAAAATGAAACATGACTAAACAATATCAGCTAGAAATAAATTATCACAACATCTATTCTACCAATGACACGTATAATCATGATCCAATATCTAAAATGTATAACCATAAGTCACGAGCATCAGTCAATACCATATAGAAACATAATCCATCAAATCTAAAATATCCTAGTATCATCATCTCTAATCATAATAAAATAACCAATGTCCTTAATATCATATATTATCTCAAAAGTGTCCTGTCAAATACAATGTCATAGACCATAAGATAATAATCATACCAATGCAAATAAAACTCCACCAAAATGAAATAACAATGTCTCATATTCCATGATCAAACTACTTAGATGAGTCAAGGATCTCTAGAGAAGATAGAAATTTTTGGGCACTATACTTTCCATCACCGACAATTTTCAATATTTGCTCAAATGTGGGTGGGTTATTAAGATATTTTGGAGAATAAGAATGCTTTAATTTTTGTAATATTGTATGCATGATTTTAAAAATAATGAAATACTTCTACAACAAGGGTAACAAGATGGGTTTGGATGGATTTATTTTTTTACGACATTCCTTTTGTAGTATTTAAAGTGCAATATTGTGGGAATGGGTTTTATATAATGTTGGTCAAATGTGATTTTTTTCTCGAATGAGTAAAGGCCAAATTTTATTTGTAGGATTGTTTTTCAACTCAACATTATTATTCATGATCTATCGCCGTGTAGATGAGAAAAAAAGCATCGTCAACTCAGTAAAATCTGTGGCAAATACAATTAAAATTATTACCTACTAACCGTAATATAACCTTTTAGTGTTATATTAGATTATGATTGTCTAGATCAAAGTATAATTGAAAATGTATTATTTTCATATGTTGTTATTTGCAAGTACCCTCATAAAATGACATGTAAATTGAGGAAGCATAGATGGAACATGAAATTTTTAACAAAAAATTCCTCTATGATCTAAACAAATTGAAAGAAATATTTTATTTTTATCAATATGTTTAAATCTTTATTTTTGTAAAGAAAAGAAATACATTTTTTTCATTATCTTCATTTTTAATGTACTTTTGTGAAAATGTCAGCTCATGGAATATTATACTATTTCTAAAATCATAATAATTTCATGCAAGCTTAACTTTGTTATAGTCAATTAAGATTATATAAATTTATTTGTGACCAATATCAATAAATTTATATGACTTTTTGTGTGTGAGTCATTTTATAGTAATTAACTTCGCCTATCGGCCTTCCATAATCACATGTGGATGATGTTGCTAGTTTTTCTTTGTTTTGATTTAATTCATTATGTTTGTAGAGTAAATGGAAATGGGCACAAATATGGATATTGATCATGTTATTTTTCCTATTTTTGTTCGGTATCATATTATTTTGTCATTTGAGAATGTTACATAGCCTAACCTAACATTATTTATAGAACTAATCTATTTCAACTTATTTCTTTGGCATGTAAATTTTGATTTTGAGCAATAGAAACCTATTTTAGGTTTATCTCGATCATGAAAAAAAACGTACATTGAAATCAAATTACGTTATTTATCATAACATGTGTTTAATCTTTTGCTTTAAGACCTAAAGGAGGATGGAGAAGGAAAAAAATGTAAATAATAATTGAGTCTTTTACTCATTCAAAATTTAATTATTTATATTATTAGAATAATTTTTCTTGATTTGTGTAAGGCCATAATTAATTTACACAAAGATTTTATTTTTTTCAAGGCGCAATTTTTAATTTGTTTTTTTGTTATTGTGTTTCAATTTACACTATTTGAGAACATAGAATGTGAGCCAAAAAAAGGTTAATTTTTTATTATAAATTTTGTGGTTGTCTATAATTTGAAGTATTAAAAATTATGACTTTGTATCTATTCAATGTTGTTTTACAGATATTGCTAATTGAAAATCTATTGTTTTTTGTTAAAGCATTTTTGAAGAAGTATTGTTTTGACCTCCTAATCTTCCATACTCCAACAAATGTTTCTCTATTCTATTTATGTTGTAGATTCTTGCAAAAATGAAACCCAATTTGCATGCCTACAATTTAGTTTCTTCTGTGTGTTTACATACCTCAAGGCTTCATGGTCGAGTGAAGAGTAAAAATTCTATTGCTACCAAATAATGTCTCCAGTTCCTTAATGCCTAAAAAATAGCATAAAATTCCAAATCATAAGTAGAATATTTCCTCCTGACTTCATTTAGATTTTCACTAAAGACTTCCATAGGTCATTGTTCTTGACTAGGTACAATGCCAATCCCGACATGTGAGGCATCACAGTCAACCTCAAAGAAATTGCTAAAATATGGCAATACCAAAATAGGTTCTTCTAACAATTTCTTCTTCAACAATTAAAAACTAACTTTTATTGCCTTGGTCCATACAAAATCCCTCCCTTTTGTACACTCTGTTATGGGTGCAACAATTCTACTAAAATTCCGATGAACTTCATATAAAATGTTGCCAATCCATGAAAACTATGAACCTCTGTCACATTCCTTGGAATAGGCTATTCTAAAATTACTTTTACTTTTTCCTCATCCATTCTCATCCCATCCTCTCGATATGACAAACTAAAAAAAAAAGACTCTTACGAAGAAATCTACGCTTCTTTAAGTTTGCATATATACTCTCTTTACATAACAAGTCTAACATCATTTTCATATGTAACAAGTGTTCTTCTAATGTCTTCCGAATATCGAATATCATCAAAATAGACAATAAAAAACTTACCATTGTATTCTCGGAGTACTTTGTTCATCAGCCTCATGAATGTACTAGGTGCATTAGATAACCCAAATGGCATCACCATCCACTCATACAATCCTTCTTTTGTTTTGAAATTCATTTTCCATTCATCCCCTTCATGGATTTGGATCTGGTAGTACCCACTCCATAGGTCAATCTTGCTAAAATATTGGGCTCTTGCTAGCACATCCATCATATCATCCAATCTTGGAATTGGGAACCGATACTTAATTGTGATCTTATTTATGGCCCCTGGTATTTACACACATTCTCCAAGTATCCATCTTTTTGGGATTCAATATTGCTAGAGTTTCAAATTGACTCATGCTTTCTCTCACTAACCCTTTTTGTATTAGATCTATGACATGTTTGTTCAACTCTTCACTCTGTCTTTGGACTCATGCAATAGGCTTTTACGGTTTGGAAGGGCCAATCACGGGATCAAATCAATAAGGTGTTGAATATCTTTCTTTGGAGGTAACCCATCTGGTAGTGCATTTGATATGAAATCTTTATATTTGTTTAGTACATTTGTCGCAGCAACAGGTATATTAAAATCCTCTATTTCCACCTTCTTTGACATCGAGTGCATAACACCAACCAACTTCTTCCATTTATGTAACAAAATATTTTGTAGCCAATAATCCCTTACTCTTCTCTTCTTCCATGAAAGGTAAAAAGACCACATTTACACCATCCTTTCAAAAATTATATGTATTTTTCCCTCCATCATGTGTAACATTTCTATTGTATTGAAAAGACATCCACAATAATATATGGCATGCATTCATTGGGATACCATCACACCACACCTTATCCTTGTAGGTATTCCTAATCAAAAACTTTATAAGGAATCTTTTATCTATGGTTACCTCATTCCCTTTCTTGAACTATGATATATGATAAGGATGTGGGTTCTTCTCACATTTCAGATTGAGTTTATCAACCATCACAATTGAAACCATATTTTCACAATTACCACCATCAATATTAATTTTACACACCTTTCCTCTATAGGTGCATCTTGTTCGATATAAATATTTGTTCGTAGCCACGAATAAACACTAACAACATCCTGTTCTTTCTCCTTATTTGGCAAAATCATCGTCCTCCTTAATATGAGGGTTTCACCAAGTCTACAACAACCTCCATTTCTTCTTCCTCTTCAGATTCAACCAGATTTACTCGTGGTTGTTCTCCTTTCCATCTATCTTGTGTAGGATAGTGTGGACACTCAAAAGTTATGTGCCCCTCTTCACCACATTTGTAACATGTATATTTTCTTTGGGGGATATTCCAGCCCCATCCTCCATTATAACCTCTTCCCCTACGAAATCCCCTACCTCTTTGGTAGTTACAATGACTTTGAACAGAATCTTCATGCCCTTTGGCATTAGAGGATTCACCTTTTTAGATTCAAATCTACCCCTTCCTCTCATTGGAGATGACGATGGCCCTCTCTTCACACCTCTTTTAAAATTATTCCTCTTGTTATTTTCTTCTACCTTTAATGCAATTTAATAAACATCATCCAGGATATGGGTCCAGAGCATATTCAACTCATCTTGTATGGTGTAACTCAACCCATTTATATATTGTGTAGCCTTATGCTCTTTAGACTCTCCCTGTTCCACTCTAATTTACATCTTGTAAAATTCATTGGTATACTCTTCAATCAAGTAGTTCTCGTCTTAGGTTTTGGAACATTCAAAAGAGTGTCCGAGCATATTCTACGGGAAGAAACTTTTCTTTCATCTTCTTTACCATTTTATTCAGTTTCAGATCTTTCCCTTTCCATTCCTTTTTCTTTCGGTTTGTAGTTGATCCCACAGATTAATGCATGTCCAACCATCTTAGTGCATGAAAAATTAACCTTCTTCTCCTCTAAAAGGGTTTTCCACTCAAATAATTTTTCATTGCAATTCAACCGATCAATCAACTCCTATGGTTTGTAACCCTCCAACATAATTAGGAACATTAATCTTAATGTCATCATTATTTCCCTCTAAAGTCCTGGATCAATCTCTCCTCAAATGGTATCTCATTCATGGTTTCTTCATCTATCTCATTTTCTTCTTCATCTCCTCCTTCATTGCTTAATGGAGTTACTTCTTGATTTCACTATTTGGGTCTCGCATACCCATTTGCATGTCTCCTTCTAAGGTGGGTAACTTCTCTTGTGAGCCTAGAAACTTGTCTCTGTAGCTCCTACATATGCCTATTCATATAGACATAACCTCCCCTCCCATGTATAGCCATTATTATATAAAATAGAGGCAAAAATTACTTATAAAAATGTAATATGTTACCTTAACTATTTTTGCAAGATCTAAATCCTGCTCGACACCAATTAATGTGAATCCAGTGCAAGAGGTTGAAATACCTCAAAACACACATAAAAACTTTGCAAATAAAAACCAAGAGTTTCAAAATAGATTTATTCTCATTATGAAAGCCACACTAATCCTTTACATCGTTACAATTAACCTTTTATTTCACGTCTACTCTAAAAACCCTTAATGCCAAAAAAAACCCGAAAATGCCAAAAATTACCTACTAGCAAAAAAACTCGGATGGACCCCAACATTTTTTTGCCAAATATTCCTTCATAAATTAAGGCTCACGCTAAATTTTGACTTATTCTAACATGCACAACAAAATTTATTAAAGTTCTAAGACCTAGTCAAAAGCAAAAAAAAAAAAAAACGTTCGGAGAAAATTTTAGGCCAATAGATGAAGTAATCTGGTCCCAAAATGTGCCAAAATGGAAACAAAAATGTGCTCAAATTTGACCCCAACATAGTAGTAATGTATAGCTACCACCCTGTAAAATTTCACCACGATCCAACGGTCGGATCAAAAGTTATGGTCTTTGCAAGTTATTCTCTTGCATCATTCTCCCTTGTTTGAAAAGAATTCAGCTCCTACGAATTCTGTTTTCGAAATTCATCTAATTTTGCACTTTGTTAATCTTCTTCAACTCCCACTCAGAATCCAAGTATTTTCTTCTTGCTGTAAAACTTCCCACTTTGTAACAAATATCTATTGTAGCTCCATGTCTAGTAGTGATTGTCTTTTGGTCCAAGACACACATCACCCTTTCCTATTTCTTCTTTGGCATATGCTGCTCCTAATTTATTTCATCCTCCTCCGCAACATTATCACCATGACTTAGAAACTTATATAAGTCAAAAACATTAAAAACTTGTGAGATAGAAAAGTTATAAGGTAGCTCCACCTTATAGGCATTATCACTCATTTTCTTGTAATCCTACACGACCAGTCTTCTTATACTTGAATTTATTATATGTCCCTTTTGGAAACCTATCCTTTCTAAGATGAACCATTAACATATATCCTTCTTAAAATACACTTACTCTCCTACCGACATCTTGACTTCTTTATATTGTGCATTACTCACTTTCATCTTTTTCTCATTTCATACTAGGGAGCTCTTAACAATGGAGTATGGACAAGATCCAAATGTTTTATAGCTTAAAGCTATCACAAATAATCTCTAATGCCAAGATCTCCAAATATGAGAAATTTTTGTTTTGAAAACAAGGTGTAAGGTTGAGAGGGAGGGGTGACCCTTCTATTTATAGTTTTCCACTTGGGAGAGTTTGGAATTCAGGTGCATGTGGGACTAAAGCTCAAAAATCACTTTTAGATTAGATTAGGATAAACATTCTTTAGGCTTATTTAAGCTTGGTTTAGGCTAGTTAAACTTGATTAACAAGTGATTAGAGACTCATTGAGAGTTGGGAGGGTGCAGTAATCAATTGTGACCGATAAATAGCCTACGAAGCCAATAGAATTGGTGCGGAGAGAACTAGGAGGTTCGAATGGTCGAAAGGAGGAATGTTTAGCTAAGAAGAGAGATATTAGCCAAATAAGTTGAATATGGGAAGAATACGACCAAAAGAGTGTCGTGAATGGGCATCCAATAATGGAGTGAAGAATAGGGAATTAACGAAGTGTCGTTAATTGAATGGATTAGATGAAATGCTAAGTGTAAGCATATTTTAGGTGTCTACATTTTCCCTCTTTGGGGTGATGTAAGCGATGTCACTTCAAAGAAAGTAGACAAGCATAAACAAGTAGAAAATTTTGAAGGGATAGAAGAAAAATGAGTAGAATGGAGGATGCCCCCTCGATTGTCGATGGGGTGATAGAAGAACTCAATTGACGATCGAAAAGATGACAAGAAGATAACGAGAAGAAAGAATAGTGTGGAGAATAAGAAAAGGGGATATAGAATAAAACAATTATGAAGAAGGGGGAATGAGCAAACATCCATTCGTTGCCTCTTAAACAACCTTATTTTTCATCATATTGCTAAAATCTTCATCATCGGTCCTTATTGAAAAGAATGAACAAAAGTGTAATATGACATGAAAAGCCATATACGAACAAATGTCCATTGCTGAAAACACCAACTCCATGCAACATGCAAAATGCAATGCAATACGAGAAAGTAAACAAGCTCTTCTAACAGGGAAATGAGTACAATCACACACACTCAAACCAACAACGGTCAAGATAGTTACACAAATATTTTGTTATCAAGATGTAGTCCCAAATGTTCTAATAAATGACAAGGGTTAAAAAAATGATGCCCCAAGAAATTTGTATATGCAAGGGAAAAGATGGAGGACACTTGGGTCCAATGAAAAAGTGACATGCATAACGAAATAGTACCATTGTAATTGATATCACCCCAAAGTATAGCGTAGTAAGCAGCGTAACTTTTGTAGATGATTGAAGACTAAGATGATTTGTGAGTTGTTGTTCTAAAACATGTGAAAATTCCAGAAGATACAAGATGAGTGCCATGCGAGAGACACAAATTTCAGCTGCAAAATGAATTGTTTACCAATTTTTAGTTCATTTTCGAAGTATTTCGATGTTTTTGGTATTAAAAATGGTTTTACAATTTTTAATTTTTAATTTTTTTGAATGATCGGCATAATTTGTATAAGAGAACAAAGATATCCTAAAAAATGTACAATCGACTACGGGAAAGGCAAAGGCGTCAGTAACACAGAAAATGTCCCGACGAGAAGAATTATAAGCTAAAAATAATCATTTAAAAATAATCATCATTACAGATGGAAGAGAGGAAAAATAGAATAAAAATGATAGGAAATGGAGCATGGAATATGTGTAAATTATTCTAGTGCGGTGAAGAAGTGACCATAGGGTATGTTGTCGCCCTCAAAATTTCCCTCTTTTTGAAGTCAAGTTTTGAAAATTTTGAGTTGGTACCTTGGAGTAATCTGTGCTTTTGCTTGAAAATATTTTCCTTCATTCAGATGTCATTGTCAATCCTTCCCTTTGGCTGTGGATCATGTCAAGCCTAGTATTGTTTGCAGTTTTTCATTCCATGGAGAACAATTTGAAATTCGGGCACAAAGGTGGGGTTTTCCTTTCCTTTTTATTTTTCCATAGTCATGAATGATAGGTGTATCTTCCCTATAAATTTGTGCCCCAAGATCCATGGGTATGTGGACATCTCTAATAACTAGTCACTTTTGTTATTTCTTGCAAAAAAGTCAAATTGGCCTCGTGGCCCGAAGGATCCTGATTGGCTATTTCAAGTGGTAGTGGAAGCCTCCATGCATCTTAATAGCACACCTCTAAGGGTAGGGCCTAAGAGATAGTCCCCAAATGAGCATAGGATTTCAACGTGTCCAGTGTCCGAAAAGAAGACAAAACAAGCCTAAATCGGCTAAGTATGGAAGGTTCATTGGATGACGCCACGTGCACGATTGGCAAAACTTCAAGGGTTGAAGCCAAAGGTGGTTCCCCAAACTTGCGCCAGCTCTCCACATGTCCAATTATCGCACCTCCGTGGTTGATGTCCAAACAGAGTCTTCAAATGAGCGGGAAGCCTCCACGTGTCTCGGGTTAGACATAAAGCCTTCGCCAAAGAGAGGGACTTAGTCAAAAACACAAAAATATTGAACTAGTCCGCAAAGGGACATAAGGCCATGTTACAAGCAATAGCGGAAAGGTAGGCCCTTTTTGCATTTTGATTCTTTGAAAAATCAAAGTGATAAAGTGGGTCGTCGAGTGATTTGGGAATTTTGGCTTTGTTTCCTTAAGGGTGTAAAGTATAAAGTAAGTCACAACTCTTGTTGAAAAGTCAAAGCGTGAAGGTGGGCTGTCGGAGCAATTTGGGAATTTTGGCTTTGTTTCCATAAAGATATTAAAGTTATAAAGTGACTCGTGGCCCCGCTCATGCCAAGGGATAAAGTCAAATGTTGAGCCCACATCAAAAGTCAAAGCAAGGAGGCGGGTCGGTGGAGTAATTTGAATTTTTGAGCCCACGTTGAAAAGAGTTAAAATTGCAAAAGTGAGTTGTGATTCCATTGCCACTCAAGTAAAGCCATGTGTCAGGCCTATATCAGAGCATATGGGTGGGCCAAAATTTTCGAAGTGCCATTTCTCTAAAAGGCACAAAATACAAAAGGCATCCTCAAGCCCGCTTTAGTTTAAATATCTCCCATGTGGATGACTCAAATTCAAAGTTTGCAAAGGCATGATGAATGGATGCGATTCAATGCATCTGGTTTTGCACTAGGCATGGAAACGACTGAGGTGTTAGATAAGTTCAGACGTCGGTTTCTTGAATCAGTTTCATCATTTTTGTAACCAAATGTAATCGTTATTGGAAGCTATTTAATGGTTTCTCTACGCCATTGTTGAGGGTTGGATCCTAGCATTCTTGAAATTGTAATAGATTTGAAAATAATCAATACAAAAGTTTTCCCTTTCTTCCTCTACAATTCCTTCTTTCCTTGTTTGAATTTGCGAATCATCCATATTTGCATGCTGAGAAACTTTGTGATCTTGTTTATATTATTTCTAGAACTTTGTGTCTCATGGAATTACATCTTCCTTGCTCAATATCTATAAGGTTATACTCTGCTATCTATATTTCCTAAAATTATTGTTATGTTCTTCCTCTCTCATCTCCTTAGTTCTACCATTCTTTCGTATTTATGATCTTTGGGTATAAAAAGTTTCAAAGTATCAGAATCCACACTTTGAAAGTTGTACATTTGTACATAAGTTTTGTGCTTGCTTTCAATAAAGGAACCACTCCCATTAAAGAGGAGGTACTTGTTGTCCCCTGACTGTGGTTTGTTAAAGTCCTATTTTAAAACCCAATAGTTTTTGGTGACTCTACTGGGGATTTCGTTTCAAACATATCCCTTTCTAAAAGAACAACTTCAAGATCATTTTGATCTAGAAACTCTGTGGTATACACGTGGGAAGAAATCTCTCGGGGTAGAAGATTCCAATTTTAAACTTCTGAAGCAAAAAAACTTCTCTCTTCTTCCAAGAAGAAGGAACAGAGGAACTCGTTCTACAAGCACACCTCCTATTAAAGAAAAAAATTCCAAGAATAACATTCCTCAAGAACAACTCAGTCCTAATCTTCGTGCTTTGATACTTGTTGGTGTTTCAGTTCCCCTTCAGTCATTTTTTCCAAAGATGGCATCACCTTTCCTTGGGGACAACGGGTTGGGACTCTTGCTCTTCCTCATCCATTGCATGAGTTACCTAGGGGTAACAGGAAATTTTTTCCTAAATTCTCGAGGTGATGGGAAGGTTCACCCAAATGAACACATTGCAACCTTCATTGTTGCATGTGGGATTCTTGGGGTTGAACATGAAGATGTCTCTCTCAGGATTTTTGTGCAGACATTGTAGGACAATGTTGTTAATTGGTTCTATCATCTTCCTACTGAATCAATTAGTGATTGGAGCACCATGACAACTCAGTTTGAGCAACATTTCAAACCTATTGAAGATGTGCATGCTCTGTTAGCTCAAATATATCATATCAAGAAGGAACCATTCGATCCCATGAGAGAATTTGTGGCTAAATTCAATAATCTAATCCATAAAATTCCACAGAAAACTCGTCTAGTGGATCAAATCCAAAAGGTCTTCTTCCTCAATGCTCAATTACTTGAAGTGAGTTATGCACTAAGGAGAGCTAACATTGCAACTCTAGATGTTGATCAGCATTTGGCTATCAATGTTGAGGATGATTTAATCATGTTTGGTAATTTAAAAAGATAACCTTCCAAATCTAAAGCATCTTATTCTTCCTCCTCCCCTAGAGCCCATTCTGATCAGTTAGTACAGAAGCTTGCAAATGATCTCATTTATATCAAGAAATAATTGGCTCAGCATACTCCTTACCAAGATATTCCAAGGAAGAATTTTCAGCCCAGAACCGTTTGTCTTTTTCTTAGACTAGATTGGCTATTCAAGGCCCACCCATCAAGGTTCCAGTCAATGCAACTTGTGAAGTTAAAGAAACTCGGTGATGAGGAGTTTAATGAACTCTATGAAGAACTAGAAGAAGAGGCTAATGAAGAACTGGAGGAGCTTGGTGGATATCAAGTTCATTTCATTACCACTAAAGGTATGGATGATGAAGATGATTATGATGAAAGAGTAGCAGATATGAATAGTGAGTCATATGTTGTAATGACCCAGAGAAAATGAACAAAAGAAAAAGTGGTGCAAAGCCTGCTAAGAAATCCAAGGATTTTCCTATAACTAATCCTATGATTGCAAGAAGAGGAGCTCCTATTCCCACCGCCTCCACAATAAAGGTGAGTAATGCTAATCCTCCTCCTACTTTTGTTTCCAAAACTTCTTCTCCTTCAAATCCTAAAACCGATAAATCAAAAGTATCTCAAGTTCCTAAGCAATGATTCCCCATCCACCTCTAGATCTTTCAATATCATTGATCACCTCAAAAGACCAAAATCCAAATTTAGAGGAAGAGTTTTACCAAACCCATCCAAAATCCTTTGCTAAAATGGTAAACTTTGTCAATTCCAAATCCCAAGATTCATTCCATACTTCTAAAGGTATTTTTCCCACTTCCTCTCCATCACCTCAACCAATTCTTTTATCTACGTCACTTCCCCTAATGAGAAAGTTAAACCATTCTATGTGACTCTCTCATAGCTGGCCATAAACGCAGTAATTATGTTATAGACTTGGAAGCATCAGACAATGTAATGCCTGCAAAAGTAGCTCACTCTTTGGGACTTACTCTAACACATTTCTTTGGTTCTGTTATTCCATGGAGAGTAGAAAAGTGCCTTTGGTTGGAAGATTTAAAGATGCACAAGTGGATCTTTCTTCTTTTCAGAGAAAAGGGTCTTAGCCACTATTTTGGTAGTTGATATTCCTCCCTCATATGGGATGTTGTTGAGTAGAAATTTTTGTAAGGGTAGGAGGTGAAATTTAGATGGATTGGTCACATGCTTTGATCCTGGTCAATTGAAAAATGAAGAAGTCACTACTACGAGAAACAAACTGAATACATTGTGCAATAGACTAATGATCCAAAAGATTAGATACTCTATGCGAGATATAGGGCATGGTAACTACATGATCATGTCACAAGATGAGAAAAAAATTCGAAGGAGTGATTCATGATCCTAATGGCATTTGGGCTTTGGAATTTGATGGAAGATGCTCTTCACCTGGTTCAGTGGGCTTGTGTGGTGCTAACCTCTCCGTAAGGGAACATTCATCCGTTTTCTTTTAAGCTTTTTTTTGAAAATACAAACAATATAGCTGAATATGAGGCACTCATACTTGGATTGAACATGGAAAAATAAATGGGAGTGAAGAATCTTTGTGCTCATGGAGATGTAGAGTTGATTGTGAAACATGTAAGGGATCTTTACCAAGTCAAGAATAGGAGATTGAAACATTATATAAACCTTTTCTGGGATTCCATTGAGTTTCTTGATTCTTTCTCCATTGAAGTTGTGCCAAGAGAGAAGAATACTAGAGCCGATTCTCTAGTTGTCTCGGGATCTTTGCTGATTCCTCTCCCAGATTTCTCTCAGGAGAACTTTACCATTGAAATGATTCATAGGGCTAGTGTACCAAATAATGCAAGCAATTGGCAGGTTTTCAATTATGATCAACACTTTCTCTCATTCTTGGAGCTTAAGGATAATTTTGATCAACCAGTATTTTTGAAGGAAGTGAAACTCTTCCTAGAGATTGTGTATCCTCTAATAAAGGAGATATCAAGGAAGAGATGGATCAAGATGGCTGCATCAAGTTGAAAGGTAATAAGATCCCTAAAGGGATGGTGAGTTTGAAATATCTGTTTTATAAGCATGATAGGTACATTAAGTCTAAATGTTCCCAACGAGTGGGCAAAGCTAGTTGAATGTGAAAAGGTGAATATTGGGAGTCTTGATGAACCCAAGATGGTGAAAATTGGAAAATGCTTGACTCAAGAAGAGAATAAGAAAGTAGTAAATCTATTAAAAAGTTATGTTGATGTTCTTGCCTATTCATATGATGATCTCAAGGATTTTTAACCAAAGGAGATGCAACACTTTATCCCTCGAAACACGGGATCAAACCTTTTAAGCGGAAGCATAAAGGTAATACAATCCCAAGGTTGTTGGCACTATTTTTCAAGAAATCTAAAAGCTAACAAAGGCAAAGATTGTTTTCCTATACATCATTCAACATGGATTGCCAATATTGTGCCTATCGGGAAGAAGAATGGTGAGGTTCGTCGACACTAAAATTTTCCTCCATAATTTCTATTTCATTAATGTATGTATTAGGAATAGGATGTTGTTAAGTATAATTAGTAGTAGTGTCTCGATAGAAGATAACGGTGCCACAAGACGGTGCCACCAATAATGTGGAGTACGGTAATAGTCAAAGTACAACAGAATGTTGTAAAAGTAAATATTTGTCGTAAGTGGTCCAAGAATGTTAAAATGTCAAAGTTTGGGTAATTAGAGAAGTAGGGTCTACATGATTAGGAATTAGAAATATTATATTGGTAATAAAGACAAGGAGTGAGGTCATAAATATTTTGTGTATTTTATTTGTAAAAAGTCTAAAAATGTGGAACCCATGTAAAATGATAAGGTTTATCTTATCTTAATGAGATAAGCTTACATGTACCGATAAGAGTTAAGGTATGGAATATGATTCATCAAAGTGGATTTCTTATCCTATCTTAGAGATAAGATGGATAAGCACGGAAGTTCTATAAATAGAGAGGCCACCCCCTCATTTAGCATAGAAGGAAGTAGTGAGAAATATTGTAGGAAGTGTGCAAAGGAAGCCATCAGTTTAAAGGTGTGTTGAAGAAGCCATTAAGAGGTGTAATTGTAAAGTTTCTCCCATAGTCTTGGTGAAAGGAAAGTGAAGTCAATAACACTTGAAGTACCTCATGGGTGAGATTGTAACAGTTTCATGTTAATATTATAATTTATTTTGATATTTCAGATTTGTCATCATTCTGTCTTATCATAGTCGATGGTATTCTTGTGTTATGTTGTTGTTTTGTTTCCAGATTACATCCACCAAACTAAAGGCTGTGTATTAGTAAATAATCATAGCACGAGGAGTTCCCGGTGAAGAATTATCATAGTGCCAGATTGGTGATGACAGTTCACATCTGTGTGGATTTTAGGAATTTGAACCAGAGCCTCTTTGAAAGACAACTATCCTGTTCTCGTGATGGATCAAGTTTTGCAAGATGTCACAAAGCTTTGAGATGTTGTCTATGCTAGATGGATTCTCTGGTACAATCAAGTGAAAGTCAATATCCCGGATCAACAAAAACTACCTTTACTACTCCTTAGGGCACCTTTGCCTACAATAAAATGCCTTTTGGTCTTATCAATGTTGGTGCCACTTTTGAGGGAAATGTACTTGGTCATTGGCAAGTCTAAAGGGAAAATGTATTGTTGTGTACCTTGATGATTTGACTATTTTCTCCAAAATAAGGGAAGATCACTTTCAACATCTTGAAGCAGTCCTCTAGAAATGCAGAGAACATGGATTTTCTCTCAATCCTAAGAAGTCTGTGTTTTATGTCATTGAAGGCAAGTTGCTGGGGTATATTGTCTCCAAAGAAGGAATCAAGATAGATCCAGAAAGAGTTCAAGAAATCTAGCATATTATTCTTCCCACAAGCAAAAAGGGTGTTCACTCTTTCTTTGGTAAGATAAACTTCCTGAGGAGATTCATTCCTAATTTTACAGAACTAACTATGAGCATTGCTCACATGATGAAAGGAAAGTAAAATTTTTTTGGACTTCCGAAGGTAAAGAAGCATTTGAAGGTATCAAGAAAGCCATTTCTAAGATTCCCATCTTAGCATGTTTTGATTTCAACAAGGATTTTATCATCTATTGCTATGCTACAGAGAATACCTTGGCTATTGTGCTAACTCAGAAGAATTTTGAGGATCATGAAATTCCAATTACCTTCATGAGTTGTGTTCTAAAATCTCATGAACTTAAATATAATATGATGGAGAAACATGCTTTGCGCAAAGTGGTTAAAGATGTCAAGTAGTTTCATTTTTACATTCTTAATTCTCACTCTATTGTGCTTGTACCCAATACAACCATTAACTCTATTATTACAAAATAGGAGTTTGGAACTAAGAGAGGAATATGACCTTGATATCAATCCAACTAAGCTAGTGTGGGGTAAAGGCTTGTGTGAGCTTATTTTGAAGGAACTGATGCAACATTGTCCAAAGATGTAGTTGATGTTCCTATTGTCCTCTTCCTCGTTCAACAAATGAATGGTATGATGATATTGCACATTTTATTACTTATGGAGAGTGTCCGTTCTACTTGAGTGTCAAGGAAAAGAGAGCTATTAAGTTAAGGTATACAAAGTATGTATTATGGGAGAATGCTTTGTTCAAGCAAGGCATAGATGGAAGGTTCTTGAAGTGTGTAGAAAAATAGAAACAAAAGAAGGTGTTCTCAGCTTTCTCGTGATAAGGCTTGTGGGGGCATTTCTCTTCTTTTGTCACGCCCATAAAATCCTTCGTGGCTGGGTACTATTGGCCTACATTGTTCGAGAGATGCATCAAAATGGGTAGGTCAGTGTGAAGCCTTCTAGACTTTTTTTTTTGGGAGACCTAAGTTGGCTTCTTTGCCACTAAAGCCGCCAGTGATTGATGAGCCTTTTCAACAAAGTGGGGATTGGATTTCATTGGAACTCTTAATCCACCTTCCAATGTTGGGCATACTCATGTGATAACTACTATAGATTACTTCACAAAATGGGTAGAGGCTATTCCAGTCAAAAGCACAACTTCCGAGGTGGTGTGGAATTTCATTAAAGAGAACATCTTGATAAGGTTTGGGGTACCAAACAAGATTATAACGATAATGCTTGAATGTTTCTTCTTATGAGATGATGGATTTCTACTATGGTCATGGAATATCCCTTGCTCATTCTTCGTAATGCTACCCCCAAGGGAATGGAAAAGCGAGAATCAAAAATAAGAATTTGGTAACCATTGTTCGGAATCTTATTAATGAATCTCAAAGGAATTGGCACAAGAAGCTCTATGGTGCTCTCTAGATAGATAGGATTACACCCAAAAGAGCAATTGGTATGTCTCAATTTCAAGTGGTGTATAGTTTTGAGACTCGGATGCCATTAACGATGGAATTTCCATCCTTGCACTTAATGAAGGCTATTGAAGATACAAGTTACATCTCATGAACTCAAGGTGAAAGCTTTATTTGACAAGAAAGTTAGACCCAGAGATTTTAAAGTGGGAGACATTATTCGTTGTGGAACAAAAGACATGAATCTTAAGGAAGCCATGGTAAGTTTGATTCTCTTTGGCTTGGTCCTTTCAAAATCAAGTGCTTTGCTTTGGAGAAAATTCTTTCTATTTGGATTATATGGATGGATATCCTCTCCCACTTCCTTATAGTGGGTAGTATTTGAAGTTGTTTGTTGATAGAAGAATACTTGTCAAAGATCACACAAGGAGTCCGCGTGGGATAGAAGGCCCGTAACCAAGGGCAATGTGAAGGATAGGAAGGACCCCGTGTGTGGCGGTGAAAGTTGATCTTTTAGGACTTAGCTGATTTTGAGCATGAAGACCTATTTTTAGAAGATGGCATATGGAACATACCAATGATGTAAAGATGTGCATGCCATGCATTGTCTATCTTTGGAGGATCGGATCGAAGAAATTTTCATGGAGACTAGCCAAGAATATGATTGATATTTTAGTTAAATGGCAAGAGGTCTATAGATAGCACACTTGCATGTGTGGCTATGCTTGTAAACAACGCATGGTTATTAATAGCATGTGGCCTATTTCTGGAATAGATGAGTGGATAAGGGAAATTCCCACCCTATATATATGATGTTAGGTACATAGTAGAGGTGTGTGTGTAATAGAGAATATGTAGAGAGTATGTACATGCGATATGGAGGTATAGAGATATACGCATATGTCGAATTATTGTATTAGCTCCATACGTGCCTTTGGTATAGATTGACATTCTGTAAGGAGCTTCAATATTTATTAATAGATGGAAGATATTGGCTGAATCTAAGTGTCATTGTGTGTGTAATTAAGTAGTACATATTATTATGTCAATCATGATTACTTGTTTAAGCTTGTTCTTTCATAGATTTGAGGGTAGCATGCATTGTAGAATGATGGATTAGTTATGAATATATATGTTTCTTCCTTCATCGTGCTAACATCTTGATACAATAACCCCAAAGAGGAACTTGGTACCTTTGCATGCTTTGAGTGAGCACTCAGTCAAGGCTGAGTGATGTGCCAGTGTGAATATGGTGTTATCTTGTAAATTCAAGGCTGCATCATTAGTTTTGTTGCCAAGACCTCTTTTTCAATTGTTTTCAGGATGGTTCATGATGAAGACATACCAGTTAACTCTAACAAGTATTGAGGAATGAATACATGATCGGAGGAAGAATATGCATGGCGGTTCAAGAGTGGATCTGAATTTAACATGCACACTTGGGTAGAAACAGAATCTATATGACAGCTTGTATGAGATCTTTTCTCTATCTTTCTAGTATAACTATACGAGTGGCTTATCGCTGCCTATGCATCTCGGTGGAATTGGAGGTATTGCACACTTTTCGGGACATAGGAAGAGTTTTAGGCCCTTTATGATGTTGATCGATTTGGAATCGCACTGTGGATATGTGGTTTTGTGGTGTTTTAAACAGTTATATTCTGGAATATTCAATTTCGAGGTACTCTTTCCCAAAGATAGCTGAATTCCAGTTTTTGCGGTATCCAAGAGGAACGTATTTGCAAGGTATTTCACGGCGATCAAGATATTGATGGTAACTTTGAACCTGGAAAGTAAATTGATGGCTAACTAAACCTCACCACATGCGAGGGCAGGAATAGGTTTGGTTTAAGATGGCAGACCTAGTGGTAGAGAGGTAGAGAGAGGAAAGGTGGCTTAAGTATAATGAGGCACACAAGAGGGAGATAGAGAAGTAATGTTCATTGCAAAAAGTATGGCATTGAGGAGAGAGATGGCTCGTGAAGGATTTATAGCTCACATAGAAGACATGGAGCTAGAGCATCAAGAACTCCCCCATATTAGAAAGCATGATAGAGATCCCCCTCACCTCACACAAAAGTGCACCAACAGAGACTACCTAGACCACAGGTGCGCATCTTAATCCACCTAGTGACCTAGCCTTTGTGCTTGGTTTTTAGTATCTAGTACGAAAAATAACCAACAAGCTAACTTGGGAAGTAAGAGAGCAAGAGTAAGTCATGGATCAAGTACATCAATGACAGGACATACGAATTCAATGTTATATGGAGGAGAATTATTAGGCACATCATCTACATAGAATATGAGTGTGAAGAATGTTGGATTCACCTCTAGAAGTGGAACTACCTCTTAGACTATAGGGGTTCAGTATAGTAGTACTGTTGTCGAGCACATGGGGAGTACATCTATAGGTCTTACTCTAGCTACGGGTGGAGGATCGGGAGGTATAGGTGGTTACGGAGGTAGAGGGAACACAAGAGGTTATGGATCAGGTGGTCAAGGTCTACAGTAACCACATAATATCTATATGGAGATGTATCTTCATCTCCCGAAATATAGAGGTATAGAGGATGTTGCCGAACATGTTTATATGTGTGACTTCTTGTGGTGCGCTAAAGGGATCACTACTGCCTTGAGCTTAAGGCAAGTCAATTCACTACTACATTACAAGGGTGCACATAGCTGGTATAAGAAGTTTGACCCTAATCAAACTTGCATAGATTATGCAACATTGAGGGATGATTTTTGAAAGAGTTCCATATCCCGAGTTTGAGCGAGAAGACTATAAGTGTGCTCAAGGATATCAAGCAAGCAAGGCATTACCGAGAGTGTATGTGAGTATGATGCTCATTTTAAGACACTTCATTCTAAGCTATCTTATGATATTCACGCTAGCCAAACATGCACAATGGTTCGTTGGAGGATTGATTACACTTTTTATAAGGGTGATGCCACATAAGACATACACCGATCTGCATGAAGCACCTTTGGAAGTAGCTTTGCATGCCGAGGAAGTTGGTAGCATTGACACTAGCGTTAGTCCATTCCGAGAGGCAAATATTGCAGCTATGGAAAATTAGTTAGAGAAGCTATCAACAAATTCAGCCCATGAAACATGCTCGGGAATTTAATGCAGATTGTGAAGTGGAAGGTCACACCAAGGATAGTTTCCTCGTAGATCGTATGCTCATTACTATTGGATTGTGATATTTTTCATTTAAATCATGATGCTAGTCACTATCCTTTGTTACAGTGCACGATAAGGAAGAATGTATCTTGCTTTTGCAATATTTATAGGTCCATGACCCATGATACTAAGGATTGTCGGTTGATTGGTCAGATCTAGGATGCTATAGACATTGGGGTACGATAGCCAAGTGTAATAGATAATTCTAAGGGTAAGAATGAGCACCAGGATTGGGATCATAATCAAATGTGCTATGACAAGAATGAGGGTGTTTTGAAGGAGGTCGTGGAAGGGGACGTGGATATCATGATGGATATGGAGGATGAGGCCGTGGTGGAGGAAGGGGTGAGTTCCCTCATAAAACATGTTATACGTGTGGATCTCCGACCACTATAGGCGTAAATGTCCTTAGAATATTACATGTTCTTTCGTGGAAAGAACCATAGTTATGAAGAGTTCCTGGAGTAATATGAGCATTTGAGTAAGCAACATAAGCAAGAAAACAAAGGTGTCAGGATGGTTAGAATCCAACACACGGTAGAAGATCAGTGGATGCCCAAGATAATAGAAGGACATGAGGCATTTACATTGAATATTACTACACACATTGAAGTAGTGTGCGTGAGAGAGCATTGCACCATAAGTCTATGATCACCAAGGAGGAGATTTTGCATGAAAGGTACCCATATAATTCTCATCAGAAGGAAGTTTAACAGGATACCATGGAAGTGCTAAGGAATCTTCAGGGTGAGATACAATACCTAAAGGAGTAGAAGAAAGCATCAGAGACAGTCCAAACTGATATTGAAGATCTATGAGAGGTGTACAAGATGTTATGCTAGGAGAACATTATTCCACTATTAGGAAGTTGGTTAAAAGGAACACTCCGTGCGTAAGTTTTGAGACCGGATGGTAGATTCTCGCATGTAAATATTCCCCTTATAACATTGACTATGATAAAGAAATTACTCTAAATTTTTGTAGATGGGTGGCTATTGAGAAACATATTGATTGATACAGGTGCGGAAGTAAATGTGCTTACATTAGATGCATGGGTACAAATGGGGAGGCCTCCATTGCAACCATCATCTAATGTGTTATTTATGGAAAACCAGACTAAGGCCACTCCCATATGAGTTTTGAAAGATGCATCTATAACTATACAAGGGGCCAAGTTCACTAGGGATTTTGAGGTATTAGCACTTGCAGAAGTAGATAATTTTCCAGCCCTGCTTGGATGCCCTTGGTGTTATGCGAATAATGCTGACTTGAGATTCAATAAGGGGTATATCAACTTTGAAAACAAGGAGGAAAGGGTTATGATACCTTTGACAGATGGGAATTCTACACCATATGTTGAGCCTCTAAGTGAGGAGGACTTAAACAAAATTTATGTACATGTTATTCAGACCTAAGAGGTCAATGTGCCATCAAAAGAAGGCATCCTATAGTGGGAAGATTCTCATTCTATTAGTGATACTACGAGTATTTCTTGCAACAATTGGGATCATGGTACATATTAATTAGTAGGGTGTGAGATGAAAAGTGTGGTTACGTGCAAGAATGGACTTTGTTCGATTCGACAGATAGGAAACACAATACCTTGGTATACAAAGGGAGAAGATCTTCCTAGATTTTGAAGGCCATGGAAACACAATGGAAAAATAAAAGAGATATGTTAGTATATACCTTGCGTGGGACAACAGAGAGCTGGTGGGTAGTCCATAGAGATAATCTTATAAACTGGGAAGAGATTGGAGTTGCTTTTTCTACTAGGTTTGTAAGGAATAATGCACCTACGCAGATCTACACTTATCATGGTGATCAATCTGTTCAGCATCGCATTCAGCAGTGTGAGAGACTCTGGAAAAAAGGACAGGTACCACCTTCACTCTAGGTGAATATATTGTATTCTATGCTATAAGGATGCGTACGCTTTGGTATGTATATGTAAAACTACATAGAGAGATTAGAAGCGGCAAGATCTAGCTGCAGGAATGATCCAGACCTTTGACTACTTCTCAACTAAACCTCCCGTAGAAGAGGCATTAAAATTTGTCAAGCACTTAACTATGGGAGATAGTGCAAAATCCAAAGAGCATATTCAGGAATTATTTGGTGAGACAGAGTCGGAGCATGTTTTGAAAAGGAAGAAGAAATGGAATCCATACTACTTGAACACACTTGCCTTGAGAAAGAGAAAGGAAAGATGGTTTACATCATGGATGACGAGGAAGTTGAGAACCTAGATATTGACCATTCACAAGGGGTGCACGAGGTCTTGGACAGTGCAGACAAGGATACATGTGCCTACCACGAACCCATGAAGACAAAGAAGGTGAATATAGGTTTGGAGGCTGAGCCTAAGGAGGCCATAATTGGAGACTATTGGTCAGACTTAGAGGTAGCAAAGATCATTGATTTACTTGGAGATTATCAAGACTTATTCCCTCAAGGGTATCATGAACTTAAAGGTGTGCATGAATCACTTGGGGAAATGAAGATAAAACTTAAGGATGGTGCAAAAACAGTTAGAAAGAGACCTTATAGAATGAATCATAATTTGTACAAAAAGGTAAAAGAAGAGATTGATAAAATGTTGAAATCTAGAATTATCAAGCCCCTTGATGAGTCGAGATAGGGTTAGCCCAATGGTGATCAGTATAATAAGGATGGATGAATTAGAATATTGTGGACTACGGGGATCTCGAATGTTGCATGTGTCATAGATCCATTCCCTATACCATTCACTGAGGAAATACTAGGAGTTGCAGGGTGCAAAATATATTCCCTAACAGATGGGTTTTCTAGGTATCATCAGGTTAGGATTACTCAGAAGATCAAGAAAAGATAACATTTACTTTGAATGGTGTAGGTTTTCCTATCTTGTGATGCCTTTTGGATTGAAAAATGAGCCTATCGTATTCTCGTGCATAGTTGTTCGGGCATTTAAAGATTTTATTCACAACTTCTTATAGGTCTACCTAGATGATTGGGAAGTATATGGGCTTTTGAAGGATCATTGTAACAATGCACTTAATGTTTGAACGATGAAGATAATTGAGTATCTCCTTGAACATCAAGAAATACATATTTGCTACGCCATTTGGGATACTTTGTTAGGACATGTAATCTACAAGGAAGGTTTGTTGGTTGATCTAGCCAAGGTTGCATTCATTTTAGGCCTAGAAGCGCCTACCAGTCAAAGTGAGGTGCATGATTTTTATGTCATACAGGATATTATAGAAAATTCGTTAAAGGGTATGCCAAAATTGCTACACCCTTGGAAGTGTTACTGAAGGGAAAAGGTATATTTTATTTGGGAGAACCACACTAGTGCATTTTTCAGATATTAAAAGAGAAACTTACTACCACACCCATTATGCGCTTTCCCTCATGGGGTAAACCATTTCATGTGCATGTGGATGCTTCTAGCATGGCCATTGGCACTGTGTTAGCTCAACCTAGTGAAGGTATTGTAGATCATCCAATCTTTTTTTCTAGTAGGAAGTTGACTCCTATTGAATGAAATTATAAAACTATAGAGTGCAAAGCTTTTTCAATGATCTATGCATTGCACAAGTTTCAACAATACTTATTAGCAACACCATTTGTGTTTTATACAAATCACATGGCATTGAAGTACTTGGTAAACAAGCTTTTCTTATAGGGGCACATATACAAATGGGTGCTCCTATTTCAAGAATTTGACTTCATAGCTATGGTGAAGCTAGGGAAAAACAATTCTAGACTAGACCATTTATATAGAATCAATTTAGGAGAGGATGCATAGACAATTGAAGAAACCATACTAGATGCATAGTTATATAGGTAAAAATGCATACCCACAAAATTAGAAGACATTGTTGTCTTTCTATGAATAGGTCGGCACGAGAAGGAATGAAATCATTAGAAAGTAAGCAGCTTGCTATACATGTGACATCATTTATGTTAATCGGTGGTGACGTTTACAAGATAGGAATAGATGAAGTATTACACCATTGTGTATTAGAGCAAGAGCATAAGGATATTATGGAAGAAGCTCATGATGGTATTGTAGAGCCCATTATGCAGGTGATATGACTTCCGAAAGATCCTACTTGCTTTGGATTATGGTGGGAAACATTGTATAAAGATCAGTAAATAATATTATAAGGTGTGTGATCATTGTCAAGCACCTCGAGAAAACCAGGAAAAGAGATGAAATGCCTTTGAGACTAATTACTAGTGCCGAACCATTCAAGAAATGGGCCATTGACTTTATAGGACCTATTTCTCCATTTGCACATAGGACTGGAACATGATATATCATTATTTACACAGATTATCTCACATAATAGGTAGAAGTAGCACCTATGAAGGACCTTACTGTAGCTACAACAGCTAGGTTTATATGGGAGAATTTTCTTACATGATATGGATTCCTATAAGCTTGACAAGTGATAGGGGTACACACATTTTGAATGAGACAATCAGATCCTATTAGATGAGTTTACGGTTTCACACCATAAAACTACACCCTACCATCCTCAAGAAAATGGAGTCACGAGGCTTTCAACAAGTTTTTAAGCCGACTTTGAAAAAAATTGTGATGTTGGAAGAAAGGATTGGGATGACAAAGTGTCACAATTTGTTCTTTAGGCATATAGAACAACTTACAAGAGGTTGAAGAAAGCCACACCATTTTAGTTGGTGTTTGACACGGAAGTTGTTCTCCCTATAGAATTTATGTTACCTTCTTTGTGCATTGCACGCTATGTTGGAGGTCTAGCTGATGAACATTCTTTAGAATACCATATCGACAAGATGATTTAATTGGATGAGTGATGAGCCATAACACGATGGATTGAGAATTAGGAAAAGGCTAGGTAGAAGGCATGGCATGATAGAAACATAAGGGATAAGAATTTTGAGATCAGACAAATGATACTTCTTTATGACTCAAAGTTCTTACACCATCTAGGCAAGCTCAAAGTACATTGGTTTGGGTCATATGTCATTACTTATATACTTGAATCGGGTGCTTTCCAGTTAGAAGCACTTGATGGAATATTGCTACCCAGATTACTTTAACGGGAGTAGGTTGAATCCCTACTATAAATGAGTCTTCTTGGTGTTTGTAATAAGGAAGCATTGCCATTTATATTAGGTTTTCCATTCTATATTACCTTAATGTATTTCCTTCATTATCATTATGCTTTGTCAATTTAGTTGGTTTTTTTGTGTAATAAGCATGCTTGCACGCATGAAGCTAATTACTATGTGAAGAATGTCTATACGCAAAGGATTACACATACTTTTCGTGTGGGGTGGTTGTAGTTATCCAAGTAAAATACCGTTGGAATTAGAAGGTGAAAGGAATAAGCTACTACGAGGTGTGATTTAAGTCAAAAGAAGATTGCTTCTCAAAAGTGACCAGGATGGAGATGAATGAAAGAATAGTATAACATAAGGTAAGCGAGAGGCCATGATAGATACCAGGAGAAGGTACAGTGATGAGGTACTCGGGCACAGGGTGCACATTAAAGAGAAGTCTTTGACCAGAGGGTAGGAAGGTGTGCTAGAAGGTTATATTGGGTGCGAAGATGTATCGCACGTGAGAATGAATGACTTTGGTCAAGGAATGAGGGGATGTTTGGTAGGTGAAGAAGCAATAAATGCATAAAAATTTGAAATTTTTATGTAAGGATGGAATGTGGATTCATTTTTACTATTGCGACTAAGAGTATTTTAAGAAAGAGCCAAGTGCAAAGAGTCGAGTGATTAGGTTAAGGTGTGAAGTTTGTGAAACCAAGCATGACAACCAGACATGTGCAACAAGAATCTTACGTCCCCAAAGTGGTGAAGGGTTTGAGTGAAGCAGGGAGACATAAAAGAGTTAGGTTACGAATTTTCCACCTAGGCATGATTGAATCATGCCGGGGTTTGATTTGCAAAGTTACAGAGTTAAAGAGGAGACATTTGTAAGGGGAAAAATGGCACCTAAGAAGGCATCTCATAGCAGTAAAAAAAGGAAGAAGAATGTGGTCGTCGAGGAGGAAGAAATGGCACCCAAAAGCCATTTTTCAGAAATGCAATATCTAGAAGGAGTCATCATCATCCGTGAATGGGATTCACCCATCAGAAAGAGAAAAGTAAGTGAATACAATCACAGGACTCGAGAACAAGAAGGATCTTGATTCATTGCTCACTTCTAGGATGAGCAAGTGCACAATAGATGATATGCCAGTTTATGATGATGCAGGTGAGAAGCTTCTAAAGATAATTGGGGTCTACCAACTATATCAGCTTCCATGTTTTGGGAAGTATGAGCCCTTGTATCAATGGCTCATGAGTAGGGTGCACGAGGACTTCTTCTACTTTGTAGGATGTAGAGTTAGAATTGCATCTGCGTTTATCTCATCAATTACATGTTTGAAGGCCACAGGAGAGGACACAAAAAGTGATCTCATAGATAAAGCCACAATTTTAAAGACCGAGACGGGGAGTTGAGTTACAGAAGAAGGGTCCGTATGAAATGGATATAGACAAATTGAAGAACTATCTAGTTGTACAAGTAGCAACACACCTTATTACAAAGTTGAATGATCAGGAGCGGTGGTCATGTAAATACTATGTGATTAAACATGGCACATAAGATATCAGAAGGGGCAATCTACAACATTACAGGCTATATTAAAGAACAAATAGTTGAAGAAGCTCGCACATGAGGGAAGATTAGCTTTGGGGCTGTTCTACTATCATTGGTATTCATGGAGATTGGAGTACCAGATGGACCGAAGGAAAATTATGGGAATACCCCATGGAGAACAAGTCACCAGCTGAAAGGTTCAGCAAGTATCTATGTAAAGGGGTCATGATAGACAATGTAAAGAAAAGGGTGGAGAAATGGTATGAAAGACTCCACATGGTATTTCAAGAAGAGTGGCGCATCCCAAAGGACCTACCAGCAGTGGTAGGGAAACAAATCCATTTTGTAGTATATTAGCATTTCTACATTACAAACTTCCCAATGAAAGATGGAGTCTAGAGCCCTTGGTGTAAATTGCCTTATGCATTCACTGTAAGGTATTTCCAAGCATCTATTCACAAATTTACTGAGACATGCACCAACCGGTATTCAATGCGAGATAAGGTAGACCGTGACTACCATATGTTGGGGAAGAATTATGTGTATCTTGGCAGAAGTGCTTATACAGAGAAGATCATTTTAGAGGTGTTGAATATTAAGACAATAAGTCAGCTATAGCAGATGTGGGGGCAGCATTGGTGTATCTCCACCTGAAGCCAAAGATGGAGAATAAAAATTATGTGGAAGGTGAGTTCGCACTTCCAACACCACTAAAGGGAAAGCATACAATGGAGAACATCCCAAAGGCTTGCCTAAGCCCACAAAGTCAATTGAAGTGGAGGATGAGGAAGAGGAGCGCAAAGATAGTGGTGGTTTAGAGCATAAATGTAGGTGAAATCCTATAAATAAGGGTGAAGTGAATGCGCCATTACACCACCTCAGCCACAAGAGGGGGATAATGAGTACTTGAATGTAGTCCAAGGGGATCACATGTTTAAGAGGGTGTTTAGGAGAACAAGGACCTAAGGTGCTACTCCAATCACTTGTGCACAAATCACCTGAGACTCTCCCCACCAAAGGAGGCAACCGTGCAAAGAAAAAGGCAACTGAAGTTAAATGAGGAGGCAGAAGAGTAAGAAGAAAGCACACTTAATTCTCCTAGACTTCTAGAGAACATAGAAGAATAGGGTGAGGAATCAAAGGAAAAAGAAGAGGATGAGAAAATACCAAAGGAAAGAGCTGTAGAGAATGTTCAGGACATAGATACACAAATCCCAAATTTGGAAGCTAAAGTCCTTAAGAAGTAACGGTCTAGAAGAAAAAGTGGAGAGAACATTCCACCAGCCATGGGGTATGCAAAGGATGCAAGTAAAATTGTCTGTGCTCGCTTCAGAGCACGATAGCATAGAAGGATTTATTCAGATGGGAGCTAATGGATGAGGATATGGTGACTATGTGCACTCAAAAGCAACTATCATGGTCAATGCACACCCACATGGATGAGCCTGACTTTGATGTATGCAAAGAGTCATGTGTTTCAAGATGATTGAAGAAGGCACCCCAAGCTAGACACATGACGTAAAGCCTATTATCATGTCAGATGAGCAGGTCAACAATGCATTGGTGAAGGTTTTTGCTGAGGTGGCTAGAAGAAACATGGAAAAAGATGCAACAATCAGAGTTCATTGCGTGAGGAGGTGAAGACAAAGGATGTAGAGGTAACACATATAACATAGGAGAGGGACTTCGTGTAGAAGAAAAATGAAGTATTTATTAGCATTGCAAAGGAGATTGGGGACATTGTCATTAGAGCAAGGCCACACTTGGAGGCCAAGGTACCATAGATGTTTCGTTCAGCGATACACTATGTAGGAAAGTTGGTGGACTTGGTGCTTGAAGATTAACCTTTGCACATGCCGGTTCCAGAAGCTCAAAGCAAGATAAAAACAAGAGAAAGCATCAATGATGTAAAAATTTCATCTTATGAAGGGTTGTTGTAAGCATTATAGGAAGTATTGAAGAAAGTAGACCAAACTTTAAACATATGCACAGTACAGAGGCACTTATCAACATAAGGAACCTAGAAGAAAATAGTGAGGTCTAGAAAGTAATGAAGGATGAGACATTGGGACACATAGAAAGATTGTAAATGGTTAAGCGAAGCGTGAGGCCTTAGAAGTAATACAAGAGCTGCACAAGACTCGACTAAAAGATCTTGGGAAGCTATTTGTGCGAAGATGGATATTTTAGAAGGGAGAATGACATCAATGTCCAAAGTGTTGTGTTAGTTCTACAAAATGAGAAGGGAGAGATTACTGAGGATGAGTTAGAGTCCATTACTTTGTGGACATCCTGAAAAAGCGAAACAGGACACTCACCGAATGGTGGGTTTTGGAGGCTGAAATAAAGGAGGAGTATCCAAATTTAATACTTCAAACTGATACAGAGGAGGCTGCCTCATAACTTCATAGAAATTATTTATTTATCTACATTCTTTCATTCTTATTATTTCCATTCTTCTATTCATTACTTCAATTTTGGAGATAACCATTATCGGGATGACAATGAGATTAGTGTGGGGTAATGTTGATCGAAGAATACTTGTCAAATATCACACAAGGAGTTTGTGCGGGATAAAAGGCCCAGAACCTAGGGTGCGGAAGGAAAGGAAGGACCCACACATGGAAGGAAAGTTCAACTTTTAGGACTTAGCCAATTTTGAGCATGAAGACCTATTTGTAGAAGATGGCATGCGGAACACACCAACGATGCAGAGATGTGCACGCTATGCATTTTCTATCTTTGGAGGATCACATTGAATCATTTTGCATGGAGATGAGCCAAGAATAGGATTGATATTTCAGTTAAACTACAAGAGGTCTATAGATAGCACACTTGTATGTGTGGCTATGCTTGTAAATGATGCGTGGCTATTAATAGCATGTGGCCTATTTCTGGAATAGATGAACGGTGAAGGGAAAGTCCCCACCATATATATATGATGTTAGGTACATAGTAGAGGCATGTGTGTAACAGAGAATATGCAGAGAGTATGTATGTGTGATATGGAGGTATAGATATATACGCATATGTCGAATATCTTGTATCGTCAGATCCATACATGCATTGATATAGATTAACATTCTTGTAAGGAGATTATGTATTTATTAATAGATGGAAGATATTTGATGAATCTAAGTGTCATTCGTGTGTAATTGAGTAGTGCATATTATTAAGTCAATCATGATTACTGTTTAAGCTTGTTCTTTCATAGATCTAAGGGTAACATGAATTGTAGAATGATGGATTAGTTATGAATCTATATGTTTCTTGCTTCATCGTGCTAACATCCCGCTAAAGAAACCCTAAAGAGGACCTAGTACCTTTGCACCCTTTGGGTGAGCGGTCAGTCAAGGATGAGTGATGTGCTAGCACGACTAGGGTGTTATCTTGTAAATTCTAGGTTGCATCATTGTTCAAGCCCTATGTTACTAAGCAATTCTTACGTATATTGTGTAGAATATTTTGTTTTTGGTCTTTCCTTTTTGGTTTGTTTCCCATTACATGTGTGTTGTCTTTTGTATTAGTTTTTCCTTTGACTCTATTTGCCCAATAGATAAGGCACTAGTCTGCTTTCCCAAATTTTTCTATGGTTCTTGATCTTGCCTCGTTCCTCTATCAAGTCATCCCCAGAAAGAGCCAACTATTGTCACCCTCAAAATTCCCCTCTTTTTGAAGTCAAGTTTTTAAAATTTTGAGTCGGTACCTTAGAGTAATCTATGCTTTTTCTTGAAAATATTTTCCTTCATTTGGATGTCATTTTCAATCCTTCTCTTTGGCTATAGATCACATCAATGCCTGGTATTCTTTGTAGTTTTTCATTCCATGGAGAACAATTTGAAATTCGGGTGTAAAGGTGGGGTTTTCCCTTTCTTTTTTATTTTTCCACAGTCATGAATGATGGGCGTATCTTCCCTATCAATTGTTCCCCAACATCCATGGGTACATGGACATCTCTGATTGGATGTGGCGTGGTGGGTTTATCTTTTAAACTTGTCACTTTTGTTATTTGTTGCAAAAATGTCTAATTGACCTGTGGCCCGAAGGATCCTGATTGGTCATTTCAAGCGACCGGAAGCCTCCACGTGTCTCAACGATGCACCTCCAAGGGCAAGGCCCAAGGGACAATCCACAAATGAGAATAGGATTTCCACGTGTCCCAGGTCCAAAAAGAAGATAGAATAAGCCCAAATTGGCTAAGTATGGAAGGTTCAACAGATGGCGCCACGTGCCTCATTGGCACAACTTCAAGGGTTGAAGCCAAAGGTGGTTCCCCAAACTTGCGCCAGCTCTCCACATGTCCAATCAGTGCACCTCCGAGGGTCAGGTCCAAACAGAGTCTCCAAATGAGTGAGAAGCCTCCATGTGTCCCAAGTTAGACATAAAGCCTTCACCAAATAGAGGGACTTAGTCAAAAACACAAAAGAACTGAACTAGCTCGCAAAGGGACATGTATCCATGTTATAAGTGGTAGCAAAAAGGTTGGACCTTTTTGTGTTTTGATGCTTTGAAAAGTCAAAGCAGAAAGTAGGTTGTCGAGTGATTTGGGAATTTTGGCTTTGTTTCCATAAGGGTGTAAAGTATAAAGTAAGCCATGACTCTGCCATTGAAAATTCAAAGCACGAAGGTGGGCCGTCAAAGTAATTTGGGAATTTTGGCTTTGTTTCCATAAAGAGATTAAAGTTATAAAGTGACCTACAGCCCCACTCATGCCAAGGGATAAAGTCAAATGTTGAGCCCACACTGAAAATAAAATCGGGAGGTGGAGCAATTTGAGTTTTTGAGCCCACGTTGAAAAGAGTTAAAATTGCAAAAGTGAGCTGTGATTCCATCGCCACTCAAGTAAAGCCATATGTTAGGCCTATATCAGAAGTGGATGGGCAGGCCAAAATGTTCAAGTGCCATTTCTCTAAAAGGCACAAAATACAAAAGGTGTCCTCAAGCCCACTTCAGTTTAAATCTCTCCCACGTGGACGGCTCAAATTCAAAGTTTGTAAAGGCAGGATGAACGAATATGATTCAATACATCTGGTTTTTCTACTAGGCATGGAAACAACTGAGGTGTTAGAGAAGTTTAGATGTCAGTTTCTTGAATCAGTTTCATCATTTTTGTAACCGAATGTAACTTCTTGAAAGCTATTTAATGGCTTCTCTATGCCAATGTTGAGGGTTGGATCCTGGCATTCTTGAAATTGTAATAGATTTGAAAATAATCAATAAAATTTTTTTCCCTTTCTTCCTCTACAATTCCTTCTTTCATTGTTCAAATTTACGGATCATCCATCTTTGCATGTTAAGAAACTTTTTGTTCTTGTTTATATGATTTCTAGAACTTTGTGTCTGTGGAATTATATTTGTTATTAAAGTGAATTATTCTATTCTCGCATCTCCTTTCTCAATACATATAAGGTTATAATGTTATCTATATTTCTTGAAATTATTTCTAGATTAGTTCTTCCATTCTTTCATATTGATGATCTTTGGGTGTAAAATGTTTCACAATATCAAGAATCCACACTTTGAAAGTTGTACATTTGTACATAAGTTTTCACGCTTGCTTTCAATAAGGAAACCTATCCCATTAAAGAGGGGGACTTGTTGTCCCCTCGATTGTGGTTTGTTAAAGTACTATTTTAAAACCCAACAAGGTGGCACCAAGTGCTCTAGTGTGTCAAAAGGAATAAAAATAGCTATTTTAATAGAAAAATAATTACCTCAGCAGATAGAAGAAGGGCCATAATGACCACAGTGGGGAAAACATGCCCCAAGGGCATTTGGTAGACTAATATACCCACCCGGGGGGGAGGTAACTCAATCACAACTAGTTCATTTATACTAGAGCTCTTGCAAATGTTTACCGTGAGTGATAGCGATAGCCCTGGAGTGAGATGATGAGGCTACCGAGTAGGAGGAGATGAGAAGATTGCATTTGGGAGTTCATGTGAGACCCAGCGAATGGACCCTACATGAGTGGCCTATCCTTTTTGTGAATTACGTATTTAATGCATTTTTTAGGGCACTTTAGGCTAGAGTAGGAAAATTTTGATGTATGCACGTACACACATGCGTTGGTCCTGACGGGTATGCACACATGTATCCATAAAAGAAAAGATACATGCATGTGTATCTATTAGATGGAAGTTGAAAAGGATGCCCACACGCATCCATCAAATAGGATGCATATGTGTCCTAGATGGAGATAATGGGGGCACACGTATGCGCATGCACGAAATAGGCATGTAGGCATCACACTGGGCATGTATGCATCCTGTGTGGATGAGAAAAAATAGAGGGGGTGCATATGTGCTTGAGATAGATGCATATGCATGATGAAGGGAAAGTATTAATCAAGAAGAAGGGAGCAGAAAACCTTTTGGTGAAACACTTGAGGAGAAAAGAAAGAAGACTAGAAGAAAGTTGAAATTTGGGAGATAAGATGGAAGAATTAGATAGAAGTATATATAAATATAAACTAATACATGTGTGTTTTCTTGTTTGTAGTGTATATTACTGGTCCTAGATACCCACGAGCGATACGGTTAGCTAGTGGTAATAGAGGCACAATTTGATGAGGATGATAGGGTGATATTGGATAGCCTCCTATATGTCACGGGATTGGCTTATGTGGCTGATATGCCCTAGATCACATTAGATCATGACCTTCTAAAAGCTGTAGCAAAGAGATGACATAACAAGATTAAGTGCTTTCAGATGCCGACTGGGGAGATTATGATTACTCTCAGGATGTGTGACATATTATGTGGGTCCCAATCTAGGGCTAGCTAATCTAGTCTATGAGCCATTGGCCCGATATTCAGTGGTATATCTTAGAGTTATTTGGTGTTCTGATGATAGTATTTGAGTGCCAGCACATTTATATTAGGATCTTCATTTTATTTCCTACCATCAGAAGATGGTAGGGCCACCCAGATTGCTCTAGATTTGGGCATGGGACCACATTGATATTGGTTGTCCCCTAGGCATTTTGAGAGTTCGGGTTCCTAAGGATCCTTCTAATAGGGGTTTGGTCTTGATTGGGGATGATGTGTGGCCATACATGGTTGATGCATATCACTACCATTGCAAGCTTGATGAGCTACAACATGCCACTATGGTATGGAGGCCTTACAGACATTTCCAGTGGCCTGAGGATGGTTTAGAGCTTGACACTACTACGATTGAGAACTTCATATTAGGTAGCCATAGATATATGTAGTAGATATATAGGGTAGATCGGTGTCAGAGGCAGTTTGGCATTACCCAGGATGTTCCTAGGCCAAATAGGTGGTATGCTCATAGGGCCCGAGAGTACATTGATATGGGGCCCTGATTTCTCAAGATAGATCACGCCGGCTTTCTATAGGTGGTACCTGCTATGTGGGTGCCACTGAGACAGATAAAGATCCGGTTACCACACTTGAGTATGTGCCATGGTACCATGGTGTGCTTCCATGTCATTTGACTATTTCAAGGTGGCGTATAATGCTAGTGTGAGAGCTCCTCCAGTGGGGCCTCCTAACGGTGACGAGGGTGGAGCCGGTGGTGGTGATCACAATGATGATGATGATGATGGTAGTCTTGACTCACACCGTTATGTTAGGGTAGGGGACAAGGTCCAAAATTATAGTAGCCACAAGGATAGGGTCCTCAACATAGTGAGATAGGATTTCAAGGCACTTGACATAGAGATTCCTCCATTAGAAATTCCAGCGGGATATATGGACCTCTTTAGTACGTATTTCCGAGTAGGGCCCGTAACCTCAAGATCCAAGGGTTGGTGGCGATGGTGGAGAGTTGACTTCCCTTCAACAATAGTTATAGGAGACGATTGTCATTCGGTTATAGATGGTAGGAGAGAGGGATGCAGCCGGGGCATAGGTACAGGCCCTTACTAAGAGTGAGATTAGGCACACACTGGTATAGATATTGATAGTGGAGAGGATCAAGCCGCAGTACAATCCACTCAAGGCAGGGATATTACCTCATGGAAAGCCAGATTAGTGAGATGGCCACACCAAAGGCTTAGCTATCGAGCCTTTACACCAGCCTCTCGCACCAGTGCAGATGGTTATTTCTCAAATGGACCACGCCCAGCACATCACAGGTTATATAATGAAGAGAGATTAGGCACAAGCCTAGGTGCAGACTATTACTGTAGATAGAGACCGCGAGGCCTTTGCTTCTAGACAAGATCGGTGAAAGTTGCAGATTGATAGGTGAGTGAGATGCCACTCTGCAAGCAACTATTTCTTCTAGAGATGCATATCGATACATGATGCTATGAGGGCTGGTGACGAGGCCTTATAATATAAGACTACCTATTTCAGAGTAGTCTCGGTAGGGCAGCGAGTATTACCTTTTGAACACTTAGGTGTGAGCACGACATGCTCCAGGTCATGGTGATTAGGTCGTTTAATTAGGTTAGTTCGACATCCCATTGCAGAGTAGCTAAGCTGGATAGTAGGGTGATACCCCCAGTACTAGTCCATCATAGCTGCCACTCTTCCATCCTCCAAGACATGGACTTGGGAGCCTCGGTGAGTGTGAGAGATGTGGTTGAGCTATTCATTTTTCTCCGTTTATATAAATGTATTGTATACATGCCTCTTATGAAGGCTGATTTTTATGTATATATTTATGTACCATTGTTTTGATGACGCCTCTTGATGAAGGATCGATTTTTGATGCATGCCCCTTTTAGATGGCATATTGTATCAATGATGTACACTTGAGTATTGACATGGACAATTATACATGTATCATATGGACATTTGATGATGATTTTTTTATGTTATACTGTGATTATGCTTTGTATGATTAGTGATCATTGCTTTGCAATCATTGTATCATGATGTATGATTTCCCTTTCCTCTATGTATGTGACATACTTTAGATTTAGAGATGTGTATGTTTCATGCTTTCATATTAATGATATATCTGTAGATAGTATCACATGTTTTGGATTTATGGAATGTTTTTGATTTCTTATTCTAGCACTTGGGATGATACTAGATGATATTGGTGTGGGGGGGATAGATTTTTTATTATGCGTAACCCCTCTTGCCCCATTGATGATATGATATGTGATGATTAGCTTAGCATACATGCATGATGTAATACTTAGCATTTTTGTATATATGATGTAGTAGATGATGTTTTATATGTGATGAATGATAGGTGATAGATGTGATAACAAACAACTGTGCAAGAAATAAATACACAAGCAAAAGTTAACAAAGCTAAACAACTATACCTATATAAGAACATAACCAAGATGCAAACTACATGAATTTATTAAACATGCCAAAAATATCAAATGGACATTTTAATCTAAGCAATTAAAAATGAATCCCAATAGATGCATACCAGCTACAAATGAACCTAATGCCATATACAATTAAATCAACTAAGATCCAACCCATGGTAAGTAAAGGAGTCACAACATCACATGAAAAAGATTATTCTTAATCAAAACTATACAAACCAACAACTAAAAGCAATCAAATTATTACCTTGTTTTTGCGGGACAACGTTGATATATTTTCTAATGTTTTTGGGTTTATCTAAAAAAAGATAAGTTTTCAAGGCTACTGTTTATGTCGTTTTGAGGCTTCTCTAAGACAACGTTATGCAGTTGGTGTAGCTTCATCCCTAGAAGGGAGAGTTTCTAATTTTTAGGTTTTTGTGTATCCTTTTCTAAATGTTTTTGCATTTTCTAAGGTCATGTTCTGAAAGTAATGTACAAGGAAAAAGAAGCGTGGATGCCCCCAATGTGATGTGGGAATATACAAAAGGAGGAATGCCACGCGTGTATGTATGAGAAAGTTAAGTGTGAAGGTGCCCCCAGTGTTAGATGGGAATATACAAAGGCAATGTCCTTCATGCCGATATAAGAGAAACTAAGCCAGATCATGGTTCGACAAAGGTAGATTCAGTAGGGTTCCTAGACCTAGGAAAGAAAGCCATATCTATAAAGTGGTGAGGGTTACCCATCTTCCCGTAAGAGTGACTTGTGACTGAAAAATCCTCCTTGAGCACCAAAAACTGGTTTTCACCCAAATACCTACCCACTATGCCACAATTGCATGGTTTTCACATGTGGACGACCTACTTTTCTTTACTGTTTTCTCAATTTTCCATTTTTTTTCTTGTTTTTTCTTTTTTTTTTCCATTTTTAGTTCTTATCTAATATTCTCGTCATGCTTAAGTGTAGAACCGCTTGAGGTGCATGGAATCCATAGGTTTTGGAAGCTCTTCACCATCCAAGTATGCAAGTTTATAGGATCTTGATCCATACTTAACAACCACCACATAAGGGCCTAGCCAGTTAGCTTCAAACTTACCTTTATTTTCTCTGTCTTTGATGGTGTTCTTCTGATTTTCTTTTAGAACTAGATCTCCTACATCAAATTCCCAATGAATGATGCGTTTTTGTATCCCCTAGACACTCTGTTTTGATATACTTTCAGGTGATTGAGCGCTCTGATACGCTTTTCATCTAATAGTTCCAACTCTGCTAGTCGAGAAACTCTGTAGTCCTCATCTTTATCAAGATAGTCTCTGAGAGATATTCTCAGGGAAGGAAGCTCCACTTCTAGAGGTATGATGGCTTTAGTTCCATAGACAAGTGAATATGGGGTCACACCAGTAGGAGTGTGGATGGAAGTTTGATAGGCCCAGAGGGCGGGATGTATCTGTAAGTGCCAATTACGACCGGTTTTACTAACCATTTTCTCCATAATCCGTACAAGGGTTTTATTAGTAGCCTCTACTTGTCCATTACCTTGGGGGTAATAGGGGGTAGACCACTTGAGTTGGATATGGAAACGTTGACACAATGTCTTTACCATTTTATTTTTGAAGGATTTACCATTATCTGTGACAATGGCAGAGGGGATACCATAACGATAGATGAGATGGTTCATAATGAATTTAGAAATTTGCGCACCGGTGACATAAGTAAGAGGGACAACCTCTACCCATTTGGTAAAATACTCAGTGGTAGTGATAATGTTAGGATGGCTATCTAAAGAAGAAGGATGGATCTTCCCTATAAGATCTAGACCCCATTTATAAAATGGCTAAGGCATTGCGATGATAGTCAAAGCCCTGGCCGGCACATGTATTAAGTTTCCATACTTCTGACATAGCTCACATTTCTTTACAAAATTGTAATAGTCTAATTCCATGGTAGGCCAATAATAGCCTACTCTTAATAGTTTTTATCTAATACCATGCTGCTAGTGTGTGATCCAAAAATACCACCATGTACTTCCTTAATAGCGTGGATTGAGTTAGTAACATCCAAATAGTGAAGCAGATTCCTGTCGTAGCCATGATGATAAAGGGTGCCTCCTAGGAGGGTATAACAAGCTATACAAAAGATAAGGGCTTTCTTCTCAGAATGGGTGATGTTTGGTGGAAAAGTACCATCTTGTAGGTATCAAAAGATAAGGTCATACTAGGGGGATAATGGACCAACAACTTCACATACTAAACATGACTCTGGCATATCATATGTGGGCACTTGTAAATGCTCTACAAAGAAAGGAATCTTACTTTCCTGAGGTGGAATGCGTAACAGAGACCCAATTGTAGCCATAACATCCATGGATCTATTATGTGACCTTGGCTTTTGCTCAAATATGATCTATGTAAAGTACTCCTTTAGGGTTTCGACCATTTTCTTATATGGAATGAGTTTCTCATCTTTAACTTTATACTCATCATTAACTTGTTTAATGATAAGTTGGGAGTCTCTAATGACCCATAGCTGTATGATATTCCAAGTAATAGCTAGCTTGAGGACAACAATGAGTGCCTCATACTTTGCGATGTTATTAGTGCACGAAATCCCAATCGAATGATCTTGGTATGACCACCCCTATGGGAGTAATGAGCACCACTCTTGCTCCAAATCTATGAAAGGTGAAAGATCCATCAAAATGGACCTGTCATTCTATAGAATCTTCAATGTACATCATAGATGCATCTAGAAAATCTAGGCACAAAGGTTCCATTCTTGGTAGAGGAGCTTCTACTAATTGATCAGCCAAAACCTGTCCTTTCAAGGATTTTTGATTTATGAACTTGATATGAAATGCACTCGGAGAATGATCCAATTAGCCATTTAGCTTTGTGATGGAGGGTTTGGATAAAAGGTATTTGAGAGGTTCAAGTGTCAAATTTGAATATGAGTTTTTTTTTATTGTTTAGGAAATAATGGCTAAGTTTTTGGAAGGTAAAGACAAATGCCAAATGAGTGCCTTTTCAATCTATGGGTAATTCAATTTGTACACAATCAAGGTGCGACTGAGATAGTAAACTGCTCTCTCTTTATGGTCTAAGTCATATTTGGAAAGTAGTGCACCAATACCAAATGGGTAGTGGAAATGTACAAGAGGATATGTTTGCTTGGGATAGGCGGCATGAGTACAAGCAAAGCTAACCAAGTACTATTTTAGTAATGCAAAGGCCTTTTGAAATCTGGTCCCCAGTTGAATGCAACATATTTCTTTAGTAAATCAAGAAAGGGTGGCACTTATCTACCAGTTGTGAAATAAAGTGATGGATCACCTGAATTTTCCCTTGTAGACTCCTCACTTGTTTGAGAGTGGTAGGTGGTGGCATTTCCGTGATAGACGTAACCTTTCAGGGTCCACTTCAATCCCTCTCTGTGAAACAATGAACCCTAGGAGATTTCCTGATAAAACACCAAAGACAAATTTCTTAGGGTTCAAGCAAACCTTATAATCTTGGAGACACTGAAAAATACGTCTCAACACTTCAGGGTGCTCTCCTATACTCTTAGATTTAGCTAGGATGTCATCAACATAATCTTCCACTATGTCATTCATCATATCATGGAAGATAATAGTCATGGCCCACTAATAAGTAACCAAGGAATTCTTGAGTCCAAAAGCATGACCTTGTAGCAAAATGTTCCCCACGAGGTAATGAACATTGTTTTATGTTGATCTTCTTCTGCAATCCGTATCTGATTATAACCTGAAAACCCATCCATTAAAGACAACATTTCATAACCAGCGGTGGAATCCACTATCATGTCAATGTTAGGAAAAGGGAAGTCATCCTTAGGGCATGCCTTATTGATGTCACGGAAATTAGTACAAATTCTTATGCCAACAGGCTTCTTCTGTACAGGGACTATGTTAGAGATCCATTCTTAATAGTCAATGGGTTTAATAAAATCAGCAATGCAAACATGGATGGGTGTAAATGGAAAAAAATTTGGCAAGTACTATCTCTAATAAAAGTTCACAAGGTCTGCTTCTTTCTCACCCCAAAAATGGGTGGTGAGAATGCAAGGGTATAGATCAAAAATATGTAAAGAAAATAAGTGCCACTTGGGTAGAGTTTTTCCTCATCGAAAACAAGAATAAAACTGAGCTAAGTGGGACATAGTTTAATTCCATGATGAAGGACACTTAGATAAAACGTACATGGATTCTTTGCCTTGTTCAAAAACAATGTTCAAATTCCAAGTGAGTCGTGACTTCATGATGGCTTGACATAACAATGGAATAAAAAGTGGGCTCCAAGAAAAAATGGCCTCCTTAATAATTTCTCTTAACTAGGTGTCACAAACCATCTTAAGTGAGCTCAATTTACCAAAATATTCACCCTAACTATCTTAGGAGTATCTCAACTTTACTTTACCCCCTTCTGATACAATGAGAAACTAGTGTGTTCAGTTGTACTATCACTAGGGTCTCCATATGAATAGCTTGTGACACTAATCTCACAAGGCGTACTAGTCAAGTGGGTAAGCGGAGCGCTTCTTGTTTCATCCATGAGGTTACTCGGACATGGAATACTTTAGGGTTCCCTGGAACCACCCCCATTTTATAGCTTAAGGCGTTATGCCAAAGGGGTTATGTTCAGTTGAGTGGATAGGGACGTACCCTTTTCCAAAACCTGCAATACAATGTGATAAAAATGGTGTATTTTTTATCTTTTTAACTTTAAATGTGGTTTCAAGTAGCACACTATTTGGCAATCTACATGTAAACACATGTATTAGAAGTTTTGTGTTTTGTTTCAACGCCTTTCTTTAGCAAGTGTTAGGTCCTATACATAACGCTTTTAGTATTTTTCCATTTGTAAACTTCAAGAAAGAGAATTTACACTTTGCTTTTGATTCCTAAGATCACCAAAAGGTGCGAAGGAAGAGCATACGCAATGTGAAAGTTCCACTAAGACAAATCAAATGGAAATCTATTTTACTTTTTTAGTATCATAGAAAAATTTTCTTTTAAAGTATGACATAAAGTTTGTACAAGTTTTTTTGATCTCCAAGATTGCCTAAAAGGTGTGAGGAGAGAGCATACACACTTTACAAGCTTTATTCAAGCTAAGAAATGAAAACACTTAAGTTGTGCAAGCTGAAATAACAAGACAAAACCCTATAACTACCTTATTAGTCATAAAAAAATTAGAAAAAGTTTAAGAAAATGATTTCAAAGCCTGGAGAATTTTTTTCAAATTTAATCACACACGCCTACGCACCCGAATGACACCATTTGTCACAAATGATCTCTAATGCCAAGATCTCCAAATATGAGATATTTTTGTTATGAAAATAAGGTGTAAGGGTGAGAGGGAGGGGTGACCCTTCTATTTATAGTTTTCCACTTGGGAGAATTTGGAATTTGGGTGCATGTGGGATTAAAGCTCAAAAAGCACTTTTAGATTAGATTAGGATAAACATGATTTAGGCTTAGTTAAGATTTGTTTAGGCTAGTTAACTAGGGTTTATATGAGTTAAACTTGATTAACAAGTGATTAGAGACTCATTGAGAGTTGGGTTGGGTATGGTTAATCAATTGTGACTAATAGATAGCCTACGAAGCCAATAGAATTGGTCCTGGAGAGAACTAGGAATGTTCCAAATGGTCGAAAAGAGGAATTTTTAGCTAATAAGAGAGATATTATCCCAATAAGTTGAATATGGGAAGATTACAATAAAAAAAAAGTTTCGTGAATGGGCATTTGATAATGGAGCGAAGAATAGGGAATTAGTGAAGTGTCATTAATTGAATGGATTGGATGAAATGCTAAGTGTAACCATATTTTAGGTGTCTACACTATGTCCCCGAGTTTCCTCCATAGAGTATTCAAAAAGTGACTCAAAAACTTCGTGTTACGATATGAAATGATCGTTCTTGGAAATCCATGCAATCTAACCACTTCGAAAAAAGACAAATCTATAACTCTGGAAGCATAATTAGTTATTTTACAAGAAATGAAATGTGCCATCTTAACTAATCTATCAACTACAACAAAGATAGAATCATTCCCCCACTTTGTGTTAGGAAGTCCTTGTTAGTGTAGGTTATTATTTATCCTTTTATTTATTTATTAGGATAATTCTTACACTTGTGTTAGCCCTACACTTGTTGGGTTAGCTTGCTTAGGTGTACTAGTTGTGTGGAGTTAGCTTACTAGTTGTGTTGAGTTAGCTTCTTAGTTATGCGGAGTTAGCTTACTAGTCTTTTGGAGTTAACTTAACTACCAATATCAGTTAGTGGGAGTTCTTCACCACTGATGTAGGTAGTAGTTGCACTTCCCTCCTCCTATATGTACATATTTCTTATTGAATAATTCAAGTCATTTTATTGTAATGGATTAATGATGGATTTCCATATATGGTATTTTAGCTCTTCCGCTTTGAAAATCTAATGTGGTGTGCTATTATCATATGAGTTTTTGGCTTGGAACAATATTCTTATCGTTCCTTTCATGGTATCTGAGTGATAGATGATGTAGACATCCAATAAGTTTTTCCTTGCAAGCAAGGGTTTATTTTTTCATTTATATGGAATTTGTTAGCAATTTTTTGCAACATGCATTTTTATGCAAAATAGAGTGTGGAATTGGATTTGGAAGGTGCCAAAACCCTAGAATTGACTATAAACTCGACCATGTTTTGAGAGTCAAATCTGGTGCATTCTTTTATCCATTAGATATAAGCGTGTACCTTCCGGATGCATTCTTTTACCCTTTGGATATTTTGGTTTTGGATGTAGTCTTTTATCCACTGGACACAGATCTGTACCCTCTAGGTGCATTCTTTTATCCATTGGATATAAGTGTGTACCCTCTGGACGCAATGATTTACCCTCTACACATTTTAGGTTTTGGGCGCAGGCTTTTATCCTTTGGTCACAAGTTTGTATCGTGTGGATGCACCCTTTTACCCTTTGGACATTTTGGTGTCACGTGTACCTTTTGAAAAGAAGATCAACATTAAAATATTATTTTAATAGTAAAACCTTCTAGAGCTCATAACTTTTGATTCGTAGCTTGGATTAAGGTGATTTTTTTTGAAATTGTGTATTTTTTCGAGATCTACGCATTGGTGAGATTTGTATACACATATTCAAAATGTAAAACATAATTTTAATCATTGTAATATTTACATGCACTTAATTATAAAGTGTCAATTTGGGAGGGTGTTGTAATCTCTTGTGGACATATTTCGGTTGAGCCCGACGTCCTCAAATTTTGGGTGTTGCATTCATATATTTATGGGTGTATGCATTTATATATCTCTTTTTTGTTGAGATATTCTAGATCTGTATTTTTGACACTTTTGACATGTTGACAGTCTCTCTTGTAGGGGATCTATTTTGGTGGAGCCCAGTGTTAGTTTGTCAGTTTTCGAGTAGTTGATTTTGGCAACTCATACAGATCTGTGATGTCACTCTACCCATTCAGCAGTATGGGAGGGTATGGTGCTGATATTGATTCTTTAGGTTTCATGTCCTTACCTTGTTACGTGTTGATAATACTTCTTCGGGTTTTGTGTCCTTGCCTTGTTACCTTGGTTTTTCTTGGATCGTGGCACTCCTATTTATTTGGATCTCGTGTCCTTGCCTTATTACCTTGGTTATTCTTGGATCGTGGCACGCCTATTTGTAGCAGTTGATCAAATTGTGTTTGGTGTTTGTTTTGCACTTTCAACATCACTCCATTGATAGTCTCCTTACATGGAGCTATTCTGGTGAAGCCCAGTGTCAGTTGTTTTTGAGTTCTATGATCGAGCAGTGGATTCATACCACAGTGTGCACCACACTTCTTCAACATTATATGAGTTTTTGGAGCCAAGATTCTAAGGATATATTGCAACACAATTTTTCTCTCTCTACTTTGTTATTACTAGTTTTGTCTACCTTGTGGTGTCCATTTTCCCAGTTATTATACGTGAGTACCTCATCAAGCCTTGTTGCGGGACCCACCTTCTTTTCCACCCACCTAAGCTATGCTTACGAGAGGGTGTTAGTGTAGGTTATTATTTATCCTTTTATTTATTTATTAGGATAATTCTTACACTTATGTTAGCCCTACACTTGTTGGGTTAGCTTGCTTAGGTGTATTAGTTGTGTGGAGTTAGCTTACTAGTTGTGTTGAGTTAGCTTCTCGGTTATGTGAAGTTAACTTACTAGTCTTTGGGAGTTAACTTAACTACCAAAGATCTGTTAGTGGGAGTTATTCACCACCGATTTAGGTAGTAGTTGCACTTCTCTCCTCCTATATGTACATATTTCTTATTGAATAATTCAAGTCATTCTATTCTAATGTATTAAGCATTATGGATTATGATGGATTTCCATATATGGTATTTTAGCTCTTCTACTTTGAAAATCTAATGTGGTGTGCTATTATCATCTGAGATCGTGGCTTGGAACAATATTCTTATCGTTCCTTTCAGTCCTAACATGAAATCCATACTCAAATCAACCCATGGCCCCGTAGGATCAGGTAATGACATATACAACGCAGTGATTCGTGCATGGCCCTTATCCATTTGACACACTCTACATCTTGCAACAATCCTAATTATGTCCCTCTTTACCTTTGGACAATAATGCATTTTTACAACAAGATTAAGTGTCCTACTTATACCAAAGTTTCCAACCAACTGCCCACTATACAATTCTCTTATAATATTTTCTCTCATTGAACCAACAGGGATGCACAATTGTTTCCCCCTAAACAAATAACCATCTTGCTTCAAATAATCAGAAGAACCACTACCTACTTTGTAGAGTCCTTAAGTTGTCTCACAACATCACCAAAATCTAGATCACCTTCATACAATTCCTTAACTACCTCAAACCCTACTATGTCATTTTCCATTGTAGTTAAAAGTGCTACATGCCTACTCAAGACATCAGTAACTTGATTCGTCTTACGACTTATGATTTAAGACAAAATTATATTCTTGAAAAAATGAAACCTATTTTACATGCCTATTATTTAGTTTCTTCTATGTGTTTACAAACCTCACGCCTTCATGGTCATTGAAGAGTAAAAATTATTTTTTTATCAAGTAATGTCTCCAGTTCCTTAATTCCTAAACAATAGCATAAAATTCCATACCATAAGTAGAATATTTTCTCCCGACTTCATTTAGCTTTTCATTGAAGAATGCCACAAGCTATCCTTCTTAACTCAAGACTGCTCCAATCCTAACATGTGAGCCATCATAGTCAACCTCGAAAGGCCTTTCTAAAATATGGCAATAATAAAAAAGTTCTTCCGACACTTTCTTCTTCAACAATTCAAAACTATCTATTTCGTCTTGGTCCATATAACGTCCCTTCATTTTGTACAATCTGTTATGGGTGCAAAGAATGCTACTAAAATTCCTGATGAAATTCCTATAAAATGTTTCCAATCCATGAAAACTATGAACCTCTTTCAAATTCCTTAGAATAGGCCATTCTAAAATTGCCTTTAATTTTTCCTCATCCACCCTCACCCCATCCTCTAATATGAAAAATCCCCCAAAAACAAGAATCTTCTCAAGAAATATACATTCTTTAAGTTTGCATATAGAGTCTCTTTACATAACAAGTCTAACACCAATTTCATATGTAACAAGTGTTCTCCCACTTTGTCTTATTGAATATTATAATATCATCAAAATAGACGACAAAAACTTACCATTGTATTCTCAAAGTACTTTATTCATTAGCGTACAGAATGTACTTGGGTGCATTAGATAGCCCAAATGGCATCACCATCTACTCGTATAATCCTTCTTTTGTTTTGAAAATTATTTTCCATTCATTCCCTTCACGGATCCAAATTTGGTAGTACCCACTCCAAAGGTCAATATTGTTAAAATATCAGGCTCCCGCTAGCACATCCATCATATCATCCAATATTGGAATTAGGAACCAATACTTAATTGTAATCTTATTTATGGCCTCATTTTGTTTACACACATTATCTAGTCTCCATCTTTTATGGGAGTCAATAATGCTGGAGTTACACATGGACTCGTGCTTTCTCTCATCAACCCTTTCTATATTAGATATGTGACATGTCTTCTCAACTCTTCACTGCTGTGCCGAGACTAATCCAATAGGCTTCTTGGTTTAAAAGAGCCAATCCTCGGGATCAAATCAATATGGTGTTGAATATCTTGCTTTAGAGGTAACCCATCTAGTAGCTCATCTGGTATGACATCTTTGTATTCATTTAGTACCTTTTCCATACCAACAGGTATATTAAAATCCTCTATTTCCACCTTATTTGACATCGAGTGCATAACATCAGCCAACTTCATCCATTTCTATAACAAACTCTTTTGTAGCCACTAAGCCCTCACTCTTCTCTTCTTCCTTGAAGGGTAAGAAGACCACCTTTACACCATCCTTCCAAAAAGTATATGTATTTTTCCCTCCATTATGTGTAACCTTTATATTGTATTTCCAAGGTCTCCCTAGTAATATATGGCATGCATCTAGTGGGATAACATCACACCACACCTAATCCTTATAGGTATTCCCAATCAAAAACTTTATAAGGCATATTTTATCTATCGTTACCTCATTCCCTTTCTTGAACCATGATATACGATAGGGATATGGGTGCTTCTCACATTTTAGATTGAGTTTATCAACCATCACAATTGAAACCATATTTTCACAACTACTACCATCAATAATAATTTTACATACCTTTCCTCAAGTGGTGCATCTTATTCGAAATATATTTTTTCGCAGCTAGGAATAAACACCAACTACATCTTGTTCTTTCTCCTTCTTTGAGGAAATCATCATCCTCCTTGACATGAGGGTTTCATCCAAGTCTTCAACAACCTCCATTTCTTCTTCTTCTTCAGATTCAACAATATAGGATTGCTTTCTTTGCCATCTATCTTATATAGGATAGTGCAGACACTCAAAATATTTGTGCCCCTCTTCACCACATTTGTAACATTCATATTGCCTTTGGGGCTATGTCAGCCCTGTCCTCCATTATAACCTCTTCCCCTCTTAAAACCCCTACTTATTTGGTAATTACCATGACTTTGACCTAAATCTTCTTGCCCTTCTACATTAGAGGATTCACCTTTTGTATATTCAAATCTACCTCTTCCTCTCATTAGAGATGATGATGGCCCTCTCTTCACACCTCTTCTAAAATTATTCCTCTTATTCTTTTACTTATTTTCAATGCGATTTGATAAGCATCATCCATTCTATGGATCCGGAGCATAATTAACTCATCTTGTATGGTGTAACTCAACCCATTTATATCTTTGTATAGCCTTCTGTTCTTGAGACTCTCCTGTTCCACCCTAATTAGAAGCTTGTAAAATTCATTGGTATACTCCTAAATGTTGAGATCCTCATGTCTTAGGTTTTTGAACCTTCGAAAGAGTGTCTAAGAATAATATGAAAATGTTAAGTACCAAAGGTCAAGCTAGGAATTAAGGTTTGCTAGGCTAAGAAGGAGATGAAAGAGAAACCTAAGAAGCCAAATATAGTGATCAATTAGAAATTTTATCCCTTAGGAAACATATGAATGAAATGCATGTGATTAGGACCTAGAAATGTACCCAAGTGTGTGATTTAGTGTCTACATTTTCCCCCACTTTATGTTATTGAGAGAAATATTGGTAACATAAAGTAGATAAATATATGTACTTGATAACCATTTAGATCGATGATGAAGAGCTTGCCAAGAGATAAGAAAAATTGTGGAGTGATAAAAAGTGAAGCGTGGAAGCTAGAGAAGAGGAAGTAAAAAGTGATGATGACCCTAGGGTGGGAGCATATGTGTTGATGTTGTGATTGTACCTATTATTAATGTCGCTTGATGTTTTGATTGTTATGACTACTACTTTCCCATAAGGATGGACCTACAAAAGAGAAGAACGTACAAGTAGTCAAATACATGTGTTTATGATCAAAATGTGTAAAAAGTGTGTAAAAGTATGGAAGAAAATGAAAAGGAACATGTGCACTTGATCTGTGATGAGTAAAGAGTGTAGAAAGGATCCTGAAGATGTTGTAGAAGAACGCATTTTTTGGGTGATCTCACGTCGTTGTGTTGACTACGAGTTTTTTTGGGCGATCTCATACCAATAATGGAAGAAGTGTTGGGACAAAATTATGGTGTCATCCTCCAAGATTAAACTACTTCTTGAAGTGTGTACACCACTGCAAATAGTGTGTAAAAATATTATCTATTTCAAACAATTCGTATCCAATGTGAAAGTAGTAAAGAAGGTGTAGTACATGCATGCTTTGAGTGATGAAGGACTACATATCCTATAAAATACATTGTGTGAAATTATAATAACGGTGTTGAATCGAGAAAATTTGTGTGCTGTCCCCTTGTCACAAAGCGCCCGGGAAGAGTCAAGGTCCGGGTGCTAGTGACCGTGCTATGCTAAGGACCCAAGTCGGGATCTAGGTCATTCTTTGAGACTAAAGACTATGTTGATCGTGTGTGTTGAACTATAGTGAATCTGTATGATGTAGACTACTAAATGGGGTGACTAATTCACCCAATATATGCCCCCCTTGTTTGGGGTGAATTTGACATGCCTAGGAGTATGCAGCCGAAAAAGGAGGACCAAATGCTAAATTGAAATTGATGCCTTGTATGGGGGAGGGAGTGTCCTTGGTAGAAATCAAGGCACACATAAAAAAATTTGATGGAAATAAGTGTTAGTGAAAGCAAGATAAACACATATGTAGAAGACAAAATGTATGCTAGCCAAAGAAGTAGAAGAGAAATATTGCAGAAAAAGTAGGCCGTAAAAAATGGGTAGCAAACATGGGACATAACTCATGATGTCGCAAGACACGTAAGGTTGATATAGCTAAACATAGATAGTGTGCACATAAGACAAAAATCCCACAAATAATGGTAGACAATGACAAGTAAATAGTAACAAACAACCATGGAAGCAAATGGACCTTCAAGAAAAATGTTATAGAATAAACACCATTAGCATGTTAGAAAGATAAATAATATGTCAAAACATGTATAATATGATATAGTTATGTGATATGAAAAATGAAACAATAGCACCTATAGTGTGTACGAAAGTGGATTTCATAGGAGGTCTTTGTGGGACTGGTATGATCATCTATGTTGCATGTATCGATCTAGGTAGATTATGGGATCACAACTAGAATGCAACTGAACGTGCTTGTGTGCATGTCGCTTGATGTTTTGATTTTTATGACTACTGTTTTCCCATAAGGATGGACCTAAAAAGAGAAGAATGTACAAGTAGTCAAATATGTGTGTTTATGATCAAAATGTGTAAAAGTATGTAATAAAATGAAAAGGATCATGTACACTTGATATGTGATGAATAAAGAGTGTAGAAAGGATCATGAAGATGTTGTAGAAGAAAGATTTTTTAGGGTGATTTCACTTCAGTTGTGCTAACTACGAGTTTTTTTGGGTGATATCATGCCAATAATGGAAGAAGTGTAGGGAAAAAGTATGGTGTCACCTCAAACATTAAACTACTTCCCGAAGTGTGAACACCACTGCAAATAGTGTGTAAAAATCTGATCCATTTCGAACAATTCTGATCCAACACGAAAGTAGAAAAGAAGGCGTAGTACATGCATGTCGAGTGATGAAGGATGACATATCCTATAAAATAAATTCTATGAACTCTGCTAACGATGTTGAATCGAGAAAATTTGTGTGACTTCCCCCTTGTCACAAGCATCCAGGAAGGGTCAGGGGTGTCTAAGCACTATTGTTTGGGTCCGGGCACTAGTGACCGTGATGTGATAAGGATCCAAGTCGGGATCGGGTCACACGAGGACCGAAGACTATGTTGACTGTGTGTGCTAAACTATAGCGAACTATGATGTAGATCGCTAATTGGGGTGATTGATTCACCCAATATGTGCCCCCCTTGTTTGGGGTGCATACAACATTCCTAAGGAGTATGTGGCCAAAAGGAGGACCAAATGCTAAACTGAAATTGATGCCTTGTATGGGGGAGGCAGTGTGCTTGGTAGAAACCAAGGCACACATAAACAAAGTTGATGGAAACAAGTGTTAGTGAAAGCAAGATAAACACATATGTAGAAGACAAAAATATAAGCTATCCAAAGAAGTAGACAAGAAATATTGCAGAAAAAGTAGGCCGCAAAAATGGGTAGCAACGAGAATGCAAGTGAACGTGCATGTTTACATGTCACTTGATGTTTTGATTGTTATGACTACTGCTTTCCCATAAGGATGGATGTAAAAAAGAGAAGAATGTAAAAGTAGTGAAATATGTGTGTTTATGATCAAAATGTGTAAAAGTATGTAATAAAATGAAAAGGAACATGTACACTTGATCCGTGATGAGTAAAGAGTGTAGAAAGGATCCTGAAGATGTTGTAGAAGAATGAGTTTTTTGGGTGATCTCATGTCGGCTTTGTGCTAGCTGCGAGTTTTTGGGTGATCTCATGCCAATAATGGAAGAAGTGTAGGGAGAAAAGTATGATGTCACCCTCTAAGATTAAACTACTTCCCTAAGTATGAACACCACTGCAAATAGTGTGTAAAAATATGATCCATTTCAAATAATTCCGATCCAACACGAAAGTAGAAAAGAAGGCGTAGTACATGCATGCCGAGTGATGAAGGACTACATATCATATAAAATACATTATATGAACTGTTCTAACGATGTTGAATCGAGAAAAATTGTGTGACTTTCCCTTGTCACGAGGCATCCGGGAAGGGTCAGGGGTGCCCAAGCACTATTATCCAGTCCAAGAACTAGTGATCATGATGTGCTAAGGACCCAAGTCGGGATCTAGGTCATTATCGAGATTGAAGACTATGTTGACTATGTGCTTTGAACTATAGTGAACTATGTTTGTAGATTGCTAATTAGGGTGATTGATTCACCCAATATGTGCCCCCTTGTTTGGGGTGCATACAACATTCATAAGGAGTATGTGGCTGAAAGGAGGACCAAATGCTAAACTGAAATTGATGCCTTATAGGGGGAGGGAGTGGTCTTTGGTAGAAACCAAGGCACACACAAACAAAGTGGATGGAAACAAGTGTTAGTGAAAGAAAGATGAACACATATGTAGAAGACAAAATGTAAGCTCGTTAGTAAGTAGAAAAGAAATAGTGTAGACAAAGTAGGCCTTAAAAATTAGGTAGAAAATATGGGACATCACTCATGATGTCGTAAGAAACATAAGGTCAATATAGCTAAAAATAGATAGTATGCACACAAGACAAAAATCCCACAAACAATGGCAGACAATGACAAGTAAATAGTAAACAGACAACCATGGAAGCAAATGGAACTTCAAGAAAAATGTTACACATGAAGCACCATTAACATGTTAGAAAGATAAATAATATGTCAAAACGTGTATAATATGATATAGTAAAGCGATATGAAAAATGAAACAATAGCACTTATAACTGTATGAAAAGTGGATTCCTAGGATTATTTGTGGGACTGGTATGAGCATCCATATTGCATGTATCAATCTAGGTAGATTATGGGATCAAAAATAGAATGCAAGTGAACATGTATGTGTGTATAGAAATATAATGATATAAAAATATATTTCTATCATGTGTAAAAAGTGTACATGTAAGCATATGTAAGAAAGAGTAAATGTGATTAAGATATCTCGGAGGAAATGGAATGAAATGTAGTGTGAGTGTGATAGGATCCACATGCACCCCAAGCAAGTGTGAATGAGTATGCATGTGATGAGGTTCATTTATACATGTCCCCTCAACAATTAAGAACGAACCATAGAATAAGCGTTTGTCATCGGGAAATAGTCTAAATATGCGCTAGAAATATGTAATCATGAAAACGTAGAGTGTAGAGAGAATGAGTGAGTGAATGAGTGTGGTGAGGTTCATTTTAGATTAAAAACTCAGCAATCGAATATGAACCATAGAATTAGAGTGCGTAATAGGGTATTGAGTGCAATAAATCTGGACTATGTGAAGGTGGAGAACTGTAATATTGGAACACATGAAGTTGTAATTGAACCCAAAAAATGCACAAGTGTAGAGGAAGGTTGGACTAGGGTTTCTTAGGGTAGTCTTGGGGTGACTAAGCACTAGAGTCTGCGTAGATGCTTAGAAAATGAATTTCACAAGACGCTAATTTATCGTAATCCTTCACCGTGTGTATCTATAATGTCGCATAGTTGTTAATAACCCGTAACAAATATATGACTTGTAAAACCCCAAAACACATCAAATCCCAAAAAGAAAATAATTTAAAATGAGGGGTTGGACTATCCTTAGATGTCAACAATGTGAATTTATGACTAAGCGCTGCACTACATCTCAAACCCAATGTAGTTCTATGTGTGTGTGTGTGTGTGTGAAGAAATCATACCCTAGGTGGCTCTTGTGCGAGTCACACTTTATAATGAGTAATAATTAGATGTTAAATATGTAAATAGATGTGTGCATGGAAAAAATAACTTCCCCTCCTATGCGTGTATGCATAATAACCAGCCATTGTCCCTTAGATGGCACTAGATGGATGTAATGATGCTCTTACATTCTTTATGGATGCAACCTTAGGTGGTGATAATATATGCTTAGAGCTTGGTCATTTAATTTGCTCGCATAACATTGTATTTTTATGATTCCCTTTCTTGAATTTCATAATTGATCACTAAAAGGCCGACCCTTAAGAGATAAGGATGCCTAACAACTAGAAAGGAACCAAAAGGAGCTGAGTAAGATATAAAGAGGTCTAGGGCATCAAGAGGGGACAAGGGCACTGGGCATTGGCATCCAGAGCCATAAAATGTAAAGTATTAAAGGTTAGACTAGGAAGTAGGGTGTGCTAGGCCAAGAAGGAGACCGAGAGGAACCTAAGAAGCCAAATATAGTGATCAACTAGTAATTTTCTTCCTTATGAAACATATGCATGCAATCCATGTGATTAGGACCTAGAAATGTACCCAAATATGTGATTTAGTGTCTACACCACATGATTTATAAATTTCAAATAAATGGAACTTTCCCACTTAAATGATTATATCATCTTTATTGCAGACAAGAGAAATAATGGAGTACAACATACATAAAAAATAACTTTCTCCTAACTATTACCAAACTAAATTTACTTTATATCATTTTCAGATTTTTATATAAAATCATAAGATATTACAAATAATAATAAATTTCCTTCTTCTATTTCCTAAAACCCACAATATAAATAATGTCATTTGACAAAAAGGAATGAGTATGAATGAATTTATTTCCATTTATTTTGAATACAAAAATGTTACTTCAATGACTAAGAATAATGATTTTGATACACTTGAAAATAACTTATCTTTTACATTTTATTCCATGGTTCAAAAAATTGGAACATTATTAAAAATGGCTATAAGAAAATGGAGAGAAAACAACATAAGTCTACCATACAATACAAAGGAGAAACAAATCCAACATCCCTACAACCTTCCTCTCAAGAGAGAGAGTTACATAACCATAATATTTGTTATCAATACAAATCAACAACTAAAATAGAATTATAAAAGCCTCCCAAAAAGGAAACAACATGAAGAAATTTCAAGATTCCCATACATCCATTTGAAGAAGTCCACAAATAGCTCCAATATTCACATTTAACATGCTCAAAGCACCAGAAAAATGAAGGCGTGATATGCCTCATAGCCTATAAGCATCATCACATGTCTTCTTCTCAAAGGAAGTGCATTCTAGCCTCCTCCAATCCCATGGGAAATATGTGTAGCATGCTACAAGGAATGCCAATGGAAAAAAACATGGTTTTCAAACCACTAATAGAAATATAGCCAAGAGAAACAAAAGGAAACTTAACCAATATTCCAAACCACAAAAAACAAATGGAAAAAAGGAAAGAGGTGAGAAGATTCACATATTGAAAAGAAGTATATGATAACAAGAGTGTCCAAGTAACCTCCAAGAGTATCTCCAAAATCATCAACATCTCCCAAAACCTTATACCTCCTTTTTATCCTCCTTGTCAAGGCTTTTAAGCCTTGCAAGCTTCCTTAGAAAAGATAGGAGGGGATTCCCAACCCAAATGGGAATCCCTCCTACTTGCACAAAGGAAGGGATTGATATGAAAACATCCATGGCTTCCCCAAGAATCCATGGAGATGAGAGACCACACCCTTTCTAATTCCCACTCAAAATTCACATCCATATGGAGTATAGGAACCTAAGAAAACCAAAATGAAATCTACAACACAAAGAAAAAACTCAAAAACACTTAAGGATCCCAAAACCAATGCAAATTCAAACCATAATAAATCAAACATCCACACACACATACAACAAGCTATCCAAATCAAAATATATGGAGGAGTGAGAGCTACCTCAACTCCAATTATCAAATCCACAAGCTCCTATCTCTTTGTCTCCTCAAGCAACCAAAGCTTCCACCAAATTTCTCCACCAAAAATCCCCCAAACATCAAAATTCCCTTAATAAATATGAAAAATATCCTTCCCACAATCCCATGGGATGGTGACATGTGTCATCCTTCCAACTAAGTAAATCCTCCATGCCATCCAAGTCACATTCCACACTCCCCAAAACAATAAATACAAGAGGGGAAAAATCCCTTAGCCCCCAAAGCCCACATAAAATCCCAAATTCACACACATGATGTAAGGAAATGAGGTTTAGATAGTGACTTGAGAGAGGGTGGAGTGGGTAAGAGGTTTTGGGTTCCCAAAACCTCCCCACCCATAGGTTAGGTCTTATGGACCAATTTTGAGGTAAAGAAGACCCTTACCCATTGAAATAAGCCTTCAAAAATGCCCTTAAAGGTTAAATTCGGGATTTGGATTTGAATAGGAGAATTCAAGGTGAGGATTTATCCCCACCAACTTGGTGAGAAACTCCCAACACACCCCCAAAACAAGTTTAATACATTAAAACACCCCATAACACACTTCATCCAAAATGACCTTATTAACACAAGGAAACAAAAACTAGGCTAGCAATGAAGTAATTAAATTTTACCATGGTGCTCAAGGTTAGGAAATATAACAAAATAAATAAATCAAATCACATGCAAGAATCAACTAAATTTCCCAATTACAAACAATGGCCAAAATGAAACAAGGTGAGATAAAAGGGTTTGACATGACAATTTTGGCATCCTTTCTAGTGCTACCACCGAATCCCATATTTGTAAACTTCTCGCAACCTGCAAATCCTACACACTCAAGGTAAACCTCAAATATGATAAACATGGTAAAATATCCATATAAATCAAAATGAAACATGACTAAACAATATCAGCTACAAAAAAATATCACAACATCTATTCTACCAATGACACATATAAGCATGATCCATTATCTACAATGTGTAACCATAAGTCACGTGCATCGGTGAATACCATATAGAAACATAATCCATCAAATCTAAAATATCCTAGTATCATCATCTCTAATCATAATAAAATAACCAATGTCCTTAATATCATATAGTATCTCAAAAGTTTCCTATCAAATACAATGTCACGGACCATAAGATAATAATCATTTCAAATGCAAATAAAACTCCACCAAAATGAAATAACAATGTCTCATATTCCATGATCAAACTACTTAGATGAGTCAAGGGTCTCTAGGAGAAGATATAATTTTTGTGGGCACTATACTTTCCATCACCTTTGTCAATTTTCAATCTTTTCTCGAACGTGGGTGGGTTAATAAAATATATTTGGAGAATAAGAATGCTTTAATTAGTATAATCTTGTATGCACAATTTTTAAAAATGAAATACTTCTACAACAAGGGTAATAAGCTTGGTTTGGATGCATTTAGTTTTTATGACATTAAAGTGCAAGATTGGGGCAATGGGTTGTATATAATGTTTTTCTAATGTGATTAAATAGTTTCAGCTAGAAATAAATTATCACAACATCTATTCTACAAATGACACATATAAGCATGGTCTAATATCTACAATATGTAACCATAAGTCACGAGCATCAGTCAATACCATATAGAAACATAATCCATCAAATCTAAAATATCCTAATATCACCATCTCTAATCATAATAAAATAACCAATGTCCTTAATATCATATAGTATCTCAAAAGTGTCTCACAAATAGAATGTCATAGACCATAAGATAATAGTCATAAAAAATGAAAATAAAACTCCACCAAAATGAAATAACAGTGTCTCATATTCCATGATCAAACTAATCAAATGAGTCAAGGGTATCTAGGAGAAGATAGAAATTTTGTGGGCACTATACTTTCCATCACTAACAATTTTCAATCTTTGCTTGAATGTGGGTGGGTTATTAAGATATTTTTAGAGAATAAGAATGCTTTAATTTGTGTAATCTTGTATGCACGGTTTAAAAAAATGAAATACTTCTATGACAAGGGTAACAAGATGGGTTTGGATGGATTTATTTTTTACGGTATTCTTTTTTTTCTGTTTAAAGTGCAAGATTGTGGGAATGGGTTGTATATAATGTTGTTCAAATGTGATTTGTTCAGAAGCGAGTAAAGGCCAAATTTTATTTGTAAGATTTTTTTAACTCAACATTATTATGCACGATCTCTCTCATTTGTGTGTTGTCCTCTCAAAATTTCCCTCTTTTGAAAGTTATAATTTTGAAAAGTTTGAGTTGGCACCCTTTAGTAATGTTCTAGTGAAGTGAAAACTTGAAGAGATGGTGAAAATTTTCATTTATTGGAGTCATTTTAGTGACTTGTGGGTCTGCATCGGACATTTTTGTCCCATCTCGTCCCAAGTTCTCGAGACCTATTCGCTGATTGCCCGCATCGGCAGAATCGGGTCTTTCGCGCCCATCTGTCCCAAATACCGACATGCCCCTTAATCACCGATCACTGTTTTCCCCATAATTCCTTGTCTATCTGATTTATCATTTTTGGCCCATTTGTCCCAAGTTCACCTGGACTTCCTTTTCCCCAATCACCCGCATCGCCTGCATCAAGTTATTTTCATACTTTTGTCCCATCTCTCCCAAATGCATCTCGTGCTTTTGTTCACGCATTCCCCACACCACACGCATCGGCCAAATCGTATCTTCACATCCCTCGCATCATCCACCACATGTTCTCATTTGGCCGGCATTCCCCTCATCACCCGCAGATCGCCGATTGCCTCCTTGCGTCCCTCATGTCCCAAATGTACTAAAGACCGTTTAGGCAAATTTTCTCCGCTTTTCCCACTTTTCATCTTTTTGAGTCAGTGCAAGGTGAATTTAATGTGCATTTAATGGCCTTCTCTCTCCTGAATGACTATTTAATGGGACTATCCCCTATACATTTGTCAAATTGCTCGCTTGCCATCTCTTACTTGAATCCTTGCCATTAAATTCATTTGCTCATGCCCCTATATCCCTTTGCTTTTTCATTGTGATTTTGATCTTGGAAGGCTATTCCCCCACACGTTGCAAAAATGAAGATCAAGTTTCAAGGTAAAAAACATGTGTCACCTCTTGAGACCTCTGTACCTGATATTGGAGATAGTGAGGTTCGACACTTAGATTTTGGAGATTTTTGGGGCAGACTAACATGCTCTAATCCTAGTCCCATGGCACAAATGATCAAAGTGACGGTGGAATTGCATACGCGGCTAGCTTTCTTATCTCGTGCAAAGTGTGTCGACACCGTGCTTACCTGTGGAGCCCATTTTAACTTACCAATGTGCATGGGGAACTAATTGGTAAATTGGATGTTGTCACCATTGTTGTTGCCATATGCATTCCAGAGACTGAAGACTCCATCATTCTCACTCGTGCTCAAGCACATACCCTGTTTGACCAAGATAGTGAAAAATACAAGGAACGTATAGCAAAATAATGGTTAAAGAATCCTAAGAAAGGAGCGTCCCAACTCTCCAAAGCATTATTCAGGGTTCATTTCAATGAGGAGTTGTCTGATTTTATCATTTTGCTTGCCCGTATAATGGGATTTCCCTCCACTAATGAATTTCATTTCTAGATGTGCCCCTTTATAAACATCATCTGCGAGGGAAATCAGAACATAAACTAGGCCGAAATTGTTTGTATGAATTTGACTGAGCAATTGTCAAGTGTTCAGCAGACTAAGAAGTTTTATATGACTTCTTATCTCATGTATACCCTAGCTACGTCCCGGGAGTGGTTCGGTTTCACCTACATGGAGGGCAAGAAGGATGAGCCTATCTACACATACTACCCTCGAAACACCTTACCCTCGAGGTCAACAATCACAATTTCAGAAGAGTCAATGATGTTTTCAGATGAATCTATGAACCGATAGCCAAGAATGGGGATTTCTTCATCTAATTCATGAGGTTTTCATACATCGGGTTGGCTAGCTATGAAAATACACCCTCAAGCTCCCCATGTTTTGCAATGATAAAATGGCTCTAGTTGAAGTGTGCAGCAACTTGATAAACTCCATAAAACTTACAAAGTGACAAGAAGATCACCGCCCGCATTTCCCTATCTCCTTGGGAAATTATACATGTAAAACAGCTTTGGATGCCCAATATGTAGAAAGGGCTATCACTCCTCTAACTATCCATTTCTTCAGACCTAGGACTTGTTTTTATTTGAAGAAGTTTATTGATTAGAACCTCAAGATAAAATACCATCACAATCCGGATGTTGAGGATTACTTGGGCTGATTATGCAAATGATTATGAAGTGAGACAGAGGCACTATGGTATAATCTCTCTACAAAAATTAGAGACCTCAATCTCTACCAAGTTCCCGAAGGATTTAAGGATGATGATAAGGACTTACAGTCCTTTGAATATGAAATAACAATCAAACACACTCCTTTAGAAGATTTGGATTGGTACAAAAAGATAGAGCTCAAGAAGAATCAAGGTGGATCTTCTTCCGAGATACCTCTACACTAGGGAAGGAAACACATATAGCCATTATCGAGGTACTTGAGCAAACCCCTCATTCTTCCTCAATATAAGATCCTGAGTCATCTACTCCTTCTACTCAAGTATATCAAAAGAAGATAAAAGAGGTTAAGCAAGAACCAATTGAGGAAGAAACTATTATGGAATGGTTAGAATTTCCTTTAGGGCCGAAGAACATTATTGTTCTTAGTGAAAGTGATGATAATGAAATGCCAGATTCTACCGAAGCTCCTAAAATCACTCCTAAATAAGAAAGGGAGGTTCCAAGTACTTAACCTCCTAGTATAATAGACCCCTCTGCAAAGGAATTTTCTGAGGTTCCATTCACTTCTCTACTAGAGGCAACAGTTGCTAGTACTTTGAGTGCCATGAGTTCACTTGCTCTTGGACCTCTTGTTCCTTATTCTTCTTCTTCTACCTTTCCTAGGTGCAACCCCACTTAGACAACAAGAAAAGAAAACCTTCTTCCCGTTTAATAGGGCCTAACTTTGACGATGTAGTAGATCCGCTTGCTACTACCCCCTCCTCCTCCAAAGAAAGACGACAAAGATTACTTCATGAATGGTAGCGATGCTTAGGGCCAACAGATTCTGGAGGTTATAAATCCCAAGGTTGATAAAGCGAGAGAAGGATCCTTTGGTCTCTGATTTGGACCTTTCCAGGATCCCAATGGGAAAATCAACTCTTGAGAGTGAAGTTCATAACCTTCAGAAACAATAACTAAGGTTATTGAATGGGTTGAGAAAGGTAAACAAACCATAGTGCAGTTGGAAGAGTAGAATCAAGTGCTTTCCAACTTTATTAGATCATTGTTAGCCAAGGATAAATTTTTTGATCCAGCCCCACTGGCTACTCTCCCACCCCCCATGATTCTCAGCCAAGACAAAGTTCAGAGCATCAAAGACATACATAAGTATTCTACTTATGGGAGGACTATTGAGGCCATGGTGGATGACATGATTATAGCAGGATTTAATTTCATTGAGGAATCCTTCAAGGCCAATGAGAAGGTGTTCAACTTGCAGCAGAAATTATCCTCCTCAATCAAAGCTATGGATAAAGAGCTGAAGCTCTGGAGTAGTTGTATTACAGATCTCCACCTAATGGGAAAAACTTATGAGAAGATCCTATTGGTCAACAATGTATTTGATGATGACAAGAATAACTTTTCAAAGGCATGGATTTTCAGTGTTGAATGGAAGATGAAGGTTCTGGAAGAAGCACTGGGGAATTAAAGAACATATGGTAGAAAGGAGAGTCTTTTAAAACTTGTGTTTCATCTACCTTTAAAGATATCCACTACCAACTTCAGGATGAAATTTCAGGCATTCCCTTCTCTCTTCAAGAAATCAAAGCTCAGTTTAGAACATTTGTCAAGGATGACTTGTTCAGAGAGGAGTCAATTACCAAAGAGAAGATAAAGGACATTTGCTTCCTTCAATCTGCAATTGTTGAGGCAAATAAAGAATACCTGGAGCATACCAAATTTGATAAAGATATGGAGAAATGTCTAGGCACTTGGACTCATGCCACTACCAACACCACAATTCCAAGAGGCATGGAAATAGCGTGAAGCATTGAAGAAATTCAGATATCAGATCCTCAAATCGGTGGGCCCCCCTCACCATAATCGATATCTCGACTTCGGGATTTTCTTTCTTTTCTTCTATTTTTGGTGTTGGTCTCCTTGTAAATTAATTAAGGACTTTATATTGTGTAATTTCCTTAACTAATATTTTAGTTAAAAGAAACGGTTACAAATGTAACCACTTTGTAAGCTATATAATGAGATCTCCATGCCATTCTAAGGGGCTAGAAACTTTGATATTTTGGAAAGTGTAAAAGAATAAAAAGCTATCAATATAGAAGATTTTCCTTCTTGTTTTCTATTTGTGTTATTTATTCCCTCTTACTTGTCTGAAGTTGTTGAATCATTAATCTATTTACATTAAGAAGATTTGTATTCTTGTGGATGTCATCTCTGGAACTTTGTGTCTATGAAATAACATATGGTGATTTAAATCTGAATGATTTTGTTCTATATATTGTCCTTACTTAACATTTATAAGGAATTATTTTGCTATCTATACTTCCTGAAAGTGCTATTCTACCTTTTTCCATTCATTAGTTCTTCTGTTCTCTTGTATTGATAATCTACCTTGGCATTAAAGCACTTTCATGATATTAGAGTTTCTCATATAAGTTGAAAGTTGTACATTTGTAAATAGTTTTGCTACTTTCTTTCAATAAGGGAACCTCTCCCATTAAAAGGGGAGTGACTTCCGTCCCCTAACTATTGCTTTCATTAAAGTCATAATTGTACAACCAACAGCTTTTGGTGACTCTACTGGGGATTCATTTCAACGAATTCTAATTTTCAAAAGAACAATTTCTTGATCATTTCGATCCGCGACTCTAATATTTACTCACGAAGAAGGGCTCTTGGCATTGAAGATTCATAGTTTTAACTTCTAGATCGAAAGGTTTTCCTCTTCCTTCAACAATGAGAAATAGAAGACCTTGTCTTTGTAAACACACACCACCCGTTGAGGACAGAGCTTCCGGGAGTGGTATTTTTTGTAAGAAAACTTAGCCCTAATCTTTGTGCTTTGAATCTTGCCTTGGTGTTTGGTTCCACTTCAAGAAAATTTTCCAAGGATGGTAGTTCCATTACCTTAGGGCCAACGAGTTGGGCCTCTTTCCCTTCCTCAACATTTGCATGAGTTACCCAGGGGTAACAAAATAACTTTCCCAAGTTCAGAGGTGATGGCAAGTCACATCCTGATGAACACATTGCATCATTCATAGTTGCATGTGGAGTCCTTGGAGTTGAACACGAGGATGTTTCTGTAAGGATTTTTGTGGATAATTTGTAGGACAATGCGGAAGATTGGTTTTACCATCTCCATGTTGGGGCCATCACCAATTAGACTACAATGAGAACTAGATTTGAGACTCGTTTCAAACCTATTGAAGATGTGCATGCTTTGCTAGCCCAAATTTCTCAAATCAAGAAAGAACCACAAGAGCCCATGAGATAATTTGTGGCCAAATTCAATAAGATGATCAACAAGATCCCTCTAGACACCGGAACTATGGATTAAATTCAAAAATGTTTCTTCCTAAATGCTTAATTACCTGAAGTAAGCTATGCATTGAGAAGAGCCAATCTTGCAACTTTGGATGTTGATCAGAGTTTAGCCGTTAGTGTTGAAGATGACCTGATCATGTCTGGAAAATTGAGAAGAGATCCTTCCAAATCTAAAACTTCTTCTTCCTCTTCCTCTACTCCTGGAGCTAATGCAGATCAATTAGTACAGAAGCTTTCTAATGACCTCATTGCCATTAAAAAACAATTGGCTCAACATGCTCGTATCAAGATGTTCCAAGGAGAATTTTCAGCCTAGGAACCACTTGCCCCCTTCTCGAAAAGGTTGGAAATTGAAGGACCACCCATCAAGGTCCCCTGTTAATGCAACTTGTGAAATGGAAGAAACTAATGAGGAAGAGTTTAATGAAGACTTTGAGGAACGATGAATCTCAATTTAATTTCTTCTCTCTGAATGCATTGATGAAGAAGATGATTATGATGAAGTAGTAGCTGAGATGAATGGTGAGTCATATGCTATTATGACTCAGAGCGATCAAACAAGAAAGAAAAGGTGATGCAGCCCGCTAAAAATCTAAGGGACATCCCACAATTATCCGTGTGATTGCAAGAAGAGGGTTTCCTATCCCCATTGCATCTACTCCAAAGGTGGATTCTACTAATCCTTCCTCTTCTTATCCTATTTCTAAGACTTTTTATTCTCCATCTCCAAAACCTAATAAGCCTAGGATTCCTAGCAATGATACCCCTTCGACCTCTATATTTTTTATATCATTTACCACTTCAAGAAAACAAAAATCCATATTTCGAGTCTCGAGTTTTATCAAACCCATTCAAAATCCTTTGCCAAAATGGTCCAATTTGTTAATTCCCATTCCAAAAATTCATCCAACACTTCCAAAGGTATTTTTCCCACTCCCCTCTCGCATACCAACCAAACCTTGTGGCTGCAGTTACCTCACCTAATGATAAAATCAAACCATTCTATGTGAATCTCCTCATAACTAGCCATAGACTTGGAAAATGTGTCATAGACTTAGGGGCATCGACAATGTGATACCAGCCAAAGTAGCTCATGCTTTGGGTCTTACTCTCACATGTACTTTTGGTTCTTAATATTTCATGGAGAGTATAGAGGTGCCTGGGTCGAAAGGATTAAAGATGCACAAGTAGCTTTTTTTCGGTTTACTGGGAGACAAAGGTTTTAGCTACTATCTTGGTAGTTGATATTCCCCCTTCATATGGCATGATATTGAGTAGGAATTTCTGTAAGGACGGGAGGAGAAATTCAAATGGATTGGTCACATGCCCTTATACCGGTGAATGGAAAGATGAAGATGATGTTTCCCGAGAAACAAACTGAATATATTGTGCAAAAGACCAATGATCCCAAAGCATGAGATACTTTATGAAGATATTGGGCATGAAAACTACATGATTATGTCTAAGGAAGAGGTAGAACATCCCAAAGAAGTACTCCATGATCCTAATAGTGTTTGGAATTTGGAATTCGATGGAAGTTGCTCTGGTGGTTCGGGGCTGGAGTGGTGTTGATATCTCCAAAGGGGAATATTCTTTATTTCTCTTTCAAACAACAGTTTGAAAATACAAATAACATAGTGGAATATGAAGCTCTCATTCTGGGACTAAACATGGCAAAAGAAAGAGGCGTGAGGAACCTTGTGGATCATGGTGATACAGAACTGGTTGTCAAACAATTCAAAGACATTTTCCAAGTAAATAATAGAAGATTGAAGCATTATAGGAATTTGGTCTAGGATTCTATTGAATTCCTTTATGCCTTCTCCATCGAAGCAGGTGCCAAGGGAGAAGAACACTAGAGCTGATTCCCTAGCTATTTCAAGGTCTTTGCTAATACCTCATCCCGATTTCTCTCAGACAAATTCACCATTGAAATGATCCATAGACCAAGCATACTAGATAATGCAAACAATTGGCAAGTTTTCAATGATGATCAACATTTTCTCTCCTTCTTGGAGCTTAGGGATAACTTTGACCAATTGTATTTTGAGGGAAGTGATAATCTACCTCGAGAGAGTGTCTCTTCCAATGAGGAAAGTGTCAAGGAGGAGATGGATAAAGATGGCTGCATCAAACTAAAAGGTAACTGGTAAGCCTAGAATAATTTTTTGATAAACATGATGGATATGTCAAATCTAAGACTTCTCAAGGAACTTAGCAATCTACTGAATGTGAAAATATTAACATTGGGAGTCCTGTTGAACCCAAAATGGTGAACGTTGGAAAATGCTTCACCCAAGAGGAGAAGAAGAAGGTGGTAAATATTTTGAAGAGGTATGTTGATTTCCTTGCTTATTCTTATGATGATCTAAAGGATTTTCAGCCAAAATAAATGCAACATTTCATTCTCCTCAAGCCTAGGATTAAGCCTTTCAAGCAGAAGTAAAGGCAGTATAATCCAAAAATTGCTGACACCATTTTCCAGGAGATACGTGGTATATCTTTGAAGGCTAAGATAATATTCCCCATTCATCATTCAACATGGATTGCTAATATCATGCATTTCAGGAAGAAAAATGGTGAGATTCGAATTTGTGTTGATTTCAGGAATCTAAATCAAGCTTCTTTGAAAGATAACTATCCCTACCCATGATGGACCAGGTGTTGCAAGTTGTTATAGGTGTAGAGATGTTGTCCATGCTTGATGGTTTCTCAAGATATAACCAAGTGGAAGTCAATACTGCAGATCAAAGCACAAGCCTACTTTTACTACTCCTTAGGGTACTTTTGCCTACAAGAGGATGCCCTTTGGTCTCATTAATGCTGGTGCCACCATTCAAAGAGTAATGGATTTTGATTTTGGGAGTCTGAAAGGAAAATGTATTGTTGTGTATCTAGATGATTTGACTGTGTTTTCTATAAAGGGAGATCACTTTCAGGATTTAGAAATAGTCCTCTTGAGATGCGAGAGAACATGGAGTGTCTTTGAATCCCAAGAAATCTGTATTTTGTTTCACAAAGGAAAGTTGTTGGGACACGTTGTCTCCAAAGATGGAATCAAGATTGATCCTGAATAAGTTCAAGCCATCCAGTAGATTCCCCTTCCCACAGGTAAAAAAGGAGTGCATTCTTTCTTTGGTAAGATCAACTTCCTGAGGAGATTTATCCCTGATTTTACAGAGTTAACTTGAACATTTCCCATATGATGAAAAGAAAGAAATCATTTGGTTGGTCCTCTAAATGAAAGGAAGCATTCGAAGGCATTAAGAAAGTTATTGCTAAGACTCCTATCTTAGCATGCCCAGATTTTAGAAAAGATTTTATTATCTATTTCTATGCCACAAAAAGTACCTTGGCCATTGTGTTGAGTCAGAAAGATTCTGAAGATCATGAACTCCCAATTTCATTCATGAGTTATATTATGAAAATTCATGAGTTGAAGTATAATATGATGGAGAAGCATGATTTCGAAGTAGTTAAAGCTATTAAGCAGTTTCAATTTTGCATTCTTAACTCTCACTTTGTTGTTCTTGTGCCCGATACGACCATCAAGTCTATTCTTACATAGCAAGATTTTGGAACCAAGAGAGGAAATTGGGTAGCAAAGGTTCAAGAATACGACCTTGACATCAGTCCAAAAAAACTAGTTCGAGGTAAAGGCTTGTGTGAACTCATTACTGAAGGATCTAGTCATGAAGCATCTCAGGATGAAGTTGATGTCCCTGTTGTTCTTTTCCTCAGCTCGACAGATGAATGGTATGCTGATATTGCTCACTTCCTCACCTATGGTGAGTGTTCATCTCACTTAACTGCCAAAGAAAAGAGAGCCATCAAGTTAAGGTCAGCATAGTATGTGTTGTGGGAGAATGCTTTGTTCAAACGAGGAGTAGATGGAAGATTCTTGAAGTGTGTTGACAAAGAGCAATAGAAGAAGTTGTTTTCAGCCTTTCATGATCAAGCTTGTGGGGGTCATTTCTCATCTACTATCACTGCTCATAAAATTCTTTATGCAGATACTATTGGCCTACTTTGTTTAGAGATGCATCAAAGTGGGTCAACAAGTGTGAAGCTTGTCAAACCTTTGTGGGAAGACCAAAGTTGGCTACTTTGCCACTCAAGCCAATTTTGATTGAAGAACCATTTCAACAATGGGGTTTGGATTTCATCAGAACACTCAACCCATCTTCAAGTGTAGGACATACTCATGTGTTGACTACCATAGATTATTTCACCAAGTGGGTGGAAGCCATCCCAGTTAAAAGTACTACTTCTGAGGTAGTATGTAATTTCATCAAAGAAAACATCTTGATAAGGTTTGGAGTACAAAACAAAATTGTGGACTCGATATGCTTCCAATTTTTCTTCTGTTGAGATGATGAATTTCTGCTATGGGTATGGAATTTCCCTCGCTCATTCTTCATATTACTACCCTCAAGGGAATGGACAAGAAGAATCAACAAACAAGAATTTGGTGACCATTGTAAGAAATCTTGTCAATGAATCTCAGAGGAACTGGCACAAGAAGCTTTATGATACCCTCTAGGTAGATAGGATTACACCCAAAAGAGAAATTGGGATGTCCCCTTTTCACGTAGTGTATGGGGTGGAAGCTCAACTTCCAGTAACGGTTGAACTACCAACTTTGCATTTAATGAAAGCTGTTGAGGACCCTAGTTTCAGTGATTCTTTGGATAAGAGAATCATGTATCTCCATAAGCTAGATGAAGACATGATGCAGGTTTTGATAGGATCTTTTCCCATCGCAGAAGGTGAAATCTTTATTTGACAAGAAAACTAGATCCAAAGAGTTCAAGGTTGGAGACATTTTTTTGCTATGGGAAAAAGACATGAACCTCAAGGAAGCAATGGTAAGTTTGATTCTCTTTAGCTTGGTCCTTTTAGAATCAGGCACTTTGCTAGTGAAAATATTTCTATCTTGATTACATGGATGGATCCTCTCTCCCACTTCCATATAGTGGGTAGTACCTGAAATTTTTCAAGTCCTAGGTGAATAGGAAGTCCTATGTATATTATGTACAGTGTGTGTTTTCTTTCCCTTGCCTTTGTTTTGTTGTTTTCCTTTCCTTGTTTTTGGTGTGTTGTCTTCTGTATTGTATTGCCTTTGACTCTATTTTCCCAATGGATAAGGCACTGGTCTTCTTTCCTAGAGTTTTTCTTGATTCTTGTCTTGCCTTGTTCCTATGATCTAGTCAAGTCATCCCCAGAAAGAGACATTGCTTCTCCTCTCAAAATTTCCCATCTTTGGAAAGTTAGAATTTTAAATTTTTTGAGTTGGAACCCTTTAGTAATGTTCTAGTGAAGTGAAAACTTGAAGAGATGGTGAAAATTTTCATTTATTGGAATCATTTTAGTGACTTACGAGTCTATCGACATTTTTGTCCCATATGTCCAAAGTTCCTTTAGAGCTCCTGTTCGCCGATCACCCGCATCACCTGAATCGAGTCTTCACAACCCATCTATCCCAAATACGGGCATGCCCTTTATTCGCCAAACAACTTTTTCCCTGCAAGTCCTTTTTGTCACTTTATCGAAATTTTTGGCCCATTTGTCCCAAGTTTGCTCAGAATTCCTTTTCCCCGATCGCCCACATTGCCGCGTCGGGTTATTCATGTACTTTTGTCCCATCTATCCCAAATTCATTTGTGATTTCTGTTCACATGTTCCTTGCACCACGCACATCAGCCGAATCACATCTTCCGTCCCTCACATCATTCATGTTTCGAGTCCCTAGACCGCCCATGCTCATATGGCCCACATTTCACACATCGCCGCGTTGGTCGGATCGCCTCCTCACGTCCCTCATGTCCCAAATGTACCAAAGATCGTTCGGGCTAGTTTTCTCTACTTTTCCCACTTTTCATCTTTTTGAGTTGGTGCAAGGTGAATTTAATGCACATTTAATGACCTTCTCTCTCCTAAACGACTATTTAATGGGACTATCCCCTATGCATTTGTCACATTGCTCGCTTGCCATCTCTTGCTTAAATCCTTGCCATTAAAGTTGTTTTCTTGTGCCCTTGTATCCCTTTGCATTTTCATTGTGATTTTGATCTTGGAAGGCTATTCCCCTGCACATTGCAAAAATGAAGATCAAGTTTCAAGGTCAAGAACATGTGTCACCTCTTGAGACCTTTGTACCTGATATTAGAGATAGTGAGGTTCGACACTTAGATTTTAGAGATTTTTGGGGTAGACTAACATGCTCTAATCCTTGTCCCATGACACAAATGATTAGTGACAGTGGAATTGCATATGCGGTTGGTTTTCCTATCTTTGTGTAGTGTGTCGACACCGTGCTTTCCTATGGAGCCAATTTTAACTCAGATACCAAGTAACTTACCAATGTGCATGGGGAACTAATTGCTAAATTGGATTTTGTCTTGTTGTTGTTGCCTACGCATTCCGAGATTGAATACTCCATCGTTCTCACTCGTGCTCAAGCACACACCGATTTGACCAAGACAATGAAAATACAAGGCACATATTGAAAAATCATGGTTAAATAACCCTAAGATAGGAGCGTCCCGAATCTACAAAGAATTATTCAGTGGTTGATTTCGGTGAGGAGTTGTCTAATTTTATAATTTTTCTCACCCGTATCATGGGATTTCCCTCCACCAATGAATTTAATTTCTAGATGTGCCCCTTTATTAATATCATCTATGAAGGAAATCAGAACATAAATGGGCCAAAATTGTTTGTATGAATTTGGTGAGAAATTGAAATTGTCAAGTGTCCAACAAACTAAGAAGTTTTATATGACTTCTTATCTCATGTATACCCTAGCTGCATCTCGGGAGTGGTTCGGTTTTACCTACATGGAGGGAAAGAAGGACGATCCTATCTACACATACTAGCCGAAGCTTACCCTCAAGGCCAACAATCAAAATTTTAGAAGAGTCAATGATGCTTTCACCATGTATATTGTAAGACTCTTATAGGGTAACACTACTAGGAGATTTTTCGATGAAGTTATGAACTTGATAGAAAAGTATGGGGCTTTGTTCATCCAATTCAGGAGGTTTTCATACATCAAAGTTAGATCGCTATGAAAATACACCCTCAAGCTCCACATGTTTTACAATGATAAAATGGCTCTAGTTGAAGTGTGCAGTAACTTGATAAACTCCATAGAACCCGTAGGGACAAGAAGATCACTAGCCTAAATTTTCCTATCTCCATGGGAAATTATACATGTAAAACAACTTTGGATGCCCAAAATGTAGAAAGGGCTATCACTCCTCTCACTATCCATTTCTTCGGACCTAGGACTTGTTTTGATCGAAAGAAGTTTACTGATCAAACCCTTAGGATAAACTACCATTACAAGCCATATTCTTAGGATTACCGGGCTGATTGTGCAAATGATTTTGAATCCAGACAGAGGCACTATGGCAGACTCTCTCTATAAGAAATTAGAGATCTCAATCTCTACCAAGTTCCTGAAGGATTTAAGGATGGTGATGATGACTTTATTCCTTTGAATATGAAACAACAATCAAACGCACTCCATTAGAAGATTTGGATTGGTCCAAAAAAGAGAGAGATGATTTGGTTGAGATTATTGTTCCTGTTCTTGTAAGAACTAAAGTTTGGTTTGACAAGAAGGTTCATGAGCTCAAGAAGAATCAAGGTGGATTTTCTTCCAGAGATACCTCTACACCAGGGAAGGAAGCACATAGAACTAGTACCGAGGTACATGAGAAAACCCCTCATTCTTCCTCAATGAAAGAGCCCGAGTCATCTACTCCTTCTACTCAAGTATATCAAAAGAAGATCAAAGAGGTTAAGCAAGAACCAATTGAAAAAGACACTCTTATGGAATAGTTAGAATTGCCTTCGGGTTGGAGAACATTATTGTTCTTAGTGAAAGTGATGATAACAAAATTCCAGATTCTCGCTAAAGCTCCTAAAATCACTTTGTTGAAGAAGAAAGGTAGGTTCCAAGTACCGAACCTCCTAGTATAATGAACCCCTCTACAAAGGAAGTTCCTAAGGTTCCATTCATTTCTCTACTAGAAGCAACGATTGCTTTAGTAGTTTGAATGCCATGAGTTCACTTGCTCTTGGACCTCTTGTTCCTTCTTCTTCTTCTAACTTTTCTTGGGTGCAGCCCCACATAGAACGCAAGAAAAGAAAAACTTCTTCCCATTTAATAGGGCCTAACTTTGATGTTGTAGCAGCTCGATCGCACTACCCCTCCTCCTCCAACAAAGAGAGAAAATATTACTTCAAGATTGGTAGCGATGCTCGGTGCCATCGGTTCCGGAGGTTGCAAAGCCCAAGGTTGATAAAGTAGAGAAGGATCTTTTGGTCTCTGATTTGGAGCTTTCCAGGATCCCAATGGGAGAATCCACTCCTGAGATTGAAGTTCATAACCTTCAGGAAATAGTAACTAAGGTTATTGAATGGGTTGAGAAAGGAAAACAAACCATAGAGCAGTTGGAAGAATAGAATCAAGTTCTTTCCAACTTTATTAGATCATTGTTAGCTAAGGATAAACTTTTGTATCCACCCCAACCGGTTGCTGCTCTCCCACCCCCCATGATTCTCAACCAAGATGAAGCTCAGAGAATCAAAGACATACATAAGTATTCTACTTATGGGAAGGATGTTGAGGCCATGGTGGATGACATGATTATAGCAGGCTTGAATTTCATTGAGGAAGCCTTCAAGGCCAACGAGAAGGTGGTCAACTTGCAGTAGAAATTCTCCTCCTCAATCAAAGCTATGGATAAAGAGCTGAAGCTCTGGAGTAATTGTATTACATGCACCTCGCCTAATGGGCATATTTGATGAGAAGATACTTAAGGTCAACAATGTATTTGATGATGCCAAAAATAACTTGTTAAAGGCATGGATTTTCAGCATCGAATGGAAGATGAAGGTTTTTGAAGAAGCACTGGTAGAATTAAAGAACGTATGGCAGAGAGGAGAGTCTTTTAAAACTTGTGTTTCCTCTGCCTTTAATGATATCCATTACCAACTTCAAGATGAAATTTCAGGCATTCCATTCTCTCTTCAAAAAATCAAAGCTTAGTTGAGAACATTTTTCAAGGACGACTTGTTCAGAGAGGAGTCAATTACCAAAGAGAAGATAAAGGACATTTTCTCCCTTAAATTTGCAATTGCTTTGAAGCAAATAAAGAATACATGGAGCATACCAAATTAGATAAAGATATGGAGAAATGTCTAGGAACTTGGACTCACACCACTTTCGCCAACACCACAATTCCAAGAGGCATGGAAATTGCGAAGCATTGAAGAAGTTCCGATATCGGATCCTCAAATCGGCAAGCCCCCTCGGCCATAATCGGATACCTCGACTTCGGGATTTTCTTTATTTTCTTCTATTTTTGGTGCAGTATCCTTGTAAATTAATTAAGGACTTTATATTGTGTAATTTCCTTAATTAATATTTTAGTTAAAAGAAACGGTTACAAATGTAACCACTTTGTAAGCTATATAATGAGCTCTCCATGCCATTCTAAGGGGTTGGAAACTATGATATTTTGGAAAGTGTAGAAGAATCAAAAGCTATCAATACGAGAAGATTTTCCCTTCTGTTTTCTATCTGTGTTAATTATTACCTCTTACTTGTCTGAAGTTGTTGAATCATTAATCTATTTACATTAAGAAGCTTTGTATTCTTGTGGATGTCATCTACGGAACTTTGTGTCGTGAAATACCATCCAGGTGATCTTAAATATGAATGATTCTTTTCTATATATTGTCTTTACTCGGAATTTATAAAGAACTATTTGGCTATCTATACTTCTGAAAGTTCTATTCTACCTTTTTATCTCCATTAGTTCTACTGTTCTCTTGTATTGATAATCCGCCTTGGCATTAAAACACTTTCATGATATCATAGTTTCTCATCTAAGTTGAAAGTTTTACATTTGTAAATAGTTTTGCTACTTGCTTTCAATAAGGGCACCTCTCCCATTAAAAGAGGAGGGACTTTCTGTCCCCTAACTATTGCTTTCATTAAAGTCCTAATTTGACAACCAACACCACGCAGATGAAAAAAATGATAGTTTTCAACTCTGTTAAATCTGTGGCAAATACAAGTAAAATTATTACCTACTAACTATAATATAACCTTTTAGTGTTATATTAGATTATGATTCTAGGGATCAAATTATAATTGAAAATGCATTATTTTCATAAGTTGTTGTAAGTACCCTGATAAAATGACATGTAAATTGTGGAAGCATAGATGGAACATGAAAGTTTTTACACAAAATTACTCTATGATCTAAACAAATTAAAAGAAATATTTTACTTTTATCAATATGTTTAAATCTTTATTTTTATAAAGAAAATAAATACATTGTTTATCATTATCTTCATTTTTAATGTAGTTTTGTGAAAATATCAGCTCGTGGAATATTATATTGTTTCTAAAAAAATAAAAATTTCATGCAAGCTTAACTATTTATGTTGTAGATTCTTACAAAAATGAAACCCAATTTGCATGCCTACTATTTAGTTTCTTCTATGTGTTTACATACCTCAAGGCTTCATGGTCGGTGAAGAGTAGCAATTCTTTTTCTACCACATAATGTCTCAAGTGCTTTAATGCTGAAAAATAGCATAAAATTACACATCATAAATATAATATTTCCTCCCGACTTCATTTAGATTTTCACTAAATAATTCCATATGTCATCCTTCTTAACTAGGTACAATGCAATCCCGACATGTGACACATCACGGTCAACTTCAAAGACCTTGGTAAAATATGGAAATACCTAAATAGGTTCTTCGATACTTTATTCTTCAACAATTCAAAAATATCTATTGATGTCTTGGTCCATACAAACTCCCTCCCTTTTGTACACACTCTGTTATGGGTGCAATAATGCTACTTGAAATTCCCTGATGAACTTCCTATAAAATTTTCCAATCCATGAAAACTACGAACCTCTGTCACATTCCTTGGAATAGGCCATTCTAAAATTGCTTTTACTTTTTCCTCATCCATTCTCACCCCATCCTCGATATGAAAAACCGTAAAAATAAGACTCTTTAAGAAGAAATATACACTTCTTTAAGTTTGTGTATAGACTCTCTTTACATAACAAGTCTAACACCAATTTCATATGTAACAAGTGTTCTTTCACTATCTTATTAAATATTAGAATATAATCAAAATAGATGACAACAAACTTACCATTATATTCTCTGAGTAATCTGTTCATTAACCTCATGAATGTACTAGGTGCATTAGATAGCCCAAATGGCATCACCATCCACTCCTACAATCCTTATTATGTTTTGAAAGTTGTTTTCCATTCATATAATCGGTATATGATCAATGTTCATTTTACTCCAATTAATGTATAATATATGATCTCATATCTCTCTCTTTTGATTAAGTTTGATTGCATTTGTGACTTTTTAGTTGATACACACATTTTCTATATGAGTTAGGATGTAATTTAATTGCTTTCTCTCACTAACCCTTTTGATTGATTGTGATTCTAATGTTAAAATGATCTAGAATTCTTTTGATTAAGTTTGACAAGTGTGTGTTTGAATTAGGATGTAATTTTGTAATAATGTTAAAAGCTCTAGTCTAATGAATTCGGTTGAGGAAATAAAGCATGAAGTGTTTAGTATGTTTTCAGCAAACATCTATTCCCACATAGCTTAGTTCCAAAATTTCCAAGCTAGTTCTAGAACTCCATCACATAGTCATCATCTAGTTCCAGAACTTTCAAACTTAGTTCGGAACTCCAGTATTTAGTTCTGGAATTTTTGGACTTAGTTTTGGAACTCCTGGGGATAGCTCCGGAACTCTCACGGTTTTGATCCTTAACAATTTCCTATGGTTCTGGAACTTCTTCAAAGTTCCAAAACCGATGGGAGTTATCTATTCTAACCACATCTAGAGATTTTACATCTACAAACCTTTCAATCAGGAAAGGATGAGAAGATTTCTGAACATAGATCTAAGGAGATTTATCTTACAGCTATTTGATCAACCAAAATATGACTCAGCATCTATTCTGGGCATGATTTGATTTCATCAGAATCATTAAGACAGATGTGATTGTAAAATGTATATAAAATAAAACCTATCAGATAGATAGATATATAGAATATGATATGAGATAGAAATAGAACAGAGAGAAGAGAAATATATACTAAGTACTCAGATCCAATACATTTTGTAATACCAAATGTTTTATCAATAAAATATCCATTCCTATTTGAGAGAATTCTAAGTTGTTAAATCCTGATTCGAGGAGGAGCAAGGGCCCACTCCCCAAGGACCAGGATATTCATTTATTTGGTATTTATATTTCTTCAACAAATAGCTTAGATCTATTAATTTTGTATTGTTTTAATTCTTTCAGTTAAACTCGTTGTATACTTGTTCCTGTAGGTGTTTAGATAGATTCTTATATTTCTTGCAATCATTTTCAAGCATTCCAAATTGAGTGTGTTTATTTCCAAAAGCAAGTGTGTTTACTTTCAGAAGCAAGTGTGTTTATTTTCCAACAACAAGTGTGTTTCCATTCTACACAGTGTGTTTCCTTTCAGCAAAGCTTTCAGTGTGTTTACTTTCAACAAGTTTTCATAGTTTGATTTAAATAAGGTTTTACCAAGAAGTCCTTAAGACATTGAAAGAGATCCCCCAGAAAATACAAAAATAACTACAATCAACTACTAGATGATTAGATTACTCTTGTTGCATATAGCTTTATACACACCCTAGTTTGATATGACATCAACAAGAAGTTGATTAAATGAAGGGAATAATGACACCCATCATTTTTAGCACCATTCTTGGATCACTAGTTGGAACTTTCTAATTAAGTGTTAGTAAGAGCAACAAAACATACATCTAGTAGTTGAAGGATCTTCCCTGCTATATCACAAAATATATGAGTAGACCAAGAGACTCACAAGGTAGATTCCTCCCAAAAACATCTTCACAAGAATTCATAACATCCTCTAGTCAAAGTAAGGAAATTGATCAAGAATTGGAGGCACCATCATCCCCTATCAGACAAGAAACAAAATTGCCATTTTTGGAATTCTTAGATCAGTCACCTAAAGGAAGTGGAACTTTTAGGAGAAGGATTATTACTCAAGATCCATTTAGGGAGAGTTTTGATTCTCAATTGAGTAGTCAACCTCCTACTCTGATTTTTCACCTTCCCCAAGGCATACCGCTTACCACATTGATTGGGAGGAAAATTCAGAAAATATTTTTAAAATGGCATGAGAAGTTGAGAGAGTACCTGATAGGACCTTTACCTATCCAATCCAATTGGGAGATGATGATACATCAATGAAAAATATCTCACATGCACATTTACCCACATTTAGAGGGATGTCATCTGAAGATCCTGACCAATTTTTGTTTGAGTTCAAGGTACTATGTCAGACCTATGATTATAAAATAGATAATCAAAAAATCAAGTTGTTTCCATCCACTTTGAAGGATGCAACAATGAGGTGGTTCATGGGATTACCATCCAAATCTATTATCACTTGGGAACAAATGGAGACTGCCTTCCTAGATAAATACCAAGATTATTGTAGAGGGAGAAATAGGAAGGAAGAATTCTTCAAAATCAAGTAAAGGAGGATGATGAAAATATAGAAGACTATTTAGATAGATTCCTCTTTGTTAGCAAAAGATGTGGATTTGTGCTTTCAAAGGAGTTAAGTAAAACCATTTTTCTCAAAGGTTTGGATGATGAATCTAGGAAGCCCTTAACTTGATAGGAGGTGGAGACATTGATTAGATAAGAATGAATGGAATTAAAGAGATTTGTAGAAGCTATTCCTAACAAGAGGTGGACCTAGAAAAGGAAAATTAGTGAAAAGTCTGAATCCAGATATGAACAAACTAATGGATGAGTTAGCAAACTTTAAAATAGACATTTTAGTGCAATTAACCTCTACTATGGATGGATTACAAGCTAAAGCAAATTCCAAAACTGAACCATTGGCTATGTATTGTCCTAGATGTAGGAAGAAGCATGCACTAAGAGATTGTCCTTTGGATAAAAAAAATGTGTCTTATCTATGAATCTAAAGAACATGATACTGATGTTTGTTCTTTACTTCCGTTATTAAGAATCAGCTTAAACAAACTAGTGCCTCATCTACAATAGAAGAATTGAATTTTGTTTAGAGACAACCTAACCAAGGGTAGTTTATGCCAAGATCAGCTCCTAATCCTAGATGATGCCATGGGCTACTCAGTTAGTACCACAAAATTGGGGACAACCACCTTGGGTACCTCAACCAACTTAGAACCCTCAAGATTGGGAAAATCAATCTTGGTATGCTCAAGACATCAAAAACCATGGGTTGGTCAAGGAAATCCTTATGCTTGGTCACAACCTAGATGGAACCCTAGTAATTATTCTCAAGGAAGAACATATCCAAATCAGAATCAACAAGCCATCATGGGATCCCCTGCACAAAATTCACAAACGAGAATGTAGTCCAAACACAAATGCCAAGCACAACTAGTAGAAAATCCAAGAAACAAACAAACAACTCCTATTTATGGAACAAAACTAGAAAAATCAATTGATTTACATGCTATGGATTGTAAAGATATTCAAACTAGATCTAGGAAAATCATTAACAATCCACCCCTTATAATCACTGAAATGATAGAAGAAAATGAAATCCCTAGTACTATTGTTCCAAAAGAGGATATAAAAAGAAAAGAAAAGGAGCCAAATAGCAACACTACTGAGACTCCATTTCTAGAGAGATTTAAAGAAGCTATAGAAATCAAGGAGTCTGAATTGGTACAGGAACTAAGGAAATTGAATATTGAAATACCATTATTACAAGCAATTAAAGACATTCCAGAATTGAACAAATTAATCAAAATGTTATGTATGAAAAATCCTGGAAGGAAGAAACAATACCCCAAGACTATCAAAGTAGATGGGAAACTTGCTGATTTATTAGCAGGAAAACTTTTACTTCCCAAATACGGAGATCCTAAAAGTCATGTTATTTTTGTCTCTATAGGAAATAAGGATGTACATAATGTTTTGTAGATTTGGGAGTTGTTATCAATATAATGACAGTGGATACTTTGAAAACATTACCATTAATGGGTATACAACCTACTAATACCATATTGTAGATGAAAACTAGTCTGTAGAAAAACCGAAGGAATTATTGAAGATGTGGCGGTTATGGTGGAGTCATGGGAATATCAATTGACTTCCTTATACTACATCCAAAAGGTAAAACATTGGTTATCCCATTATTTTGGGTAGACCATGGTTAGCTACGATTCTTTGCTTTGATAGATTGCGAGGTCAAGGTGATATGATGATCTCAAATGGTAAGAACTCTAAACAAATTTCCTTATATCCTACTGCACGACCTTTTACTGGTAATCATGAACAATTGTGGGTTGATTCTCCTGAAACCGATAAGCAAAATTTGTCTTCTTTGGCTATGATCACATTGTAAGATCATGTAAGAGAAGTAGAAGAGATGATTAATCCACCATTGGATGAGAACCTGTTGTCCTTGAAGCAATTAGAAATAGTTTCGAAACTGAAAAATTAGTTTTAGGAACCTATGAATTTAGTTTTAGAACCGAACTAACTTAGTTCCGAACCCGTGACATTTAGTTTTGGAACCACCACATTTAGTTCGGAACCATGAAAACAACAATTCTCTTTGATTGAAAATGATTTTCACTCCGGAGGAACGAGATTTCTCATGGGGAGAGGATGAATCAGTAGCTTCAGTTTCAAGTACATCAGGAAGTGGTGAAGAATTTTTGGAAAGTAGTAGTGATGAAGAATTTGGCCTGCAAAGAGATAAGTATCATAATTCTCATTACTATCCTTTTTCCAGTATTCTATCTCAAGGAACTTTTGGAGATGTTGCTACATACCATATGTTATTACCACATGCATGTCCATTAAATAATTTAATGAAACCCTTCCACAAATCAGTTCATCACATATTGGAACCAAGCATGTTGAAATTCAACCGGGTAAAACTTTAAACATTAACAGTTGGTTGAAGGATGATGAAGAAGCTAAATTGTTTGATGTTCTAAAAAATCATACTAAAGATTTTCTTGGGATTACAAAGACATGAAGGGGATTCATCCAAGTATCTACACTCATCACATCTATACTGAAAACATTAAACCAGTTAGGCAGCCTCAAAGAAGGATTAACCCAACTTTAAGGGATATAGTCAAACAAGAAATTGAAAAACTATTACAAGTAGGTTTCATCTACCCTATCTCAGATAGTCAATGGGTATCTCCTCTTGTAATTGTTCCTAAAAAGAACGAAAATGGAGAATATGTGTTGACTATAGGGAACTAAACAAAGCCACAATGAGAGATTATTTTCCCTTACCATTCATAGATCAAGTCCTAGATAACCTTTCAGGTAAACAATACTTTTCTTTCTTGGATGGCTTTAGTGGGTACAATCAATCAGATTAGGTCATTGCTTTGTTGAAGATTAGGAAAAAACTACATTTACATGTCCATGGGGAACCTTTTCCTATAGGGTATTACCATTTAGTTTATAAAATGCTCCTACAACTTCCAAAGAGTTGTACTTGCAATCTTTGCTGATCTAACAAATGATTGTGTTGAGGTATATATGGATGACTTCACTGTACACAGAGATACATTCGAAGATGCTTTGAGAAATATGGACAGAGTGTTAACAAGATATGAACAACACAACATGCCTCTTAGTGATGAAAAGTGTTTGATGATGGTGGATGAGGGGATTTTATTAGGACACCATATTTCAAAAAAAAGGAATTCAAGGTGGATCAAAACAAAATTAGGATAATTTCAGATTTACCTATTCCTCGAGACCCCCATAGATATCAAATCATTCGTAGGGCACATGTTGGGTACTATAGGTGCTTTATCCAAAATTGACCCCTTAAGGTAATTTTGATAACATGAAATAACATTGCATCATGTTTAATTTTCTAACCAAGAGTTAGTAGAATTTTTTGATTGAAAAGGCCCAAAATAATTTTGAAGAAATTGGCAAATTAATCTAACTGCCCCATCCAAGGAAAAATTGAAAAAATTCAATATCCAAGCAGATTGTTTTAATGCAATTATTCCATCCGATGGCTACGGGTCATACCAATGTGGAGTGATGATCGTACAAGGGAAAGATGTATGCCATTTATTATCTTAGCAAGAATATTACTGAAAAAAAGGAAGAATACCAAAAAAAAACTTTTTGTCCCAAGTTTGTGATCAAGATATGCAATTGGGAAATTCAAAGGACATTACGGGATGTACAAAGCTGAAATGGCCGTAGGTAGAAAAAAATTAGAAAAATTGGAAGTTTTTTCCGCAATGAACAAACCAATGGTTGGAGGAAGAATAATTATATGAATCGATCGATTTTCGCAAGAATTTGATATTATAGGTGGTGCAAATATTTTCATCTATGGTAAATCTAAAGTATGGTAGATGACATGCAAATGTGAAATCACCACACAAGGGCAAATCAAGTCAAGGATAATTTCCGAGATGAAGAATATTTCGGGACATCGGGACACGTGGACCCGATTTTGCCACAATACCCGCAATTCAAAGGAAAAGTCAAAGTTTGAACTCCTGAACTTCAAACGGCCATAACTTTTGACTCGAGCTTTGATTTTCACAAAATTGAAACTGGATTTTAATGAAGGTAGATATACTTAAATAAAGTAAACATATTTCAAATGGATCGATTTTAATGCTCATTGTTATCAAATGACAGAAATGCCTATACCCAAAATAGTGTGTAACACTTAGAAGGTCATAACTTTTGCATTTCTCAACGAAATCACACAAAATTGGTACCGTTGGAATTGTGGCTCCAAGACCAATGCACAAAAATCAAGAAAATTGTGATTTAATGAGAAATCAATTGAGATTTTTCATAAAACATGTCCGAGTTAAGTTCATAACGAGTTTTATTTGGTAATTGGGAGTGTAATTAAGAGGCATGGTCATCATTCTCTCTCACTGCAGCAAGCAGACCGGGATAGTATGTGGAGTTTTTTGCAAGTAACATACAATAATTTCACTCCATTTAATGCATCTTACAAGTGGTTGAAGGAAAAATTTCAGGATTTCCATTTTCCCCTTCTCTCTCTCTTATATTTTTCTATAAATTGGAGTGTTGGGCTGATTGTAAAGGTAGTAGTTTTTGTTGTAGAAAAGCTCTATCAAAATTTCTTTGTGTGTGAAAAACTATTATAAGTAGTGGATCATCCTTGCTTTGTGATCTAAGCCCTTATCTTGTAATAGACTGAATTGTGCATATCATGAAGCAATAAAATATAATTTTGTGGATGCATCTTGGCCACTATGTGTTTTTTGCACTCTTCTTTCCATTTTAACCTTCATTACAAGAATATTGTGTCTTTTTTTTTCTTTATGGGATGCATTATCATTGTGTATGTTTGAGATTTGTTACAATTTTTGAATGCATTTTCTAGATTGTGATAATTGTCATCACCATTTCTAGTGTGCACTTCAATGCTAGAATCAGTATCTCACGCATTGGAAGAGACTCTCACACCCTCCTTTTCTATATGTATCACCACTTTAGTGTGCTTTAGCTTTCATTTATTCATGCATTCTCTCTATGATGGTTCTTGGAAAGTTAGATTAGAGATAATTTGAAGATGTTTTTTTTCTAGAGTAGAGTGTTAACAAGAGTGACAACACAACATGAAATCTCTTAGGATAAGAACCATCTTTCTGATGGTGGATGAGAGATCTATATTTCAAAAATGAATTCCCATGGATTAGAGAAGTAATGTTAGGATCATTTCGTGAGATCAACATATGCACTTGTGTAAACATTAGGTATGTGATTTCTATGGACATATGTGTACTATACGCGCTTTATAAAATATTTCAGTAAAAATTGCTGCCCCCATGTTTAATTTGCTAACCAAGGAATGTGAATTTCTTTGGGATGATAAGTGTCAACATGCTTTTGAATAAATTAAAGACAAATTAATCAATGCCCCAATATTGAGAGGTCCTAATTGGGAAAGGCCATTTCATATGCAAACAGATGCCTCAAATTATTCCATTGGTGTAGTATTAGGACAGAAAGATGAGGAAGGAAAGATGTATGCCATTTATTATATTAGCAAGAATCTTACTCCCATTGAAAAGAATTACACCACCATTGAAAAGAAATTTCTTGTTGTGAATTATGCAATCAATAAATTCAGACATTACATTACAGGGTACAATATATTTGTACACACAGATCATTCGACAATTAAGTATTTAATGAACAAACTAGTGGTTTGAGGAAGAATAATTAGATGGTTATTACTTTTGTAAGAATTTGATATTACCATTATGGACAATCCAGTAAATCTAATGTGGTAGCTTATTTTTTGTCAAGACTAACCACCACAGGGGAGCAAGATTCTAGTCAAAGATAACTTTCCTAGATGAACAACTATTTACAATCTCAAAGCAAGTACACCATGGTTTGTTGATATGAAAAATTATCTTGCAACAGGGAAGTTTCCTCCTTCTTTCACTAAGAAACAAATAAAGAAGTTAATTAAAACCAATGCACAATTCAAATGGTTAAATGGAATGTTATTTAAGTGTGGTCCTGATTTTGTCTTGCACAAGTGTGTAAGAGAGGATGAAATCTTTGACATCCTTAGAGCATGTCATGATGAACCAAGTGGAGGAAACTATTTAGTGAAAAGAACAACTCATAAGATACTTGACACTGGTTATTATTGGCCATCTCTGTACAAGGATGTGAAGAGATATATCAAGAGGTGTGATCCTTGTCAAAGGATGGGACAACCAACTTTCACCAATGAAATGCCTCTTCAACCTCAAGTTGTGGTTGAACCATTTGAGAGATGGGGATTGGATTTTGTTGGTCCCTTTAATCCTCCTTCACAAGGGAAGGAATATATTCTTGTGTGTATTGACTATTTGTGAAAAATGGGAGAAGAAGTGCAGGCATTGAAAATGCCACCGAGGAAGAAGTTGTTGATTTCCTTTGGAACAAAATTATGATAAATTTGGAGCACCAAGGAGCATAGTTTTAGATCAGGGACCACAATTCATGTCTAATATGATCCAAGATTTCACAAGGTATTACCAAATCAATCATAGGAAGTCATCTCCTTACCACCCATAGTCAAATGGACAAGCTAAAGTAATAAACATAGAGTTGGAGAACATCCTTACCAAAATAGTTGAATCTAGGAGAAAAAATTGGGTAAAGAGACTACCTGAAGCTATCTGGGCTTATAATACAACTTGGAAAACTACAACAAGGTTTTCACCATATGAATTAGTCTATGGGAAAAATCCCTTGTTTCCTATAGAGTTTGAACTTCAGACATTGAGGACAAGTGAAGGTGGGAATTGAGTTGAATGCAACTCAAAAAGAAAGAATCCTTCAACTCAATGAGTTGGATGAATTAAGGTTGGAAGCACTTTAACAGAGATAATTCAAGAGCAAAGGAAACAATGGCATGACACACATATCAAGAAAATGAAATTCAAAGTAGGAGACTAGGCATTGTTGTTTGATTCTAAGTACCAACAATTCAAGGGAAAATTGAGAACCAGATGGTTGGGACCCTATCAGATTGAGAAGATATTTGAAAATGGTTCTATTCAATTACTTCCCATTGATGGCAGTACAGAACACTCTTGGTCAATGGACATAGGCTGAAAACTCTATAGGAAGCCTCCCACTAAGGATGAATTCTTGAGGAAGATTGAAGTATAAAGAATTTGATCATATGGAAGAACCAGTTCTTCCAAAATGATCAAATAACCAAATGATAGATCCAAAATAAAGGGAAGAAGATGAAAACCAACAAATGGCATGTTTTCTTCCCAAAAAAAAAAAAAATAAATAAAAAAAAAATAGAATAAATAAAATAAAAAAATTCTCTCAAAGTCAATTGAAAACCAAAAAATGGCGGTTGACCTCTTTTTGGCTAGTTCAAATAAGGGAATTCTTTTGAATTCTAGTTGTCTTATCTAATCATGTTTTGTTCCACTTGTAGGAATGATGAGTCATCATAGAAAAAGGATTACATCATCAAGGATGGTAATTATATCTTTTAACTTATTTAGGGTTGAATTAAATGTTTGCATGTGTGATTTGACTTAATTTAAAAGTAGGTATGATGAGTCATCTATTTATACATTATGATTACAAGTGTGTAATCATGAAGTTGATTTGGATGGAATAAGTGGTGGCATGGTTATCATTAGTAATCATTATTATAAAAATCAAGTGAAATAAGTTGCAGAGATATTTTGAGGAAGGAGCATCGAATTAAGTTTTGTTCTCAGCAAGAAAAAGAGAAATCAAGAAGTTCCACAGCTAAGAACTAAGGTTATGTAGCTAAGAACAGAGGTTCCATAGCCAAAGTCATTCGGTTCTGCAGCTAAAAAAAGGCCTGCAACTAATTCACACAAAATCAAAAGAGACAAAACTCAAGCCGATATGGGGATTAAGAAGAAATCAAAACCAGAGGATGATTCCCAGCTACTCGCAGATGAAGAAGTGGCATCATCTTTGAGCATGCAAGATGGCTAGAGTTCTGAAGAAATTTTCAAGGCATAATGATGAATTGGTAAGAGAATTCGTCATAAACCTAGAACAATCCAGAAAAGGTGAGAAATATATTTATTTTTTTTTCTGTAAATACTATAAGTAATGTGTCTGGAGTGCCAATTGTGCATGTCCCACAACCTACCAAAGGGACTTTGAAAGAACTGGTTGAAGTCTTACTACAAGAAGGAGAAACTAAACCCCTAGTACATCTATAATACAAATAAAATCATAAAAGGGGTTAGAAGGGCTAATTTTCCCAAACCCTTTGATAGGGTAGCATTTTGGATAGTGAAATATTTAACTTGTGATGGTCAATTTGGGTCTGTGGGAAAAGAAGTCCTAAAAATGCTCATATATCTGAAGTATGGAGCCAAAAATTGAGTACATAATAAACCTTCTAGGGTTTCTTTTTTATTCTATCCAGACCATGGCTTAGAGGTATTCTGGGGTGTTGGGACAATCAGGCATCATGGTCTAATTCATTTAATATGTTAGCACCATTTTTGTCAAAGAAAAATGGAGAAGAAATTTGGGATAAGTTTCTTGGCAAATTCAAGAAAAACCCTAATATTATCAAAAGGACAATTTTAGCCCCATTCTCTCCTTCAACTAATCTAGAAATTGATGCCCCTACAGAAGAACAGAGGAAATGGAAAGAGAAAATATACCAAAAAGAAGAAGGTCGGTGAGAAAGATCAAAAAAAGTAGAGCCTTCTATACTGTGAAGGAAATTCCTTCTTCTGCAGCAGCTTCAGGGGAGCCAATATCTATCTCTGATGGTGATAGCTCACCCATGCAAGAGTAAGAAAGAATAGTAAGAAGAAGCTCTAGAAAGAAATTCACTGTTGGGCATGTTGAACTTCCCCAGATAAGAAAAATTCATAAGAGGTCAAGGGAAACCCCAGAAGGAAGGAGTGAGCAGGAAAGGATGGAAAAGAAGTCTGCTGATATTTTGGGCAGCATGGCCATGACTCCTCTTGAGCCAAGTCAAGCTGAAATGGATAGAGGAGAGGAGAGATTTGAAGAGAAAGATTTTTAGGAATTGGCTGAACCATCAGCATTGCCACATGAAGAAGAAGAGTTGGCATCTAGGAGAAGAAAAGGAAAATTTCCTTTGATAGAGGAAGAATGCCCAACTCCTCAAATAATTTCAAGAGGAAGAAGAAAGACATCAAGTTAAATAGGCTCTGTTCTTGTCTAGAGTAGAGCTCATTATCAAAGAAAAGGATGAGGAATTGGATTTCCTCAAACTCAAATTAGAACAAAGGGAAGTGCTCATTGAGAGCTAACAACTCATCTTGCAGCCAAGACTGAGGAATTATCAACAACCAAGAAACAACTGATAGAAAAAGAGGAAGAATTTCAAGCTTCCAGAAAATAGAGTGTTGTGTCCATAGTCTCTGCATAGACTGAGTTAACCTATTTTCCACTCAAACAACTATGGAATGAACTTTGCATGGAACTCGAGAGAAAGCCAAAACATCAAATGAAGAATGGAGAACAAGATGGAAGAAGAGATGAAGGCAAGAAAAGAATGGGAAGAAAAGTTTTATAAGGAGGAAGGAAATAAATATAAATTCCTTACAAAAATTCATATGGTCTGTATTATGAGTGAAAATTGCTTTGCCTGTAGGAGGCCCTCTCCTGCATATAGTGTGTTTTTAGAAGAGCAAGTTCATATCTTTAGTAAGCTATCAAGGATTGCATGTGGGCTTCCACATGAACTAAAAGATGAATCTGAATTCATGGCAGCTTACTCTCTATCCAGCCCTTGAGAAAAATATTTTGTGTGAATTTTATCTTTACAATTTTATGCTAGAGAAAAAAATAGGATTTATGATCAATTTGTATGTAGGGGAGAGCTAGCTCAATGCATTTGTCTCTGTTTTGCAAAACCAAATTGCATGGAAGGAAAGGGAATCTGAATTTTTATTAAAATGCTAGCTCAACAAGTCTCTGTATGAGAGCTCATTATGGTAAACCCTCTGCCTTCCTCACACATTTTAGAACTCATGCCTTTGATGAGAGATTCAAGACACACTATCTTGCCATTCTGCAAAAGAGTATTGATGCCTTCACCTCCTATGAGGAGGAAAATTTTGAAGATATTTATGAAGGATGCTCAAAGAGGTGGGAACTCCTTACTATTTCCTTGAGAAGAAGGGAAGTAATTTCCCCTACAAATCTGATCTGGAGTTTAGAAAGGGCAAAAGCATTATGCACAATAATTCCCCAAGTCAATGAAACCTACGAGAAAATATGGATGGGAATGCAAACAAGGCCCCTCTACTTCTCACCCCCATGTCTCCTTGGAAAAATAGAGAACCTCAAGACCCTACTGAATTTGAATAGTGGGAGAGGAAAATAAAAGCAGGAGTGGGTACAATACATCTAAATTTAAACATTGGAAAATCCATTTTACCATTTGATCTAAGCAATCAAATGGAATGTAGAACTTATAACCCAAATTTTGAAGAATGAAGTTTGTAAAGGGACTTACAAACAAGTAAGTTTGGGGAAATGATGAGGCCAAAATATGTCCGATTAATGTATAATATATGATCTCATCTTACTCTCCTTTTGATTAAGTTTGATTGCATTGTGTGACTTTTAGTTGATATGATATGAGTTAGGATGTAATTATATGTCTTTTGATTGATTGTGATTCTAATGTTAAAATCTCTAGAATTCCTGACAAGTGTGTGTTTGAATTCAATTTTGTAATAAAGTAGGTCTAATCAATCGAGGAAATGAAGTAGGAAGCGTTCAATATGTTTTTAGCAACATCTGTTCCCACACAACTTAGTTCCAAAACTTCCAAGCTAGTTCCGGAACTCCATCACACATTCATCATCTAGTTCCGAACTTTCGGACTTAGTTTTGGAACTCCAATATTTAGTTCCGAATTTTGGACTTAGTTCCGAACTCCTGGGGATAGCTCCAAACTCTCATGGTTTTGATCCTTAACAATTTCCTATGGTTTTGGAACTTCTCTCAAAGTTCTAGAACCAATGGGAGTTATCTATTCTAACCACATCTAGAGATTTTACATCTATGACCCTTTCAATCAAGAAAGGATGAGAAGATTTTGAATGCAGATCTAGGGAGAGTTATCTTACAGCTATCTGATCAACCACAATCCAACTCAACATCTATTCTAGGCATGATTCGATTTCATCATAATCATTGAGACAATTGTGATTGTAAAATGTATATAAAAGAAGACCTGCGTAGTAGATAGATATATATAATATGATATGAGATAGAAATAGAATAGAGAAGAGAAATATAGACTAAGTACTCAGATCCAATACATTTTGTAATACCGAATGTTTTATCAATAAAATAGCCATTCCTATTTGAGAGAATTCTGAGTTGTTAAATCTGATTCGAGGAGGAGCAAGGGACCACTCCCCAAAGACTAGGATATTCATTTATTTGGTATTTATATTTCTTTAGCAAATAGCTTAGATCTGTTAATTCTATATTGTTTTAATTCTTTCAGTTAAACTCTATTGTATACTTGTTCTTGTAGGTGTTTAGATAGATTCTTATATTTCTTGCAATCATTTTCAAGCATTCTAAATTGAGTGTGTTTATTTCCAAAAGCAAGTGTGTTTACTTCAGAAGCAAGTGTGTTAATTTTCCAATAGCATGTGTGTTTCCATTCTACAAAGTTTGTTTCCTTTCAAAGAAAGCTTTTCGGTGTGTTTACTTTCACCAAGTTTTCATAGTATGATTTAAATAAGGTTTTACCAAGAAGTCCTTAAGACATTGAAGAGATCCCCCAGAAAATACAAAAATAACTATAGTCAACTACTAGATCGATTAGATTACTCTTGTTGCATATAGCTTTAGACACACCCCTAGTTTGATATGACATCAACAAGAAGTTGATTAAATAAAGGGAATAATGACACCCATCACCTTTCAAGATTAGATCTATGAAATCTCTGTTCAAATCTTCACTATGTAAGACTCATCCAATCGGCTTCTTATTTTATAAGGGACAATCCTCGGGATCAAATCAATATGGTGTTGAATATCTTTCCTCGAAGGTAACCCATCTCATAGATCATCTGGCATAACATCTTTGTATTCATTTAATACCTTTTCGTAGCAATAGGCATATTAAAATCCTCTATTTCCACCTTATTTGACATCAAAGCATAACACTGACCAACTTATTCCATTTTTGTAACAAACTCTTTTGTAGCCAATAAGCCCTCACTCTTTTCTTCTTCCTCAAAAGATAAAAATACCACCTTTACACCATACTTTCAAAAAGTATATATATTTTTCCCTCCAACATGTGTAACATTTCTATCGTATTTCCAAGGCCTCCCAAAAGAATAAATGGCATGCATCCATTGGGATACCATCACACCAAAACTCATCCTTGTAAGTATTCCCAATCAAAAAATTTATAAGGAATATTTTATCTATGGTTACCTCATTCCCTTTCTTGAACCATGATATATGATAGGGATGTGGGTGATTCTCACATTTTAGATTGAGTTTATCAACCATCAAATTTGAAACCATATTTTCACAACTACCACCATCAATAATAATTTTACATACCTTTCATCTAGAGGTGCATCTTGTTCGCAGCCACAAATCAACACTAACAACATCCTGCGTTTTCTTTATCCTTCTTTGGGAAATCATCTTCCTCCTTAACATGAGGGTTTTACCAAGTCTACAACAACCTCCATTTCTTATACCTCTTCATCTTCAACAAGATTTACTCGGGTTTATTCTCCTTTCTAACTATCTTGTGTAGGATAGTGTGGACACTCAAAAGTTCTTCCCCTCTTCACCACATCGTAACATGTATATTTCCTTTGGGGGCTATTCAGACCCGTCTTCCATTATAACCACTTCCCATCTAAACCCCCTACCTCTTTGGTAGTTACAATAGATTTGTCCAGTAATCATCATGCCCTTCTCCATTAGAGGATTCACCTTTTGTAGATTCAAATCTACCTCTTCCTCTCATTGGAGATGATGATGGCCCTCTCTTCACACCTATTCTAAAATTATTCCACTTTTTCTTTTCTTTTGCCTTTAATGAAAGTTTATAAACATCATCCAGATATAGATCCAAAGCATACTCAACTCATCTTGTATGGTGTAACTCAACCCATTTATAAACTGTGTAGCTTTCATTCTTTAGAATCTCCCTTTTCCACCCTAATTGACATCTTGTAAAATTCATTGGTATACTCCTCAATGCCTTGAGATCCTCATCTCTTAGGTTTTAGAACCTTTAAAAGAGTGTCTGAGCATAATCTATAGGAAGAAAAATTTCTTTTGGTTTCTTTACCATTTTATTCTAGTTTTAGATCTTTTCCTTTCCATTCCTTTGTCTTTCATTTTCTAGGTGATCCCACCAGATCAATGCATGTCCAACCAAATTAGTGCATGAAAAATTAACCTTATTCTCCTCTGAAAGGTTTTTCCACTCAAATAATTTTTCCATGCGATTCAACCAGTCAATCAACTCCTCGGTCGTAACCCTCCAAAGATAATCAGAACATTAATCTTAATGTCATAATTATTTCCTCTAAAGTCTAGATCAATCTCTCCTCAAATGGTCTCTCATTCACGGTTTCTTCATCTATCTCATTTTCTTCTTCATATCCTCCATTCATTAATGGAGGTACTTCTTCGATTTCACTATCTGGGTCCTGCATCCCCATTTACATGTCTCCTTCTAAGGTGGGTAACTTCTCCTATGAGCTTAAGAACTTGTCTCTGTAGCTCCCGCATATGCCTATTCATCCTTGGGCATAACCTCCTCCCATGTATAGCCATGATTATATAAAATAGAGGAAAAATTACTTAGAAAAATGTAATATGTTACCTTCATTATTTCCACAAGATCTAAATCCCGGTTTGATACCAATTGATGTGAATCCATTGCAAGAGGTTGAATTACCTCCAAAACACACATAAAACACTTTGAAAATAAAAACTAGGAGTTTGAAAGAAAAATGTAATATGTTACCTTCATTATTTCCACAAGATCTAAATCCACGGTCTCGATACCAATTGATGTGAATCCATTTGCAAGAGGTTGAATTACCTCCAAAACACACATAAAACACTTTGAAATTAAAAACTAGGAGTTTCAAAATAGATTTCTTCTCATTATGAAATCCACACCATTCTTTTACATCATTACAATCCACCTTTTATTTCACATCTACTCTACAAACCCTTAAATGCTAAAAAACCCTAAATTGCCAAAAAACCCTAAAATGCCAAAAATTACCTACTAGTAAAAAACCTCGGATGGGCCCCAAAATTTTCATGCAAAATATGCCTTCATAAATTAAGTCTCATGCTAAATTTTGACTTATTATAAGAACCAATTTTTTTATTCAAGTTCTAAGACCTAGTCAAAAGTGAAAAAAACGTTTGGAGCAAATTTTAGGCCACTAGATGAAGGAATCGGGTTCAAAATGTGCCAAAATGGCAAAAAAATTGTGCTCAAAGTTGACCCCAACATAGTAGTAATGCATATTTACCACCCTATAAAAATTCAACACGATACAATGGTCGGATCAAAAGTTATGGTCTCCACAAGTTATGCTTTCACATCATTCTCCCTGTTTGAAAAGAATTCAGCTCCCTGTGAATTCTGTTGAGGAAATTCATCTAATTTTACAATGTCAATATTCTTCAACTCCCACTTAGGAATCCACGTATAGTTTTCTTGTTGTAAACCTTCCCACTATACCAAATATCTGTGCTGTAGCTCCCATGTCTAGCAGTTGATTATCTTTTGGTCCAAGACACACATTACCCTTTCCTTTTTCTTCTTCGGCATATGCTGCTCCTAGTTTATTTATTCCTCTTCCAAAACATTTTCATCATGACTTGGAAACTTATATAAGTTTGAAACATTAAAAATCGGTGAGATAGAAAAGTTCTCGGTAGCTCCACCTTGTAGGCATTATCACACATTTTCTTGAATCCTACACAACCCAATCTTCTTATACTTGAGTTTATTATATGTCCCTTTTAGAAACCTCTCCTTTCTAATATGAACCATCACCATATATAATTCTTCAAATAAAATTACTCTCTTACTAGCATCTGCAACTTCTTTATATTATGCATTACTCACTTTCAGACTTTTCCCTCACTTCATACCTGCAATCGTAGAATGTGTTATGTTAATGCTTTTGTGTCATCACTAGTTTTATCTTCACCGGTAGCACAATCAGATCTAGGACCCCCTTAGGATTCTTACAATATACAATTTGGAAAGGAGACCTCCTTGTTGACCTATTTATCGAGCTATTATAGGAGAATTCAGCTTGTGGTAAAGCTAATTCCCATTGTTGTGGATTTTTCTAACTATGCAACATAAGAGATTTCCCAATCTTTGCTCACTACTTTTGTCTTCCCATCAGTTTGGGGGTGATATGCACTATTTAATTGTAGTTGTGTCCCCATTTTCCTCTATAGAGTATTGCAAAAGTGACTCAAAAACTTCGTGTCACGATCCAAGTGATCATTCTCATAACTCCATGCAATCTAACCACGTCTCGAAAAAACAAATCAGAACTCTGGAAGCATCATTAGTTGTTTTACAAGAAATGAATTGTGCCATCTTAAAGAATCTATCAACTAAAAAAAGATAGAATCATTCCTCGGTTTGTGTTAGGAAGTCCTAACATGAAATCCATACTCAATTCAACCCATAACCATGTAGGATCAGGTAATGACATATACAACCCAGATTATGTGCATGGTCCTTAGCCATTTGGCACACTCTACATCTTGCTACAATCCTACTTATGTCCCTCTTTACCTTTGGACAATAATACGTTTTTACAACAAGATCAAGTGTCTTAATTATACCAAAGTGTCTAGCCAACCCCCACTATTAATTCTCTTATAATATTTTCTCTTAATAAACCAACAAGGATGCACAATTGTTTCCCCCTAAACAAAGAACAATCTTGCTTCAAATAATCAAAAGAACCACTACCTACTATAGAGTCCTTAAGTTATCTTACAACATCACCAAAATCTAGATCACCTTCATACAATTCCTTTACTACCTCAAACCCTACTACGTCATTTTCCATTGTAGTCAAAAGTGCTACACACCTACTCAAGACATCAATAACTTGATTTCGCTTACTCGACTTATGATTTAAGACAAAAGTATATTCTTAAAAATGAAACCTATTTTACATGCCTACTATTTAGTTTCTTCACGTGTGTTTACATACCTCAAGGATTCATGGTCATTGAAGATTACAAATTCTTTTGCTATCAATAAATGTCTCTAGTGCCTTAATGCTCGAACAATAGTATAAAATTCCATATCATAAGTAGAATATTTCCTCCGAATTCATTTATCTTTTCATTCAAGAATGCCATTGGTTTCCTTCTTCGACTAAGTACAACTCCAATCCTTATATGTGAGGCATCATATTCAACCTCGAAGACTTTTCTAAAATCTAGCAATAACAAAATATGTGCTTCTAACACTTTCTTCTTCAACAATCCAAAACTATCTATTTATGCCTTGGTACATATAAACTCTGTTCCTTTTTACATTCTCGTTATGTGTCCAACAATGCTACTGAAATTCCCGATGAACTTCCTATAAAAAGTTTCCAATCCATGAAAAATATGAACCTCTATCACATTCCTTGGAATAGGCCATTCTAAAATTGCCTTTAATGTTTCCTCATCCATCCTCACCCCATCCTCTCGATATTAAAAACTGCAAAAAATAAGACTCTTCAAGAAATCTACACTTCTTTAAGTTTGCATATATACTCTCTTTACATAACAAGTCTAACACCAATTTCATATGTAACAAGTGTTCTTCCACCGACTTAATGAATATTATAATATCATCAAAATAGATGACAACAAACTTACCATTGTATTCTTGGAGTAATCTATTCATTAGCCTCATGAATGTATTGGGTGCATTAGATAACCCAAATGGCATCATTATCAATTCATACAATCCTTCTTTTGTTTTGAATTTTTTTCCATTCATCCCCTTCACGGATCCATATCGGTAGTAACCACTCCAAAGGTCAATATTTCTAAAATATTAGGCTCTGCTAGCACATCCATCATATCAACTAATCTTGGAATTGGGAACCGATACTTAACTATGATCTTATTTATAGCCCCTGGTGTCTACACACATTCTCCATTCTCCATCTTTTTTGGGAGTCAATAGTGCAGGAGTTACACATAGACTCATGATTTCTCTCACTAACCCTTTATGTATTAGATCCGTGACTTATCTGTTCAACTCTTCACTCTGTGCTTGGACTAATCCAATATGCTTCCTTTTTTGGAAGGGATGATCCTCGGATCAAATCAATATGGTGTTGAATATCTTGCTTCAAGGTAACCCATCTAGTAGCTCATTTGGTATAACATCTTTGTATTCGTTTAGTACCTTTTCCATAGTAATAGGTATATTAAAATCCTCTATTTCCACCTTCTTTGACATCGAGTGTATAACACCAGTACCAACTTATTCCATTTTTGTAACAAACTCTTTTTGTATCCACTAAGCCCTCACTCTTCTCTTCTTCCTCAAGGGTAAGAAGACCACCTTTACACCATCCTTCCGTAAAGTATATTTATTTTTCCCTCCATCATGTGTAACCTTTCTATCGTATTTCCAAGGCCTCCCTAGTAATATATGGCATACATCCATTGGGATACCATCACACCACACCTAATCCTTATAGGTATTCCCAATCAAAAACTTTATAAGGAATCTTTTATCTATGGTTACCTCATTCCCTTTCTTGAACCATGATATACGATAGGGATATGGGTGCTTCTCACATTTCAGATTGAGTTTATCAACCATCACAATTGAAACCATATTTTCACAACTACCACCATCAATAATAATTTTACATACCTTTCCTCTAGAAGTGCATCTTGTTTGAAATATATTTGTTTGCAGCCACAAATCAGCACCAATAACATCATATTCTTTCTCCTTCTTTGGGGGAATCATCATCCTCCTTGACATGAGGGTTTCAACCAAGTTTGCAACAACCTCCATTTCTTCTTCCTCTTTAGTTTCAACAAGATTTACTAGTGGTTTTTCTCCTTGCCATCTATCTTATATAGGATAGTGTGGACACTCAAAATATTTATGCCCCTCTTCACCACATCGTCAAAATGTATATTGCCTTTGTGGGCTATATCAGCCTTGTCCTCCACTATAACCTCTTCCCCTCTGAAACCCCCTACTTCTTTGGTAGTTCGATGTCAAAATTCCCCCCAGGGTAAATTTCGATAACATGCATCAAAGTTTTGCCAGGCATGTAGATTGATCCAGGAAAAATCATAAAAAATGACTAAGTCCTAGTCCTAGGGGCAGTCGGGACATTTGGGACATCTAGGCGCGGATCGGCCGAAAAGCCTCCAGGCGGCCCGTGAAGCAAAGGGACATCTCGGGGACAAGTACGCGCGGCGGCGCGAGAAGCCGATCCTACGAAAGAGGAAAGTCGCTTAACTATCCTTTGACAGTTCGGGACAAGAGTACGCGAAGTACGTGAACCGGCCGGATCGGCCAAATGAGAACAAATAGTCTGGAAGCAATTGGGACATTTGGGCCGTGATGACGCGAACCGGCCGGTTCGTTCGCTTCAAACAGAAAGTTCAGATCTTGGGACATCCGGACAAAAGTACGCGGCGGACGCTGGATCGCTTAGAAGGAGTACCGAAAAGCCAATCAAACAACGCCATGTCATCGGCCAAATGAGGGACGAGGAAGCCCATTTCGGTGGATCGAAGTTTTGGCCCAAGCAGCGATTTGGGACATCCGGACATAAAGATGAGAAGGGCGCGAAGGAGCCGAAAGTTTTGAGAACCAACGGATCACGACACGTGTCGCAGGGGAAAGAGTCCAAAGGTCAAAGGGCGAATTTTGAGGGGTCAGCTCGAGCCAATCAAAAGAGGACACGTGTCCTATGGAATAGGGAATGCGGAGCTCGGGAAGGAGTTAGAGAATTTGGCATGAGTTTTGGCCGAAAAGGTAAAAGCCAAGGTCTGCCCCGCGCCCCTGTCGGCCAATCAATGCATGCCACGTGTCCAAGTTTAAGGGGTCCACAAGGAAATTTCAAAAGAAAGCCCACCGAAAGGTAGAGGAGAGAGAATCACACGACCAATCAATGCATGCCACGTGTCATCCAGGTGGCAGAGCGCGGGAAAGATTTCAAAACACGTTTTCGCCTGTTTTGTGCCCTAAAACTTCAAACCTCCATAACTTTCGATCCAGAGCTCGAATTTGCACGTTCTTTATATCAACAGAAAGCTTATGAAATTCCCTACATGATTCTAGGATCAATCTCAAATTTTTGTGTAGTCCGAGAGAGAAAATTGAGAAATGGCTCTAACGCGTGATCATGGCGAAGGTGGGTTACGCGTTTCAACAACCAGCTTTAATGCACATGGGTCGCATTCTTCTTCAAAGATGCCCGAAGTGATGTCTCAACCACCGATTTTAATGAAGAATGCATTTTGGTCAATGGTTGGGCTACTTACACGTTTTCCTATGTTTTTTGTCTCCTGGCTCGACCCATGCATCAGATAAAGCCAAATTTGGCTCATTTTAAAAGATATAAAAGGTTGTTCATATTTTCGCTCTGCGCCTCGCTTCTTTTCTTCTCTAGGGTTGAAAATGGAGTTTGAACCTCTTCCCTTACTCTATAATGGCGTTTTTTACCTTTTACTATTGAAATGATGTTCGTGCAAACTTCTCGGAGCAACAAAACATGTTTTGTGATGCATCCGTCCATCCTTGCTTGTTTTTGCTTGTTTTCTCTTCGCCTCTCTCTTCATTGCAGTATTTGTGCATGTTTGAATGTTCATTGCAGGTTTGGAGCTATGTTCATGGAGTTTTGGGACATTTTCTATGTGAAATCTATCCTTGGGCCTGTGATGCATCTGTCCATCCTTCCCATTGCTCACCTCTCTTTGTCCCATGGTAGTTTTGATAGATGTCCAACATTCTCCTTCTCTGGTGTATCACCGTTTTAGTGTAGGCTTTTGTTCTTTTCCTTTCTCTCTCTCTCTCTGTCTCCTTGGCATTGTTAGATTAGGATTAGATTAGCTTGCCTGCACTGGAATAGCTTGTGGCAGGTAGTTTAGGAGCAGGAACCAGCCTTCTCTGGAGATTCCTCTCTCGGCCACAAGTCCCACGCTGAGAGAGGTTTCCATGTTGTGCAATCACACTGGATGCCTGAGTGATCAACCTAGAAGCCTGATCTGCATCCAGGGGTGCTGTGATTCGGTGATAACAGTTTTGGCATGCCCGGTGGGACCTTAGAGGTCTTCCACTTCATCTTTCGCAGTTAGTGTGTTCGTGAAGATTTCAACCTTTGGAGGTACTTGCAAACACATCTGGCGACTCATCCGATCAGCAACCCATTCTCGAAGTTGCAGACCCGTTTTCCATCCATTCCCATTCATCCTTCTTTCCATCTCTTTCATTCTTTCCCATTCCATGAGGTTGTGCAATCATGACTTCATTTCCATCATGGAATTCACATCAACAACAACAATATATTCCACCTCCAACATGTTTTACAAATCCTCCAAATCAACATTTTGAGCAGATTCAAGATCAGTATGCATACCCATATGAGCAGCAGTGCCAAAGTCAGTTTGGCTATGGAGCCTTCCAAGAGCAAGAGTATGCATACAATGAAGACCATCAGATCCAAGATGCTGGTCTGTTGGAGAAAATCCAAAAGATGGAGGCAAAGATGGTGCAGTCCAGAGCAACAGCTCAGATGAGAGCTTTCAGAATTGGTTGCAGGACTCCTTGTCCATGGGGAGGCCCTTTTCCAAGACACTTCAGCCCTCAAGAGAAGCTGGACTTCATGATAAAGATGCTGCCCCAACTTGCACAATGGACAGCAGAAATAGAGGCCTATACATTCGGTGTTGAACAACCTTGTCAATGGGTAAGTTCTACACCATCATCTGGTTTTTCTCTTCCCATTACTCAAGCAACATCATCTCATTTGGACTTGCAAATTTTAAACTCTCCATCTGCTGTCCCAAATGTTGATCCCATGTCTCCACCTCTCAGTCTTCCACCACACCTCAATTCTTCTTTCCTTTTTCCTTCCAAACAGTCATCCTCTCCACAAGAGCTAAAAGAAATCCCCCCTCCTCTAAAGAAACAAGAGATTTCATCTCCTTTACCACCACAAAAAATTTTCAAATCAGTTGAGTTACAACCCATCCCTCCTCTTGCATTCCCAATTCCATGTGGGGAAGAAGAAATTGCAAAATTCAGTCATCAAGGACAGCAAGAGGAAGAGCCAAAAAAAAAAGAAATGATTAAGAGCTTAGTAAGTTTGGCTGCCAAATTTGGGATGACAAAGATCCCCTTGATGGTTAAACCTACAGAAGAGGCTAGGGTTGGAGAACAGGTGGTGGTTAGGACTGATTTTGTTGCAGCAGAAGAAGAAGATCTTGCAGTCCCAACTTGTCCTCTAGAGCAGCAGATTGAAGAGTTTGACTTGACAAACTTCATGCTGGAGGAAGAGTTCAATCAAGAGCAAGATTGTCTTCAAACATTGGAGGAAGGAGAAGCTGCTCCAAATCCAAAAGAAGAGGAGCACATTCCAGCTGTGGGGGAGAAAAGTGCAGATCCAAGAGCTCTGAGCACAAAGCAGGCTACAGGAGAACCTTCAGTTCTTTTTTCTACTTCACCTCTCTCAAGTTCCAGTGCTGAAGAGGAGTTTGACCTCTCAAACTCAATGTTGAAGGGAGAAAGAAACCATGGTGGTCAAGTTACAGATCAAGAAGACACCATTGAGGAAGTTGAGCATTTACAGCAGGACAGCAATGAGGCAGTTTACCTGTCAGATTTGGAGGACTGTTTTGATGGAGAAGAACCGGTTGAGTTTCCACCATTCTCTCTTTCATCATCCACATTCCAAACACAAGAGTCTGTTGTCATGAAGGAGAACATTCATTTGCAGCAGCCTGCATCTGATAACAACTCTTCGGAATCAAGATTGGAAGATTTTAATCTTTCATGTTCTTCATTGGAGGAAGAGAAGGGACAAAGGAACTTCACCATTTCTTCCACACCATCCATTCAGGAGGGTCTACAAGAAGACTCCATTTTTGGAGTTGAAAATCAGAGCTATGGGCATATCAAACGGATCAGACCGTGCCCAATCAGGTACTTGGCTTCAATGGAGCCAAAGGAGAAGCCAAAACCGGTCATGCTTACTTCTAAGCATGAGGATGAGCTACAAAGTACCAAGGATCAGCTGTCATACCTCTTCAATCCAAATGCAGAGCAACTAAAAGAGGTATTGAATTTTCTTTCAGCTGATACCTTGATGATTTGGGTGGAATACCAGCTTTTGTTGATTTTCCACTCATCCTAACAGCCATGATCAGCTCCAAATCAATTGCATGGCTGCCACTTTTGAGAAAGGGAAGCTATTTCTCACAACCAATTGCAGGGTTTGTTTAGCTTGCTTTTGCTTCCATTAGAGTAGAGTAGGTAGGTTTGCTTTCAGCAGAAGAAGTGCTTGTGCACACTCTGCATGTTTCATTTTGGAGCATGTATGATTTTTAGTTCTGTACATAGTTTTTGTTGTGCTGGTTTTGCTCTTGCACAGTTCGTTTCAGTGGCATTTTGGTGAGAACAACTCCATGTCCGGTGGGTTTCAAGTGGCTCAGAGGGAAGTTTTCAAAGTTCAGATCAGTTTTCAGGCTTGCTTATGACTCCATGCCCAATGGATTGCTTCAGGCTACTGATCATTCATCTAGCAGGCAGATGACCCCACTGAGTCACCAAACTGTTGTCAAAATTTCCCCAGGGTAAATTTCGATAACATGCATCAGAGTTTTGCAGTTCCAAGCATGTAGATTGATCCAGGAAAAATCATAAAAAATGACTAAGTCCTAGTCCTAGGGGCAGTCGGGACATTTGGGACATCTAGGTGTGGATCGGCCGAAAAGCCCCAAGCGGCCCGTGAAGCAAAGGGACATCTCGGGGATGTAAGCACGCGCAGCGTGAGAAGCCGATCCGCCGAAAGAGAAGAAAGTCGTTTAATCGTCCCGGGACGATTCGGGACAAGAGTACGCTGAAGCACGCGAACCGCCGGATCGGGCCGAAATGAGAACAAACAGTTCGGAAGCAATTGGGACATTTGGGCCGTGATGACGCGAACCGGCCGGTTCGCCCGAAACAGAGAAAGTTCGTACTGGGACATCCGGGACAAAAGTACGCGGCAGACGCGGATCGCCGAAGGAGCCGAAAGCCAATCAAACAACGCCATGTCATCGGCCAAATGAGGGATGAGGAAGCCCATTTCGAGGTGGATCGGAAGTTTTTGGCCCAAGCGCATTTGGGACATTCGGGACATAAAGACGTGAAGGGCGCGAAGGAGCCGAAAGTTGAGAACCAACCAGATCACGACACGTGTCACAGGGAAAGAGTCCAAAGGTCAAAGGGTGAATTTTGAGGGGTCAGCCGAGCCAATCAAAAGAGGACACGTGTCCTATGGAACAGGGAATGCAGAGCTCGGGAAGGAGTTAGAGAATTTGGCATGAGTTTTGGCCGAAAAGCTAAAAGCCAAGGTCTGGCCCGCGCCCTGTCGGCCAATCAATGCATGCCACGTGTCCAAGTTTAAGGGGTCCACAAGGAAATTTCAAAAGAAAGCCCACCGAAAGGCAGAGGAGAGAGAATCACGTGACCAATCAATGCGTGCCACGTGTCATCCAGTGGCAGAGCGCGGGAAAGATTTCAAAACACGTTTTCGCCTGTTTTGTGCCCTAAAACTTCAGACCTCCATAACTTTCGATCCAGAGCTCGGATTTGCATGTTCTTTATATCAACGGAAATCTTATGAAATTCTCTACATGATTCTGGGATCAATCTTGAATTTTGGTTCAGTCTGGAGAGAGAAAATTGAGAAACAGCTCTGATGCGTGATCATGGCCAGAAGCGACGTTTCAACAACCAGTTTTAATGCACATGGGTCACATTCTTCTTCAGCATGCCCAGAAGTGATGTCTTAACCACTGATTTTAATGAAGAATGTGTTTTGGTCAATGGTTGGGCTGCATACACATTTTCCTATGTTTTCTGTCTCCCGGCTCGACCCATGCATCAGATAAAGCCGATTTGGCTCATTTTAAAAGATATAAAAGGTTGTTCATATTTTCTACTCGCTCTCCCTTCTTTTCTTCTCTAGGGTTGAAAATGGAGTTCGAACCTCCGCCCTTGCTCGTAATGGCGTTTTTGCCTTTTTACTATTGAAATGATGTTCTGTGCAAACTTCTGGAGCAACAAAACGTGTTTTGTGATGCATCTGTCCATCCTTGCTCGTTTTTGCTTGTTCTTTTCTTGCCTCTCTTCATTGCAGGTATTTGTGCATGTTTGAATGTTCATTGCAGGTTTGGAGCTATGTTCATGGAGTTTTGGGGCATTTTATGTGTGAAATTTATCCTTGGGCCTATGATGCATCTCGTCCATCCTTCCCATTGCTCACCTCTCTTTGTCCCATGGCAGTTTTGATAGATGTCCAACATTCTCCTTCTCTGGTGTATCACCGTTTTAGTGTAGGCTTTTGTTCTTTTCCTTTCTCTCTCTCTCTCTCTCTCTCGTCTCCTTGGCATTGTTAGATTAGGATTAGATTAGCTTGCTTCAGACCTGGAATAGCTTGTGGCAGTAGTTTAGGAGTAGGAACCAGCCTTCTCTGGAGATTCCTCTCTCGATTTCACAAGTCCCACGCTGGAGAGAGGTTTCCATGTTGTGCAATCACACCTGGATGCCCGAGTGATCAACCTAGAAGCCCGATCTCGCATCCAGGGGTGCCGTGATTTTGCACTAATAGTTACCATGGATGGACCAAAATCTTCATGCCCTTCTCGCATTAGAGGATTCACCTTTTGTATATTCAAATCTACCCCTACCTCTCATTGGAGATGATGATGGCCCTCTCTTCAAACATATTCTAAAACTATTCCTCTTGTTATTTTTATTCTATGTTTAATGCACGTTGATAAAAATCATCGACCCTATGGATCTAGAGCATGCTCAAATCATCTTGTATGGTGTACTTCAACCCATTTATATACTATGTAGCCTTTTGTTCTTGAGAATCTCCCCTGTTCCACCCCGATTGAAAACTTGTAAAATTCATCAGTGGTATACTCCTCAATGCTAAGATCCTCATGTCTTAGGTTTTGGAACCTTCGAAAGAGTGTCTAAGCATAATCTACAGGAAGAAACTTTTCTTTCGGTTTCTTTACCATTTTATTCGATTTCGAGATCTTTCCCTTTTGATTCCTTTGTCTTTCATTTTCGAGGTGATGCCACCGATCAATGCATGTCCGACCAACTTAGTGCATGAAAACTTAACCTTCTTCTCGTCTGAAAGGATTTTCCACTCAAAGAATTTTCCACGTGATTCAACTAGTCAATCAACTCCTCTAGTTGTAACCCTCCAGATAATCGGGAACATTAATCTTAATGTCTTCATTCTTTCCCTCTAAATCCTGGATCAATCTCCCCTCAAATAGTCTCTCACTCATGGTTTCTTCATCTATCTCATTTTGTTCTTCATCTCCTCATTCATTCATTAATAGAGGTACTTCTTGATATCATTATCTAGGTTTGCATCCCCATTTACATGTTTCCTTCTAAGGCGGGTAACTTATCATGTGAGCTCGGTGAACTTATCTCTCGTAGCTCTCCTGATATGCCTACTATGCATCTAGGCATAACCTCCCCTCCTCATCTAGTTACGAATATATAAAATAGAAACAAAAATTACACAAAAAAATGTAATTTGTTACCTTAACTATTTCCACAAGATCTAAATCCTGCTCTAATACCAAATTATGTGAATCCAATGCAAGAGGTGAAATACTTCCAAAACATACATAAATAACTTTGTAAATAAAAACTAGGAGTTTCAATTTTATAAGAATGCATACACCTACATACATGTGATATGAACTTGGATAGCAATTAATATCTAGGAATAAATATTTAATACTAGTTTATCTAAATTGTGTAAATCGATGTAAAACTAGAATTGAGTGAGTGTGGCAATGATACATAAACACAATCACACTACCAAATATTACAAATAAACATGATGAAGATAGAAAGATAAAATATTTATTTGAGTTAAAAATGGCAAGTGATTAGGTTTTATAGGGTTAAAAAAGTAGATGTTAGGGATTGATCTTCGGTCCTCTTAAAAGCTTTTTTATATTTTTAATGTTAATTTTTCAATGTTTTTTAAAAAAATTATTTAAAAAGGTTTATTCTAGTTTTCATCAAGAAATAGTCTATTATATTACTTCAAATAAATACTATCATCTTTTCACCAAAAATAGTTAGTTTGAGGCCGGAATGTCATAGAAATGACACCAAGTAGTTAAAAATAAACATAGACATGCCAAATCGAAATAATTTGGGTTGATCAAAATATCAAACCTAAATAAGAATAATTACTTTTAAGAAGACTGGATGACACACTTGTATTCCTCCTTTTTATTCTATTTGGATCAAAAGGAGGAAAATCAACAAGTATTGTACATGCAAATTTAGAAAAGAATAACACATATCACTTTGCAATACTATGGCGTTTTTAGCAAAATCAGAAAATAATCCATCCTAAAAAAATGAGTTGTGGTCACAACCGTTTGGCTTCCTAATAATTCACAAAACTTAATTTGTAAGGCTCAATATCTCCCATGAGCCTAAAATTGCAAAGGATTTAAAAATTAGACAAGTGGACTTCATTTCATTTTAAATTTTATCTATCCCTTCAAATATAGGATTAGGTTTTTTATTCAAGGTTTTTACCAAATAATTTCAAAGGTCCTTCTTATTTATACAATTTTAAAAATAACATCATTTTCTTTGTTAATTGTCAAGGGAAGTCTTGAGATCAATGTTGATGGTTAAGACACCATAGGCACCAAAAAAGGAGGTTTTTGTATTCCAAGAGTTTAATCATAACATTATAGGAAGAGGTTTGCTATCATTTATTTGAACACATATTTTGACATGCGTAATATATTTTCTACTACAGTTTAAGAACATGTGCTGGAGACTATCACCGCAAGGGATTTACTAATTCTCAACAAAAGAGCTTCTACTTACCTATGCACTTCAAGCTTAAGAAATATTATATAAATAGTAGTAACCACTAGATCCTCTTGAGATAAGTCAAAACTAAGGCTCCAAGTGTCATAAATAACCATGATTTTCCAAAGAGATAGGGTACATGTTCAAATACACCGCCTTCGTTCCCTTCAATTGAACAAATAGCAATGAAAAAAATCTAATTATAAGCCAAGGAAAAATTTGATATACCGTTTCAACATCCATTGTTATGTTTCCCACACTAATTGTTTTATTCTTCTTGATCACAAAATACTTATTAAAGTGTAGACAATGTATCGACATCCCTCTCATATAATTTCCACTTATTTACAATTGTTGGTCAATACCATGGGGTTAAACTTTTGTCACTTTCAAATCTTCATCATTACTCGTCACACTCCTTTTCTCGGGCACTACACATTTTAAAATGGTATTTTAACTATCTTGATGAAAAAAGTGTTCATGATAGAAATATATTATTAAACTGTGAATCTTATGAAGTTAAATATATTTGAGATCATATTTTAAACCACATAAAGAGTGATGACATGCCTCTATTAGGAATATTGGAGCACCCACCCGCAATGATAAACGTAGGAATTGACAAACACGCTGCACCATAATTAAAAAAAAAAGAAATATTGCACTGCAAAATAATATGTAAGATGGATCTGAAAAAACATTATGTAATTTTTATTTTCCAAAGAAGGTGATAGTGTCAATTTTATTTTTGTTGATTCAATGCTTTTCACAATTACTCTTTCCATTCTTCCATAGTGGAATACATTTGATCTAGTTTCTTACTCCAATTTTATTTCACTAACAGATGCGTTTACATTGGCAGATCTCAGTGTTCATAGATGAGCAGGCTCTCCTTAGTAGCTATTATGCAATTTTTATTGATCTAAAATTAATAAGAGGACCTGAAGGTAATATTAAACTTAAAGCTAAGAGTCTGTCCAGTCTGGTGTAGAAAATCAAGGAGGGCATATCCATGAGCATATCTGAATCGTCCAGTTCCTCCAACAACAGATACCTCTCTCTGCGGCAGACTAAATCGATTTGTCCCCTGTATCTCGAGGCTGCTGCCATTGTATTTCCCAGTCTGAAAGATAATGGAAGAAAGCATATGAAAACCAGTGTTTTTGGGATCTGGTCGGGCTTCAAATCCTTGCATTCTTCCCAAAACTTTTGAGGACAAATGAGGTCCTTCCGTAACAACGTGATCTATAACGTTTACCGTTCCGAAGGCCAACAGTCCAGAAGACGTTCCGTTCACTCCGGCAACTGTTTGTATGGTAGCATCGACTCCACTCAGAGTCTCTTGCAGGTATAACACCATGTTAATTTTGCTTGCAGCAGCCAAATTAGAAGAAGAAGAAGACAGCATTAGAAAAATTAAGGCAAGGAATAAGGTAAACGGAGATTTAGAACCCATATCCATGGTAAATATAAGTGGTCTTTCAGTCTTAATAATTAAGGCGTGAAAGTGAAGAGAGAGGAAAGAGTTTAGTGACATTCCTAATATCCAAACGAGTATATATAAGCATTGCGGCGGATACAAATTGAACTTCCTATTTTTCTGCGATGAAAAAATCAACGGTACGCTTCTAGTCACGAAACGTTTTGTTTACTAAGAATTTAGACTGTGTTGCAGGAGAAGACTTTTATCGGTAACAACCTAATGTGTCAAAATTCTGGGCGAGGTAACAAAAATACACGAGAGATAGACTCTTCCATTTGAGAAACCCTGGATATGAATAGCGTCAATATAATCTAGAATTCAATCGTAGGCTTCGAGTCAGAACACGTGAAAGATTTTGTAAAAATTTAGTTTTGTTTACAGAGATTTTTGACTTTTATCTTTTCGAGGGAATAAAATAATCGTGAGTGGAAACAGGCCGCCTTTTATTTTGTATCAGCCTTGAATTCTCATGCATTTTCTCTTCATGCGTGTGATTCAAGAGGTCTGAACTTTCCTTAGTGCGGGGGACCGGGTGTGCATCGTCCCATTTACGGAAGAAATTTTTTTAAAAAAATCTGGGTTCAACTCTGTCGCCAAGCGTTTATACCAATAGATAGTTTATCATTTAGGTTGTTTTTTTATTAGTATATATGTTGATAAATTTAGTTTACAAACTATGTGATATTTAGGTTGAGTGTGTTCATTAAGTTTGAAAGAATTAATACTGAAATGTGGTGTGGGAGGATTTGGTTCACTTGGCCTTGACCACCGCTTTTAGTGGTCTAGGTTGTGGGTTCAAATCTAGCGATTTACTTGCAAAGATACACTAAGGGGATCGGTGGAGCTACTTCAAATGAGGTTGATCGCTGGTTGTCGCCTTGTGTTAGATCCTCACTCCTCGAAGCTTTGAGTCGCTGGATATTCCCTAATTCCTTTGAATTACAAAAACACTTCTTTTATGAGAAATGTGTTATGTGTAATAATACAATGAATTATGTTGCTCATAATCTTAATAAAAGCTCTCGTTATACATGACAACGGCATAAGTAGCGCAAATTACAACAAGGGGGTGTTTTGGGACAATACTTTACCAAATCCTTACTATATAATGAAGGTACATTCATTTTTATAACTAAAAAGGGGTTCTTGTTTGTGGCCAACACACACACACACACACACACACACACACACACACACACACACACACAGTACACACACACACACACACACACACACACACACACACACACACACACACACACACACACACACACACACACATGCATACGTACACACACACACACACACACACACACACACACACACACACACACACACACACACACACACACACACACACACACACACACACACACACACACACACACACACACACACACACACACACACACACACACACACAGAGCGAAGAAAATATGAAAATAGAAGAAATGATGAGGGAGAATGATAGTGTGGAGAAGAAGGGCATAATCTTGCATTGTGGTATCCCATCCATCTACCATTAAATCTTGTACTCCAAATTTTCCCATCATGATATAACCTTTTAAGACAACCTTATCTTTATATGGACTTTTCTAACATTGATACTGTAGTAGAACTAGGCTTTAATGTTTTAGAAGAATCTTTCTTAGATAGTTCATTTGATAAAGTTCACAAGATAAGTTTAACATCCCAAACAAGGTATCTCTACACATTAAAAATAAACCTAAGCTCAATAATAAATGGTTGAAATTCAAAGAGGGACAACACATAACTTTAGCCAACTTTACCCAATATAATAAGATTAGCACTGTTTACATACAAAATGCATGTTTGTAGATTTTTTTATTGAGGTGTGCACTCAATTGGGCACTAGTTTTACATAGATTGTCAACATCTCTACTCATACTTCAGAGGAAGCATATATTGGGTTAACAATTTTGAGTAAGCATATAACCATACTAGTGGTCACCTTCAGCTAAACAACTACGAGTGAGGGGCATCCACACCATCAAAGTCACCCAGGGCACGATCTTGGTCTCAACCATTTCAACTCTCCATGTCGGGTATCTCTAGGCCTTGCACTCAGCAAGACTTGATCCTTGGTGAGCTCTATAAGATCCAACATCATCACCAATGGACCAAGAGTTGTTCGATCATGTTTATATATTCAATCATTTGATGATTTTTTTAAAGCTATTCCATGAATGTTCAGTTTACAAAATTTCACAAGGTTCATACAAATTTATCCATCAAAATGGAATATATAGAGCACAATTATCTTAGAAATACCATGAAATGTTATCTATTTCTAAAATGTCATGTGTAGGTACTCTATAAATATTGTTTTTGGAATTTGGACAATGTTATATATAGGTGGTAGATTAGTAGAAAGAGCTGCCCAGACTGTATATATAGTAGAAGTAGGAGCTTATAATGTAGTACTTGAGTAGATGGTTTAAATATAGCGATTTAATCGCAACATGTATCAAGGGCTCAGTGTATGCTAATCCAAATGAGGTTGATCGGTGGCACTCACATTGTGTTAGAGCCTTAGGCCTTGAAGCTTTGATTCGATGGGTATTCACTTATTCCACTGGATTACAAAAATACGTCTTCTATGAACAACGTGTTGTGTGAAATAATACAATGAATTATATTGCTCATAATCTTAATAAGATCTCTCATTATATATAGACAGTTGTGTAAGAAACCCAAACTAAAATAAGGGGGTATTTTGAGACAATACTTTACCAAATTGTCTCAAATTAATAAAATTGTTTTTTATTGTCTCAAAGTGTCTCTAATTAATGTTTGAAACAATTGTTTCTCTAGGGAAAATATAGAATACTACTTGTTTTTACTTTTCAGATAAAATATTGTTTTTCTCTCTAGAGACAATATAGAATAATTATTATTTTTCTTCTCCAAACAAAATATCATTTTTTTATCTCTCTAGAGACACTTTGTGTCTTTAATACACTCTATCATATATTTAAAGAAAATATGAATTTTATGAACACAAAATTAAAATGATAAGGTTTTAATAAGAAAATAATGGGAATTGATATAATGAAGGTTCATTCATTTTTTATAACTAAATAAGGGCTCTTATTTGTGGCCCTCATTCTTACTATTTCAAAATAAAACACTAATTACATATGTATCTTTACATACAAAGTTTTTATAATTGGTAAGTGGAGGGTTTTTCCAGGACCTTACCCTATTACAAATAAGGCTTGAAATCCCAAATAAAGCCTTACACACAACAAAAATCAACAATAAATAGCTGCCCACCAATGAGTGAAACAACTAGTTAGGAGAAACAATTTTCTTGTAACTTGATTTTTTCTTTCTAAGAACCATTTTCCAACCTTCAAAAAACAACATCAATAGGTAAATTAACTTCAATAGCATCAATCGGCGATTTGTAATATTTTTTAAAGGAAAGAAAGGAACATTTTCCTTAACCAATTTTCTCGGAGATTGGTTCATCCCCGTTGCTCATCTAGATTTCCACATTGAATTTTCCTTGGTCTTCAACATGAATATCTCTAAGTGGTATCACAAGATCCCTAATAGGTGTTTCAGGTACACTCTCCTCCTCAGATGCACTCTCAAGTTTTTCATTTATTATCGTATGACATGGGAGGGCATATTTCCACCAAGTAGATCTCACATGTTTCCTTTTCTCAAGGTGACATTCAACAACTACATGACCCAAAGAAAAACATATTATACATCTGAAGGGTAACCCTTCATAATCTAGGGGTTGAATCCAAATTTTGTCTTGGAATTTAAGGTCGATGTCTATAAGAAAATATGTTGAGGTTTCTATTTCAAAAAGTATCCAGCATAGGTTGTGTGCATTTAACAAGAGGTATCATCATCAACATTAATGATTTTCCCCAAGTTGTTACCTATGGAGACTAAACATTCACCACCCAAAATTGAAGGGGAAAATGTGGCAATCTAACCCAAACTGGTTTGGTTGAGAAAGATTCAATGAGAGGGTTAAAAGAAGGGAACCATGGTTTCACAATCAAATAGTGAGGTTTTCATATCCAAATGGTTTCAAATATAGTATTCCTATCACAGAGCTCGGTGAAAACTAAAATAAAAATACCTCTAGCACACGGATAAATATCTACCTAGCCTTCAAGCAAGGGCATCCAACATTTTAATATCCACACATGTCGATCCAATAAAGTGGGCCACCATCCACTGAATTTTCATATCTTTACATATAATTACTTTGAAGAAAATATGAAAATAGAGGAAATGACGAGGGAGAATGATAGTGTAGAGAGGAAGGGTATGATTTTGCATTGTGGTTTGCCTGCACCTACCATTAAATCTTGTAATCCAAAGTGTCCCATCATGATATAACCTTTTAAGACAACCTTCTCTTTATATGCATTTTCTAACATTGATACCATAATAGAACTAGGATTTAATGTTTTAGAAGATTCTTTCTTAGGTAGTCCATTTGATGAACTTGTTATAAAGATAATTTTAACATCCTAAACAAGTTAACTCTACACATTATAAAAATAAATCTTTTTCAAGAAAAAATATGAGTAATAAATGATTGAAATTCAAAGAGAGACAACAAATATAAATTTATCCAACTTATATCCCAATATAATAATTTTAGCATTGTTTACATACAAAATTTACATATATACATTCAATCATTCGATGAAAAAATTTCATTTTAAAGCTATTCTATGAATGTTGGGTTTTATATAATATCCTAAGGTTATTTCACAATTTATTCATCAAAATGGAATATATGGAACACATTTATCATAGAAATCTACCATGAAATGTTATCTATTTCTAAAAACATTGGGAAGTTTTTAACTCAATTAATCTTATAGGAAATATAACTTACATGATCTTATAATAAATGAAAGGAAAAGCATCATGTGTATCTTTTTTTTTTTTTTTTTTTGCTGAAATAGATATTATATTAAAATAACAAGTATAATGATACAATATTATTCACACAAAAGGAAGGTGGTATGGAAGCATGCCGAAATCCATGAACCAATCTAGTCTAAACAAGGGCCTAGGAGCAAAACCACTAGGTAGAGCCTATACAAAAAGATTGTTTTTATTTTTAAATTTTCACAATGTTTATATAAGTGGTAAGCTAGTAGAAAGAGCTTCCAAGACTGCATATGCATTGAAGTAAGATCTTCTATAACACTTGAGTATATGGTTCTTATATAAACAATGTCTCAATTTGTGATGCCCACATATTTCCCACACAATTTCCATGATTAAACCCAATAATTAATTAGGGAAAATTATGGAATAATTGTTTTTAAAAGTGTAGAACATTAGCCAAGGCTTAGTTAAATCTTGATTATAAAATTTTAAACAATTACATGGTAGTGGGGATTAAAAAATGACTAATTAAAATTTACTCAATCCCCAGTTAGAATTTTGGTTTAATTTCTCTTACAAAGTACCAATAATTTATTTAAATAATCTGCATCTTACTTTTTGTTACTTAGCCCCAATAATTTCCTTTAAATCTATTTATTTAATTAATGTCCCTTAATTAAATTCCAAATTTAATTAGGTAAGATGAGTAATCCTCTAGTTAGAATTATGTACATTAATATTTAGCTTATTTCATGAAGGGTCAAGGTTGCACATCTAGGACTAACCCCCTTAGGCCTCAATAAAAACATCACCCATACTTTTAATTTAAAACATTCCCACCAAATTCCCTATCACTTAAGTGATGTAGGGTTCATCCTACACCATTGGATCTAATCTATTTGAGCCATTAGATCTAGGTTAGGCTAATGAAACCCTAGAAATCCTTATGGGTTCTCTTATATTCATTTCTTAAACCTATTCTCTCATTTTCTTTTGTTTTATTTTCATGTTAAGGAAGAAGGAAAAGGAGAAGAAGCCAAGGAGACCATTAGAGAGGGTTGGAAACTCTTCTTTTGTTAAAATTTTGTGTTTAAGACAAGGATCTACCCATTTCCTTTGTGGGTATTGATCTCCCTTCTTTATTTATTGTTACTAAATATTCGTCTTGTAGGCTAAATACAAATACGATGAGGATACACCCATTTCGGTAGAAACAAGAAACCCTACCTATTTATTTTGTGAATCAAGTATATTTATAGTTATATATACACACATATATGAATATACATACTTGTGCATATTTATTTGAAAATACATATATTTTTATTTCATATTAAATAACCTGAAATTTCAAAGGGTTTTGTTGAATGTAAAATACATACATACATACATACATACATACATACATATATATATACATACATACATACATATATACATACATACATACATACATACATACATACATATGTATGTATGTATGTAAGTATATTTATAGTTATATATACACACATATATGAATATACATACTTGTGTATATTTATTTGAAAATACATATATTTTTATTTCATATTAAATAACCTGAAATTTCAGAGGGTTTTGTTGAATGTAAAATATATACATACATACATACATACATATATCTCGTGTGTGTGTGTGTATGTATGTATGTATGTATAATCGTTTATATTAAAAAATACATGAACCACTTTTTATTTGCATTTTAAAGCAAAGGTAGGGTCACATATTTTAGGCCGAAGTGAATTATGCAAATGTCGTTGTAGTAAAATGCAGGGGAATTAAGTTGGGTGGGGTTTACAGTGTTGGGGAGGGGCGCCGATCCCAACCCCACCCCATTTATAAATTTAATGGAATAGGGGTGGGGTCCGCGCCTCCCCAACCATTTATTAATTAAAAATTTAAATCCCTTAGGCCGCGGCCTACGACCGACAAACTCAAAGCATTCACAATTTTATTTATTAAGAATAATACCTCACTTGATCGATTCTTACTTATTGGCACAGAGCCCCAACAAGGAAGCAATTAGGGATAATAGACAACCATTGACATCTCTAAATGACTTCCACATAAACATTCAATCAAGACATTCAACACATCTAAAATGACATTCTCCACAATTTTACAAATTTCTCAAACAATAAAAAGGTTTGAAATCAAACTAAACAGAGTAAAGACTATGGGAAACTACCTCCTTATTCCTCCCAAGTGAAGTGGGAGTTTTACCCTAAGCCTCCAAGTGCATAAAATAAACAACACAATAGCCTTATCTCTACCTTGAAAGTATGCAACAATATGACCATGATTTCCTTTTCACTCCCCATAGGTGTAAACCCCAATCGCACTCCCACCAAATGCATGCCTCACAAAATCCCTTTTCCCTCCCCAATGGTCCCATAATTCCATCTCCCACACCCAACTTAAGGCATACTACCCAACCACACAAAATCACATTCACAAAACTCATACTATATTAAACAAGCACCATTTTCACATTTACAAACCTAAATAAGAAAAAATACAAGGATGGAGATCCTACCTCTCCATCAAGCTTCCAAGAAAAATTCACTCCACAAGTATTTCACACCTCCAAGCCAAGAAAATTCCCAAAAGCAACTCCAACAAGCTCCCCAATTTCAAAATTGCAAAAGGAAGAAAAAATGAACAAGTAACCACCATTCCATCAAATTTCATCAATAAATAGAAATGGAATGTGAGGATGATGAGGTGGATCCATGTAGGATTCCACTTAATCATTCCTCCATTACAACAATCAAGTGAAACACCATGCCCAAGACAATAATGATCATGTAAGAGCTATGACAAACCCACAAGACACTCAAACTTGCACACCAAGTCTTCCAAGGACCAATTTATTGTGACAAGTAAGAAGGTGCAATTATTTTCACCCTTTTACACTCCAAAAGCATAAATAAGTCAAAAATTAACTCCCATACCATAGGTAGTGTTGTTGGGTAAATTTAAGAGGCATGGGACAAACTTAGCTTGTCCCACAAGCTTCCAAAAAAGTTTCCCAAGTCAAAATCCGAATTTTGGAGTTGGGAAATGTAGTGCCCACTTCTCTTTGACACTTATTATGTTTTTATTTCGATTAATCTTGACTATAAACATGGATATTAGTATATCATTTTGGTTTAGCATGATGTTAGATGATAGAGATATTCGATTATTGATGGATTGTCATTCATAGTATGATTTGTGTAGATTCTTAGAGACATAGAGAGATACATTTTATATTTCTAAAGATGATGTGTTATTAGCATATATATTTTGACATTTGGAATTCTTGTCATGTTGACTATGATTTAGTGTTTGAACTAATCTCGTGATCTCACCGATATCGATGGAATGGAAGAATCAAGATGTTTTTGAAATTATAAAAAAATGATAGCATTGCTTAGTTTAGATGATGATTTAGTTATATGAGGATTTTTGTTGACGGATGTGTGTATATTTTATATTTGATGTATTTGATGTGGCCACAAGGCCGAAAGAGGTATTGTGTGATTTTATAGGAAATGGTATCACAACAAATAAAAGGGGATTTGGAGACCAACCACAATGGAATACAGGATGGATACAATGATGGTCACCATGACAACTTGTGTAATGTGTTATGTTTTGTTATTAGTTTTTTTGGGGGTTCCCATGGGGGGATGACCTCCAAAGGTGACCATGGGGTAAGTGTGTAATTATTTCCTTTTCTTTTATTTATTGTGGAGTATGTGATTTATTTTGTGATGTAATTCATTTAAGCATTGTTGTTTAATGTGCCTTAATTAATTCAAATCCTATTTTTAAGTTAATGGGGGATGTGAAAAAAGGGGCCATTTATTAGAGTAGTTGGTCCTTTGAATCTTGTGATTTATGTTGAGTGTATGTGACTTTGAGTGTTGTACACTCTACCTTTCTTGGGAAATTAGGATTTGGGTTTAAAGGCCATTTTGAGGCTTGTGGGACAAGTTAAGCTTGTCCCAAACCTATTAATTTGATATACCAACTATACCTATGGATTGGGGGTAGATAATAGACCCCATTATGTGTTTTATAAGGCAAAATGTGACATTTATGCACTTTTCTTACATGAGTTTTAAAGTTTGTCCTTAGGGGGTGTGGATTTGTGTTGAGTGTGTAAGAGGTTTATCATTTCCTTAACCACAAATTTATTGTGCCTTGGGGTTGAGGTTTGAATTTTGAGGTGGAGTTAAGGATAAGTGATGTGACATCCTACATGGAGCCACCTCACCCTCATCTTCTTTTTTTCTATATATGCAAGTTTATTTGTTTGTTTGGGAGTTACTTCATATTATTGTACACTTATATTTTTGGAGTTATAGAGTTTTTGGAGTTCTTGTTGAATTATTAAAGCTTGTTGGAGTTGGATTGAGTTTGATGGAGATTGGGGTGTGATTATTTGATCAAGATCTTACTATGGAAAGGTAGGAACTACACCCTTGTTTTACTTATATGTTTTTATATTTGTGTATTGCATGTATGTGAATGGTTTGTGTGCTTGTTAGGATCTTGGGTAGAATTACTAAGTATGGTGTAGGAGAAGGATATGGGTATTTTATATTGTAGGGAGACATAAGATTTTTATTTAATGTTTTGAGAGGGAGTTGGGTTTGGTTCCCCACCTTTGATAAGAAAATGCTTGCTTTTCTTAACTGGTTCTTTTGAGGGAGACATGAGAGATTATAGGGAGTCATAAGATCATGGGGGAGGAATAAGAGGATATTGAGGGAGGCATAAGAGTTGTGTAGGGGTTTTGAGTTGTGTTTTAGAGGGTTTTAAGGTGGGCACATAATCCCATTGGGAGGCATAAGTGATCTCCTCATAGTTCCTTGCTCCATTGGATTTGAGTTTTCAAGCATTGTGTACTTTGAAGGTTACATTCTTGTGTTTTTTATTTATGTGATTGAATGTGTGTTAAATTGTTGTGAAAATTTGTATTGTGATGTAGAAGCATTGTGTTAGTTTCAATGGTTGTATCCATTTCTTATTGCACTTTGGTTGGGGCTTGGCGGTCAATGAGGAGGATAACTTATTCTCCTCATTGGATTATTGGTTGGGTGGAGAGTGTTTCCTACTCCCCCATTTTTGTTGTTGTGATTGAAGTGAAGAAATGGTGGAGCTATTGTTGAAGATTTGGGACTTGGAGCATTTTTAGAAGTAAAAAAGAAATCCTTCATTGTGGAAACTTTTCTTGTATTTACCACTTAAGCTGGAAGGCTAGTAGTCTTGAATTTAAAAGAAAATTTGTATTCTATATTTTTCTTATTAAGTTGTAATGTATTTTTGGAAATAATCTCTTTTCTTTGTAATAAAATGAGTTATGCTCAAAAGAAATGGAAAGTTCATTATTACTTGTAGGAGTTTGCATCATTGTAAGAATGAAGGGAAGAACTTAGAAGTTGTAAATCATTAAGAATGTAGTCTTAGCAAATCTGAAATGTAATATAGTAGCTTGTGTTTTCTTTGAATGAATGGTTGTGGTTGTAATGGAAGCATGCACTAATTTATAGTGAATTACCTTGTTAAAGGATTACATTCTTGTTGTGGAAAAGAAAGCAATAATACTTAGGAATAGATTGAATTTCATTCCTTCATTTGAGCTTGAAATCAATTTCATTGGACAAGTAATCTTGTAGTTGTTTTCTTGTATGCTATTGAATTAAAATATCTATGTAATTTAGTGATTTAAATCATGGAATGAATAAATAGTTTAACCTTTCAACTAGTGGCTTTAGGAACCTAAGTTCAAGCTAAGATTAAACTATAAATCACCCTAGTAAAATTTTTTTGGGAAAATTGTGGAAATAATGGTTATGTTTTCGAAGAACATGACCACTACCCTATGCATAGTGGTGGTCTTCGGATCTCTCGACCTGATCGAGTGGCGGTCTCGAACCGCCACCTAGGTAAGGTGGCGTTTATGAATCGTCACTCGTGCAGGTATGGCGGTTGTCACATAACCGCCGAACTACTCAGTGGTGGTAGTTTCATCATCACTGTCGGGAAAAGTTAAAATCCACAATCTGGGCAATTTTGAACTTGATTTAATTCAAACCTAAGCCTATAAAATGTAAAAAGGAAACTACTAGCAAACTATAGATGAAAAAAATCATTGTTTAAGTATGTAAATCCTTGAATGGACATTTAAATGTATCAAATATCATCGATTAATTGGAAAGAGGATTTTTCCCAAATAAAGAACTCAAGAATGGAATAACTAAATAACAACTCCATATTTAGGGTGGAAACCTCTACAATAAACAAATGGAAGACATTGTTATAATAAATCCATAAACTAAACTAAACTAAACTAGATCCAAATGAATCCCTCCATGGCTTCCTTCCTTGCTTTCATGGGTTCCACTCCTCGAACCTGTAAATCAAAGAAAAGAAAAGAAACCAAATGAGGAGGCTAGGGAAAGAAAATGAGTTTAATAAAATTCCATAAGGATGGTAAGGGTTATCTTGGAACTCTAAGATTTAGTGGCCACAATTGATTTGATCCAAGGGTTAAGTATCAACCCTATAATTGTTAGGGTGAGATATATATATATATATATATATATCTAATGGGATTTTAAATAATTTAAGTGCATCGGAAATGGGTGAATGAGGCCACTTAAGTACCTTAGTGGGTTAAGTTATTTATGGAACTTTCCTAGTATGTTTTAGTAAATGACTCATTGACATTAAAACTAATAATTTAAGGGGGCTAAGGTAACTTAGGATAAGTGTTTAATAAATGTGGGTTTGCATGTTTATTTGAGAGGGGGTAAATATTTAACCAAGTAAAAGAATTAATGGACACTTTTCTAACGGATGGAAATTTAATTGACCTTAGAAATGGGTTAACAATATTTAATTATTAATCTAGACTTGTTCCATTTAATGTAATGTAGTAGATTACTAGTAGGATTTAATTAAACGTATTATAGGGTTGACACCCTTTCAATCTCTTAAAACAAAAACAAAAAATTTGTCGCAACTTTCTAGATAATTATTAATGTGGTTTCAGAACGTCAAAATTTTGGGTGTTACATTTGGTATCAGAGCATGGGTTCAAGGCTTGGACCTTGAGAACACTTGGAAACTTAAGACATAATAAGGAAACTTAAGGCAGATCTAAACCTAGATCACACAACTTTGAATGATATTTTAAAATGTAGAAAGCCTAGAAAATTGAAACAAAACCTAGAATGATAAAATAACTCTCACCTTGGTCTGTGCAGGAGGCATGAACTAGACGAGGGGTTCTTACACATGGACCTAGACTAACCACCCCCATATCAGCAAGATCAACTATATTGCCTCAGATACTACAAACACTACAAGATGTTAATGCAACTATATGTGGAGGATATTTAGGAGGGAAACCTAGCAAACAAGATAGAGAGCCATCAGTAGAGGTTCGTGTACCTTCCCAACATAGTGATGAGTATAGGGTAGAGAAATCCCATGTGGAGTCAGTTAGATGATATTCACCACAGAGAGGTCATGGAGATAGGGCTACAAGACATGGAACCAAATCTAGGAGCCCTAGGCAACATGATGATTGTGTTGAGAGACCTAGAGGAAAATATTATACAATGTTAGATCACATCGAGAGATTTTGAAACTCCATCCATCTTTTTTTTCTGGAGACACTCGGGGATTTCAAGAAGAGGCATGGTTGGTCAACTTGAGTGGATGCTTCAAGCTATTTCCATGTATTAGAAACATGAAGGCTCATGTTGCCATCCACCTTTAGAGATACAGAGATGGGTTTGGTGGAGGACCGAGGAGCAGAAGATCCATGTGGATTCTGAGAGCTACATGGGAGGTCTTAGGAGTGTTTTAGAAGTCGATACTTATCTAGGAGGTTTATTCAACAGAGGATAGATGAGTTACATGACCTACGTTAGGAATCCATGATAGTGGACGAGTATGAGAGACACTTTTGGACTTTCTTCAATACATAGACTACATGCAGGATGAGTATGTGAGGATCCACAAGTTCATCATGGGCTTGAACCTAGACTTAGGAGGGGTAGTGTGCATTCATTTTCTCGCAAACATTAGTAGAGGCCATTGAGAAGGCCTACATTATAGAGGAGACCAGGGGGAAGACACAGTAGGCTCGAGACAGAGTGCAAAGCCATATCCAAGCAGATTTAGGATAACAGATCGAGGGGGTCATCCCCTCCTCCTCAAGGCATGCATGGTTCTACACAGTCTTCATTCAAGCCACCACAACAACCACCTCAATAGAAGCAACAGACATGTCCTCCATTTAGGCCTCCACATAGATTTGATGCTCAAAGGGGGACACAATATGGGGCCTCCCTGGGGACCATTCAGATCCAGGCATTTCCTAGAGCTCTATCAATAGGAGCTTATCAAAGCAGCGACCATAACAATTTATAGCATGATTATTAGGATCCATGACATAGACCACTAGAGTACCTGTAGGAGCCACTTCTCATTGGAGGGGACCTGGTAGTTGCTACGGGTGTGTGTACTTGGGAATAATTAGAGAGAGTGCCCTCAGAACCCTAATAACAAGGGTAAGGCACCAGTTTCAGAGCCTATAGTAGGTGATATGGCTAGGATCCATAAGATATATACAGTGGTCTAGAACCACTAGGTAGAGCACCGGGCATGATGATTGAGATGACAGGTAACATTGATGGAATTTATATTTATGTTTTATTTGATTCAAGCTCCTCAGATTTTTTTATTTCTCTATTTTTAATAGAGTGATGTGGGATGGTGGATGTTAGGAAGAGCCATAGTCGGGATGTGGAGATGGCTTCTGGAGCCAAACTCATAGTGGACTCCTTAGTCAAGGAGTGCATAGTTGACCTAGGACCCTTTTCAATGACCTTGGATCTTCATATCCTTCCTTTGGGTTCCTATGGGATTATTTTGGGTATGGATTGGTTATCTACACATAGGGCTAGAGTTGATTTATATAGTAAGGTAATATCATGTACAGATGATTTGGGAGTGGAGACAAAGTGATAGTGGGAGTTTGTAGACCCACCTCTATTCGCACCATATCCACTATGTAGCTTAAGCGGTGTGCACGACGGTTACCAGTTGTATGTTGTCACGGTTAGAAATAAATCATAGTATGATTTTAGTGGGCTATCACTTGATGATCATCATATCTTGAGGGAGTTTTCAGATGTCTTTGCAGGGGAGATTCAACGGTTACCTCCCCCATGTGAGATAGATTTTCACATTGATTTGGTTCCAGGAGTAGAGCCTATCTCACAAGCACCTTATATGATGATTACCCCGAGCTCTATGAGCTCAAGTTGTAGCTTCTACAGGGGCCTTATAGAGAAATTCCTAATCTTTCCTAGTGTATCCCCTTGGGGTTCACCGATGATTTTTGTAAAGAAGAAGGACAAATCTTTGCACTTGTGTATCGATTATTATTAGCTGAACAAAGTAACGATCAAGTAGCAGGACCTTAGTTACATAATGATGATTTGTTTGATCAGATGAAGGGGGCCACAATATTTTCCAAGATAGATCTTAAGTCTAGATACCATTGGCTAAGGATCATGAAGGTAGAGATATTCATAAGACAACTTTTTGTATGAGATATGGCCACTACGAGTTCACGTTAGTGCCTTTTGGTCTGACGAATGCCCCCAAACTATTCATAAGCTTGATGAATGAGGTATTCTAGACATTTTTAGATCACTTCGTGCTCATATTTCTTGATGAAATTTTGATTTACTCACGCACATGTGATGAGCATGAGGAGAACCTTTGAAAGGTTTTGCAATGTCTTCATGAGCAGCAACTTTACGGGAACTTGAAGAAGTGTGCATTCTTTTAGTCATAGGTATAGTACTTGGGTCACATAATTTCTAGGAAAGGTATCACCATCGATCATTCCAATATTAGAGATATTATGGATTGGCCTACACAAACTAATGTGACCGAGGTGCGCAGTTTCATGGGGTTGGTAGGTTACTATATGAGATTTGTTCAAGAATTTTCTCAGATTACGCACCCCATCACTTCCCTTCAATGGAAAGGGAAGAATTTTGTTTGGTTTGATGAATGTGAGTAGGCCTTCAATACACTGAAGGGATGCCTTACATTAGCACCAATTCTTGTTGTGTCACTACAGATTCTTCCTTGGTAGGATTAGGTGGTGTTTTGATGCAGGATGGTCATGTAGTTATGTTTGAGTCTCGTAAAATCAAAGATCATGAGCTCAATTATCTGACTCGTGACCTTAAGCTTGCGAAAGTGGTGCATGCTTTGGTGTGTTGGTGTCATTTCCTTTTGGTTAAGATATTTATTCTTAGGAAAAACTATTTGAGCTTACATCACCTCTTCACGCAACCCAATCTCAACACTCGTCAGTGGCATTAGATGGAGTTGCTATTCAAGTACGACATGGAGATAGAGCATGTGAAGGGGAAACAGAATGTTGTTACCATCTCTATCAAGTAAATGGAGAGATTTGGTTATGGATACTTCAGTGGGTACACATTTGTAGAGTAGGATTTTGTGACATATTTCACATGACAGTTTCTACCTTGCAGCTAGATCAGAGATTAAGTCTTAGAGACCCCTTGAGGGGAATTTTGATGGTTTTGTATTAGAGTCGATGGAATTCTCAGACATAGAGGCTAGATATATGTATCTAGGGATTGAGGTTTGAGACATGATATCTTAGCAAATACTCATCATGCACCTTATTCATCCCATCCAGGGGTAAAGAAGATACATGCCACCTTGAGACAGCTATACCATTGGAGAGGTCTTTAGAGATATGTAGTTCACTTTGTGTCATTTTTTTTAGAGTGTCAGAGGGTGAAGGCCAAGCATCAGCATCCATCTATACCAGAGTGGAAATGAGACACTATTTCCATGGATTTCATAGTAGGGCTATCGACGTCGAGATACCACCATGATTACATCATGGTCATGGTGATTAGATTGACGTAAGTGGATTATTTTTCTCTGGTGAAGACCACCTATATAGCTAGTGTAGTAGCGAGAGTGTACTTGGATGAGATTGTTAGACTACACGAGATTCTATGGAAGATCATTTGTGACCGTGATCCCTTATACACATCACACTTATGGACTACCATGTAGTAGGCCCTTGGGATGAGTATCAATTTCAAGTACAACATATCATCCAGAGACAAATGGACAGATGAAGCGGATCAATCATATTTTAGAGGACATGCTTTGGATGTACATTATGAATCATCAGTCAAGGTGGGAGGAGTACTTGTACTTGGTTGAGTTTGCATACAACAATAGATTCCAGAGTTCTATTGGGATGACACCATTTCAGGCACTTTATGGTAGGGAGTGTAGGACACCATTGATTTGGGATAGATTGGAGGACATAGTATCTCTTGGTCCATCTTTGTTACATGACATGGAGTAGTAGGTTATTTTGATCATACAGAGGTTATAGGAGGAACAAGATCGAAGAAGAAGTATGGAGATCGTGAGGAGAGATGACCGTAGTTATGAGGTGGGAATGAAGGTGTTTCTTAGTGTCAAACCTCATAAGAGTCCTATCCATTATGAAAAAGGATCTAAGTTATCTCCTAGATTCATGGGTCCATTCGTGATCCTAGAGAAGATTAGCCCTTTAGCTTATCATCTAGCCTTACCACCCATCTTGTCTTGCATGCGTGATGTGTTCCATGTATCTGTTCTTAGGATATATATTCTAGATCCTTCTCATTTATTAGATTGGACCACATTGCAGTGTAGGAGTAGGGGCAGATGATGGTGGAGCCCATATGTATTTTAGAGCTATGACCTTGGGCCTTCGAGGTTGAGAGATTGATCAGGTGCGAGCCCAAAGTGGGATAGGTATGATGAGACCTGTACTACATGGGAGGATGTTACGTTGTTATGAGTCCAATTTCCACACTTATTTCAGTGACTTCCAGGAGGAAGTCAAGTCTAAGGGGAGGGGGATGTAGTGCCCACTCCTCTTTGACACTTATTATATTTTGATTTTGATTACTGTTGACTATAGACATGGATATTATTATATCATTTTGGTTTAGCATGATGTTAGATGATAGAGATATTCTGATCATTGATGGATTGTGATTAATAGTATGACATGTGTGGATTGTTAGAAACATGGATAGAGACATTTTATATTGATGATGATGATGTTTTGTTAGCATATATATTTATTGACATTCAAAATTCTTGTCATGTTGACTATGATTTAGCATTTGAACTAATCTCATGATCTCGCTGATATCGATGAAAATCTAGAATTGAGATGTTGAAATTATAGACAAATGATAACATTATTTAGTTTATATGATGATTTAGTTATATGAGGATGTTTTTTTATGGATGTGCGTGTATATTATCTTTGATGTATTTGATGCAGCCACACAAGCCCGAACAAGGTATTGTGTGATTTTGCTGTAATTCTATCACAAAAAAGGGGGATTAAGAGACCAACAGCTGTGGAATACTGGATGGATACAATGATGGTCACCATGGCAACTTGTGTAATGTGTTATGTTTTGTTATTAGTTTGTTAGGGGGTAAGTATGTAATTATTTCCTTTTCTTTTATTTATGGTGGAGTATGTGATTTATTTAGTGATGTAATTCATTTAAGCATTGTTGTTTAATGTGCCTTAATTAAGTGGAATAATCATATTTTTAAGTTAATGGGGGATGTGAAAAAAGGGGCCATTTATTAGAGTAGTTGGTCCTTTGAATCTTGTGATTTACATTGAGTGAATGTGACTTTGAGTGTTGTACACTCTACCTTTCTTGGGAAATTCGGATTTTGGTTTAAAGGCCATTTTTGGAGGCTTGTGGGACAAGTTAAGCTTGTCCCAAACCTCTTAATTTCATATACCAAATATACCTATGGGTTGGGGTGTCAAAAATAGACCCCATTATGTGTTTTGTAAGGAAAAATGTGACATTTATTGCACTTCTCTTACACAAGTTTTAAATTTTGTCCTTAGGGGGTGTGGGTTTGTGTTGAGTGTGTAAGAGGCTTTTCATTTCCCTCAACCACCAATTTATTGTGCCTTGAGGTTGAGGTTTGACTGTGAGGTGAAGTTGAGGATAAGTGATGTGGCATCCTACATGGAGCCAACTCACCCTCCTCTTCTATTTTTCTATATATGAAAGTTTATTTGTTTGTATGGGCGTTACTTCATTTTATTGTGCACTTGTATTTTTGGATTTAGAGTGCTTGTTGAATTATTCGAGATTGTTGGAGTTGGATTGAGTTTTAAGGAGATTGGGGTGTGATTATTTGATCATGATATTACTACGGAAAGGTAGGAACTACACCCTTGTTTTACTTGTCTATTTTTATGTGTGTGTATTGCATGTATGTGGATGGTTTGTGTGCTTGTTGAGATCTTGGGTAGAATGCATAAGTATGGTGTAGGAGAAGGATATGGGTATTTTATATTGTAGGGAAACATAAGAGTTTTCTTTAATGTTTTGGGAGGGAGTTGGGTTGGGTTCCCCGCCTTTGATAAGAAAATGTTTTCTTTTCTTCCTTGGTTCTTCTGAGGGAGACATAAGAGATTATAGGGATGCACAAGATAATGGGGAGGCATAAGAGTTGTGTAGGGGTTTTGAGTTGTGTTTTGGAGGGTTTTAAGGTGGGCACCTAATCCCATTGGGAGGCATAAGTGTTCTCCTCATAGTTCCTTGCTCCATTGGCTTTGAGTTTTCAAGCCTTGTGTATTTTGAAGGTTGCATTCTTTTGTTTTTTATTTTTGTGATTGAATGTGTATTAAATGGTTGTGAAAATGTGTATTGTGATGTGGAAGCATTGTGTAAGTTGTCTTGGTTTTCTCCATTTCTTATTGCACTTTTATTAAGGCTCAGAGGTCAATGAGGCAGATAGCTTCTTCTCCTCATTAGATTATTGGTTGGGTGGAGATTTTTTCCTACTCCACCATTTTTGTTGTTGTGATTGAAGTGAAGAAATGGTGGAGCTCTTGTTGAAGATTTGGGACTTTGAGCATTTGTAGAAGTAAAAAATAAATCCTTCATTCTAGAAAATTTTCTTGTATTTCCCACTTAAGGTGGAAGGCTAGTAGTATTGCATTTAAAATAAAATTTGTATTGTATATTGTTCTTGTTAAGTTGTAATGTATTGTTGGAAAGAAGCTCTTTGCATTGTAAGAAAATGAGTTATGATCAAAATAAAAGGAAAGTTAATTGTTACTTGTAGGAGTTTGCATCATTGTAAGAATGAAGGGAAGAACTTAGAAGTTGTAAATCATTAAGAATGTATTCTTAGTAAATCTGAAATGTAATATAGTTGATTGTGTTTTCTTTGAATGAATGGTTGTGGTTATAATGGAAGCAAGCACTAAGTTATAGTGAATTAACTTGTTGAAGGATTACATTCTTGTTATGGAAAAGAAAGCAATAATATTTAGGAATAGATTAAATTTCATTCCTTCATTTGAGCTTGAAAGTAATTTCATTGGAAAATTAATCTTGTAGTTGTTTTCTTGTATGCTATTGAATTAGAAAATCTATGCAATTTATTGATTTAAGTCATGGAATGAATAAATAGTTTAAGCTTTCAACTAGTGACTTTAGAAACATAAATTCAAGCGAAGATTAAACTATAAATCACCTTAGTGAATTTTTTTTTGAAAAAATTGTGGAAATGATTGTTCTGTTTTCAAAGAACAGAATGCCACCGCGTGCGTGAGTGGCGGTCTCTAGATTGCCAACCTGATCAAAGCGTTGGTCTCTAAACCACCACCCAGGTAAGGTGGTAGTTTAATAATTGTCACCTAACTAGGTGGCGGTAATGTAAGCTGCCGACCTACTTAGGTTAGTGGTTTCATCATCTGTTCGCGGAAAAATTAAAATCCACGTCAGGGAAAATTTGACCTTGATTTAATTAAAACATGAGCCTATAAATTGTAAAAAGGAAACTACCAACAAACTATAGATGAACAAACTCATTGGTTAAGTATGTAAATCCTTGAATGGGAATTTAAATGTATCAAATCTCATCAATTAATTGGAAAGAGGGTTTTGCCTAAACAAAGAACTCAAGAATGGAAATAACTAAAAACAACTCAAAATCTAGGGTGGAAACCTCTACATTCAACAAATGGAAGACATTGTTATAATAAATCCACAAACTAAACTAAACTAAGCTAGATCCAAATGAATCCCTCCATGGCTTCCTTCCTTGATTTCACATGACTTCCACTCCTCCAACCTCGAAAATAATGGAAAATCAAATATACCAAATGAGGAGGCTAAGGAAAGGAAATGGGTTTAATAAAATTCCATAAGGATGGTTAGGGTTAGCTTGGAACTCTAAGATCTAATGGCCACAATTGATTTGATCCAAGGGTTAAGAATCATCCCTACAATTGTTAGGTGAGAATATATATATTATGGGATTTTAAATAATTTAAGTGTATGTGAAAATGGTTGAATGGGGACACTTAAGTACCCTAGCGGGTTAAGTTAGTTATGTAACTTTCCTAGTATGTTTTAGTAAATGATGTAATGGGCATTAAAGCTAATAATTTAAGGGGGCTAAGGTAAATAAGGATAAGGGTTTAGTAAATGTGGGTTTGAATGTTTATTTGAGAGGGGGAAACTATTTAACCAAGTAAAACAATTAATGGACACTTTTCTAGTGAATGGAAATTATATTGACCTTAGAAATAGGTTAAGAATATTTAATTATTAATCTAGACTTGTTCCATTTAATTTAATGTAGTAGATTGATGGTAGGAGTTAATTAAATGCATTATAGGTTTGACACCATTGCAATCTCTTAAAAAAATAATCCACAACTTTCTAAATAATTAGTAAGGTTTAATGTGGTTTCAGAACGTTGAAATTGTTTATGTTACAACAAAAGGGTTACAAGCACAAAATCCAACACAAAATCCAAACCACATCCACAATATTTCAAGGACCATCTACCCTCATAAATATCCAATAGTCACATCCCAATTTTAGTTAACAAATTAAGTAAGATTAGCTTAATTAAAACACATTATTACTTGCTAATAAAGTCACTACAATTTCCAACAATTAAAACATAACACAAAATTAAAAACACATAAAATTAAAAGAAGAGAAACATTATCCCCATGGTCACACATGTGAGGTCATCTTCATGGGAAACCTACTAACTGGGCATGCAAAAACACACCATAACATTACACGAGTTACCATGGTGACCTGGGCAATACTCCACATTCCTTCATTCTTTGGTCTCCTATCCCCCATAGTTTGTTGTTCTATAATTTCTCGCAAAATCAGATAATACCTTCCGGCCTTGTGACCACATTAACGATGTCGAGATTAAAAAAACACATACATATTTGCATAAAAATTCACATCATCGAATATCGTAATTAAACCAACATTGAAATCAAGTAATTCACCAATTATTCAGATTTCTAACATTTCGATTCTATCAGTCCATCAATTTGTACTAAGATCATAACATCAACAATCATCTAGAAATATCCATAAATCAAGTCCAATGTCTCAATGCAATAGTAGCACTTAGAACATTAATACTAATATGTAAATCAAACATATAAAATCCATCGCATAAGTCACATCATGTCAAGAGTCTAACACCTCCATATTGTCTATCAAGTAGGTTAATCAAATCATATACAGTAATGTACATCAAATTCCATACTACAACCATATAATCAATAACAATTAGAACACAATAGTAATCATGATGTCTTGCGCATCTTATTAGTATGCTAACTAGAATACAATATCCAGGTTCAAGATTATAATCAATTCAAAATTGAAAACATAGTTCAATCAGTGTTGAAGAGGAGTGGACATTACATCCCCCTCCCCTTATATTTTAATTCCTCCTGGAAGTCACGAGAAAGAGGTAGGAAAACAATGTATAAGAACATGAGTCACATCCTCTGTGGAATTTTCTTCATCTAAAACAAAAGTGGTTCCTTAGAACCCAAGTTTGGTCCAATGCTTATTTAATAAGGAGAAGGGAGATTGTTTGGCATGAATGCTAAACTTTCTTCAAGAAAGGTTGCAAGTATTTAATTCTACAAATTAACTCTACGTGGTCAACCAAGCTACAAAATAGGAATTTTCCAAAGCAATCTCAACATTGACCACCAAAGTTAAAGAATAATAGGGAGAAACACATACACTTCGGGATGACCTAATAACACATAAGGATATAAAACCCAACAATAATAAATGTTAAGGATTCCACTTAGGTTGAGCTACACCTCAAAGTTTTTATTTATACAAGGCTAACAAATACCAATCATGACCATCAATTTTATATGAGAGGACAAGTCTACTCAAAGGTCTCACAAATTTAAGATCACACAAGATGAGGTTTAACAACAAGGAAGACACCTAAATTAGCAAAAACGTTTACAATCCAACAAACTATTCATTGGAAGCAATTTTATAACTCAAAAGGATTCAATTAAATTTTCATGGTAATACTAAGAAAATAATGACCACAAGGTTTTCTATGACTTTAATTTGCACTCAAAATTGAACACACAACACTAATATGTTTTAGAAACTTCAAACACTTAGATAATATTTCCACTTATGAGACAATCCTTACACAAACTAGCATATCAACACAAGAGACACCAATCACTCTACATAATACAATAAAATTTATTTATTTTAAATCCTTCCCAAGCTCAAAATAACCATAAGGAGAGCACCTTCTTAATTTGTAACACAAAAGAGCACTCAAGGGAGCTAGGAGAGAAGAATAGGCAACAAGAGGGGGTCCAACTACAATCCACAAGTGCATCACACCAATACTCAAGTAATAACTTATGAAAACAAAATGTACTTTCCCTTCACAAGGACAAAAGGGGACAAACAACATCAGGGTTTCCTAAGAAAAGAAAATAGAACTTCCCAAAATTCTTTCATATCCTTAACATATGTTGCCTAGATTTACCAATAAACCTAGGTCACCAAGGACTTAATCAACACACAAGGAGGGTGTCTTTCTTAAAACAAGAGATAAAGACCCACTCCTAAAAGGCCAAAAATAGTTTAGATAATCCTACACTAGCTCAAGGAACCTTTCAATTAGCTCAAACTTCTTAAATTGTTTATTTTTATAAATTTAGGCCGGGCAATAGTCATTTATACAATCAAGGTTGTTTAAGTATACATTTGTGCTAAAACTCATAAACTTACTCATTTCATGATCCAATTCATAAGACATAAATTATAGTAACACTTGTTAACAATATTTCTATAAGTTTTCTTAATTAATATGTTCCCTATTATTATGGTATCACATATTTTGCATCATTAAGGGACACCACCACAATGTTGGCATGTCATGTCACACCATTCTACATAGGTGGAAAAATTATTTATTTTATTTCTAGGAAAGGTAAATGGAAAAATTTTCTTTCTATTTTCACATATTTTTTATGTTTTCTATTAACCTACCAATATTACAGCAAGGAACCATTTTACTTTTTCTAATGTTCTAGTTTACTTATTAAGTTTCAAAGTCCAAGCCCCCCTATTAGAGTTTTATTATGCTCAGTTTAATCATATTACCAAATAAAATTTAAAGAGGAGGAAGAGTCAAACATATCACATTATCACTTTCATAGGAATAAGAGCACAATCAACATATCATGTCTTTAATTTTTATAATAACAAGAGACCAATCAACATATCAAATCATTAATTTTATAAGAACTAGAGATCAATCAACCAATAAATACCACACCAAGATTTCAAGAGTTTACCAAATAATTACAAGTATCACTAAAACACTCCAAGAGAATCTCCACATGTAACGTAATAAGCTATACGATGAAAAAATCCATTAAAGAAACAAATTTACTTTTACGAGTTTAAGAGGTTTAGATGGGTTGGGAAAGAAAACAATGTTTGTTGTTTAGGCTCAAAATCAATTCACTTAATAAGACAAGGAGAGTTTCCAAACAGAACTCATACTTTCATAAGATCTTTGCGCAAGCAAGCAACAAGATGACAAGGGTAAATTTTACTCCAAGGACACCACACTTCCCATCCAGAAGATATAAAATACAAGAGGGTAATCACTAATTAACCTAATCATGGCCTCCGTGGCCAAGAGTTATAGATTTAAAAGAAAAGGGCACAACATAAACAAAATTGAGATTATAATCGTAAGATCTACAAAACCAAAATCTTTAAGAGCAAGGTCCAAAAGACCCTAAGGTATCCATACGTGTCTCAACATAATCCAATACTTAATAGATTATAGAGTGGTATACTTAACAATTTAAAATGCTAAAGAAATGGTAGATCTATTTATGTGTTATCGAGAGAAAAATAAGTACACTTATTTAAGAACATTTCCTAAATGGGATTAAATATAGCCATAATTACCAAGGTACATACAATCCAAATGATGATACTTTCTATAAAGAAACAAGAAAACCATGGTAAAACTTAGCATGCCATCGATGGATCATCGCATCCAACAAAACATTATCCACTAAAACCTACAATAATCCAAGAGTTAATCCGATCCTAACACAATCCATAACCCATGACCAAACACATCTACTTTGATGTGGAACAGAGCTCTTACAGATTGCATGAGGAATAAAAAATACAGCTATCAAAACTACTAACTAGACCGCATGACACAACGAACTCTCTCTCTAGAAAGGTTGAGTAACAAAAGAGTCACTCCAAGATCCTAAACACACACAAGGTTTCATCCTTTCAAAACCAAGGACATAACTTAAAGCACCTAAGAAGACAATTAAGGTACCTAGGGTGTACCCCCATATGACGAAAGGTCACAATACAAATAGTGTAGAACCAGCTCATCAACCGACAAGGAGAATCACGTAACATTCTTGACAACATTTAGCCAAGTGGCCAACAAGATTAAAAAAATCTAAGTCACCAATAAAAAGTAAAATTCAAGAAATATCAGTAATCAAAGAAAGTGGCTAAGTGACCACATTGCAATCCATGAAAATCTCGTAAAAATATAAATAACAAAAGGAGCCTCAGAGCTTATCAATTGAATTATAAAATAAAATTCTAGTCCATGATAAAATATCATAAGTTTACAAATATAAAATACAAAAAATTCCACATCACATCCACTTCACAACCCCTTCTTGGACCACCAGTAGGGGTACTAAACATCGAGCTCAATTCTGAGAACATATACGTAAAAATGGATCAAAATGTGACACCATGTCCTGATATCTACTTTCCCATATGGGGTTGGGGGGTTTAAGTCGACAAAACGATATCCAACCAACTCACCCAACCACAAAAGGAATGGAATATTTAAACAACTAACCAATCTTCTAATTTCCTCCAACTGACCCCTGAATGCAAACACTAGCACTAATCCACATGAGTCACACCACACAATCTAGCATTCCAAGTGTTGAACCCATGACTCTGATACCAAGTGTGATTCCCACATATTTCCCACACAATTTCCATGACTAAAACCAATAATTATTTAGGGAAAACTATGGAATACTTTTTTAAAAAAGGTAGAACATTAGCCAAGGCTTAATTAAATCCTAATTATAAAATTTTAAACAATTACATGGCAGTCGGAATTAAAAAACATCTAATTAAAATTTATTCAATCCCCAATTAGAATTATAGTTTAATTTTTCTTACAAATTACCAATATTTTATTTAAATAATCCTCATCTTACTTTTTGTTACTTAGCCCCAATAATTTCCTTTAAACCTATTTATTTAATTAATGTCCCCTAATTAAATTCCAAATTTAATTAGGTAAGATTATCAATCCTTTAGTTAGAATTATGTACATCAATATTTATCTTATTTCATAGAAGGGTTGAGGTTGCACATCTAGGACTAACCCCCTTAGGCCCCAATAAAAACATTACCCATACTTTTCATTTAAAACAATCCCACCAAATTCCCTATCACTTAAGTGATGTAGGGTTCATCCTACACCATTAGATCTAATCTATTTGAGCCATTAGATCTACGTTAGGCTAATGAAACCATAGAAATCGTTATGGGGTCTCTTACATTCATTTCTTAAACGTATTCTCTCATTTTCTTTTGTTTTATTTGCATAAGAATAAGGAGAAGGAGAAGAAGCCATGGAGGCCATTAGAGAGAGTTGGAATCTCTTCTTTTGTTAAAATTTTGTGTTTAAGACAAGGATATGCCCATTTCCTTTTGGGTTTTGATCACCCTTCATTATTTATGTTTACACAATATTCTTCTTGTAGGCTAAATACATATACAATGAGTATACACCCATTTGGAAGAAACAAGAAACCCTACCTATTTATTTTGTGAATCAAGTATATTTATAGTTATATATACACACATATACGAATATACATATTTGCATATATTTATTTGAAAATACATATATTTTTTATTTCATCTTAAATAACCCACAATTTTAGAGGGTTTTGTTGAATGTAAAATATATTTATATAAATATTTATACAAAATATATATATATATATATATATGTATGTATGTATGTATGTATGTATGTATGTATGTATGTATGTATGTATGTAATCATTTATATTAACAAATACATGAACCGCGTTTTATCCATGTTTTAAAGTAAAGGTCGGGTCACATATTTTAGGGCTGAAGTGAATTATGCGGTCATTGTAATAAAACTTAGGGGCGATTAAGTTGGGTGGGGGTTACGGTGTTGGGGGAGGGTGGCGAGCCCACCGCCACCCCGTATATAAATTATATGGGTTGGTTGTGGGGTCGACGCCATTCCTCCCAACCTTTAATTAATTAAAACTTCAAATCCCTTAAGCCGCGACCTATGGCCGACAAACTCAATGCATTCACAACTTTTTATTTTATTTTTTATTTATTAAGAATAATACCTCACTTGACTGATTCAAGAGGTTTAACATTTTAATATAAATTTTAACTCTTAATAAATATTAATATATAATATGTATTATTATATATAAATATAATGTATATATATATACATATTGATATTTGTTATTAAGGGTAAGTGTTAATATTTATCAACAATATTTATAAAATGATATTATAAATTTTGAGAATAATCAATGTATATTACTAATGTATATCTATTATATATTAACTATATAAATTTATTTATTAAATAAGTTTCCCATTTGAGTAGGGATTGCAATATGATTAGGTAAATAGGTTTGGGATTATAGATTTAATTTATATGAATTTGTATAAATGAAGATGTTTATGGTTGTATGAGATTGTGTTTCGTGCTTTAATCCAAACAATTGATCAAACTTCAACTCATTTAGATAATATCTAAGAGGATATAATTAATTTTTGATTTATTCATTTACTTAAGGAAATTTCTATGCAACAAAGGGAGGTTTATATTATAAAAGCAATTATATCTATTCCTTCTTGCACATCACTTGAGTAGGAGGATATAAAAATATTTAAACAACCTTGATTTCTTTATTTTTCTTTTTACACAAAAGTTTCATTACTACAAGGAGAATTCATATTTTCCATCCATTCAAGTCCCTAACTTTTACAAATAAAATTACATTACCACTTAATCAATACTTAGATTTAAAGAGATTCACTTCCATTTCCAACCATCTCCAAATTATCATTTCTAATGAAACAATACCAATCATAATAACTCATTTACAATAACTATCCAATAAAATAAGACATTACATCCAATGTACTCTAGGTACAATTTACAAGTTGTAGGATCTTAATAGAACAAGCTGCAACTCCACATGCCTTTCTCCAACAAGAGCACTTCTTTCATTGAGCTCCACCATTTTCATCAAATCAAGCACACAACAAAATGGGGGAGTAGGAAACACTATCCACACAACCAAATATTCTAATGAGAGAGAATCCTTCTTCCTCATTGATCCCCGAGCCCCAAAAAGGAAGCAATGAGGGGTAATAGACAACCATTGGCATCTCTAAATGGCTTCCACATACACATTCAATCAAGAAATTTAACTCATTTAAAATGACATACTCCACAAATTTACAACTTTCCCAAACAACAAAAAGGTTTTAAATCAAACCAAATGGAGCAAGGACTATGGGAAACCACCTCATTTTACCTATGAAGTGAAGTGTGAGTTTCACCCTAAGCCTCCAAGTGCACAAAACAAACAACACAATAGCCTTATATCTCCTTGCAAGTATGCAACAATATGACCATGTTTTCCTTTTCAATCCCCATAGGGAAACTCGCAATCACAATCACACCAAATGCATGCCTCAAAGACTTCCTTTTCCCTCCCCAATGGTCCCATAAGTCCATATCCCAAACCCAAATTAAGGCATACTATCCAACCACACAAAAACACATTCACAAAACTCATACTATATTAAACAAACACCATTTTAACATTTACAAAACTAAATAAGAAAAACTACAAGGATGGAGATCCTACCTCTCCATCAATATTCCAAGAAAAATTCACTGCACAAGTCTTTCACACCTCCAAGCCAAGAAAATTCCCAAAAAGAAACTCCAAAAAGCTCCCCAATTGCAAAAGGAAGGAAAAATGAACAAGTAACCCCCATTCCATTAAATTTTATCAATAAATAGAAATGGAATGTGAGGATGATGAGGTGGCTCCATGTAGGATAACACTTCATAATTCCTCCATTCCCACACTCAATTCAAACACCATGCCCAATACAATAATGAGCATGTAAGAAGTATGACAAACCCATGAGACACTCAAAATTTCACACCAAGTCTTCTAAGGACCAATTTTTTGTGACATGTAAGAAGGTGCAATTATTTTCACCCTTTTACACTCCAAAAGCCTAAATAAGTCAAAAATTAACTTCCGATACCATAGGTAGGGTTGTTGGGTAAATTTAAGAGGTATGGGACAAGCTTAGCTTGTCTCACAAGCCTCTAAAAATTTCTCCCAAGTCAAAATCCGAATTTTGGAGTTGGGAAAGGGGTACAAGCACAAAATCTAACACAAAATCCAAACCAAATCCACAATATTTCAAGGACCATCTACCCAACCATCCAATAATCACATCCCAATTTTAGTTAACAAATTTAGTATGATTAGCTTAATTAAAACATATTATTACTTTGCTAATAAAGTCACTGCAATTTCCAATAATTAAAACATAACACAAAATAAAAACACACAAAAATTAAAAGAAGAGAAACATTATCCCCATGGCCACACATGTGTTCAGCCCCTATGGGAAACCTCCTAACTAGGTATGCAACAAAACAACATAGTCTTACACGAGTTTCTATGGTGACCTATTGCCAATACCCCACATTCCTTCATGTTGGTCTCCTATCCCCCGTAGTTTGTCACGGTATAATTTCCTGCAAACTCAAACAATACCTTCCTGTCCTTGTATCCACATTAACGATGTCGAGATAATAAAACACATACATATTTGCATAAAAATTCACATCATCGAATATCATAATTAAACCAACGTTGGAATCAAGTAATTCACCAATTGTTCAAATTTATAACATTTCGATTCTACCAATCCATCAATTTGTACTAAGATCATAACATCAACAATCATCTAGAAATATCCATAAATCAAGTCCAATGTGTTAGTACAATAGTAGCACTTAGAACATCAATACTGATATGTAAATCAAACATATAAAATCCATCACATAAGTCACATCATGTCAAGAGTCTAACACCTCCATACTGTCTATCAAGCAGCTTAATCAAATCATATACAGTAATATACATCAAAGTCCATACTACAACCATACAGTCAATAACAATCAGAACACAATAGTAATCATGTTGTCTCGTGCATCTTATTAATATGCTAACTAGAATAAAGTAGCAAGGTTGAAGATTATAATCAATTCGAAATTGAAAACATAGTTCAATCAGTGTTGAAGAGGAGTGGGCATTACACAATCTATTTTATTTCTTTTTGATGATGAAAAAATGCAAAATGATGAATTTTATGTAGTTGTGGCCTTATAAGAATATGATCAATGCGTATTTCTTTTCATTAGCATACTAGAGTGGTTTTGAGCTAAGTTTGTGTTGGCAAAATATTTTTTTGGGTACAAAATATGGGATTCATCAATGCTCACGGGACTAGGTCCCTCCTCTTCATAATCTAGGGTGGTTCCAATTTATTGAAAAATGGAAACTATGTGTACTATTTATAATCTCCGAGGGATGGTCAAATTCTAGAAAATGTCTAAAAAAATCTAGTTGTGGACTGCAATAGAAAATTGAAGAAAGTAAAAATTACAAGTTAGAGAGGAGAAAATTGTTGAGAAGGAAATGGAAAGTGAGGAGGAATTTAAGATAATGGGTGTAACACATAATCCATTAATCAATAACTCATTAAAATTCCAGTTAAATCATAAGTAACATGAAAAAACATGTAACCAAATAAGGAACATCAAACAATAGAAAAATTGACACAAAGTTCAACCACAAATTTTCTTTTTGTTCCAATAGGTAAAAAGTTCTTATGTCCTTATGAAATTTTCATATGCTTAACTGAGTATTAAGAGAGAATGGAGGAAAATATTAATGATATAAATAGAAGAATACAACGTGTTAGGGATAGAAAAATATGATATTTTGTAATGGATAAGTCATTCCAATATATAACCTCCTTGTATGAATATTCGTATCCCTATGCAACTTTTATTGTTTTAGAATTAAAAATAGGTTACTTTTCCTAATTTTGAGAAAAGCACTTTTATAAGGAGGAATATAAAGTCACTTAAATGAATAAGATGAAAATAGAAAAAGTGTGCAACCCCAAAAAATAAATACAAATCACTTAATTTAACCTAGTCACGTTTACAAAAGAAGTGATTTCTTCATGAGAGAAAAGGAGCTTCCTGGAAGAAGAAAGAAGAGGACAAAGAAAGAGACTATCATGTAGGTAGATATCTATAAGAATTTGACCATTAGATACACTGCATTGGAGGAACTTTGACCTTCTGTAGATGCAAGTGAAATCACATGAACACATCCTCAACTTCATCTTCACGTGAAATCATAGTATCCAATTCTTCAAAAATTCTCGTACCTCATCCAAAAAAATAAGTTACAAGTTAAAGATATAAAAAATGCAAAAAAAATTGGATATATTTTTTAAAATGTTCTATTTATATAGTAAATTTACCTTGATATGTTGTCTTCATTGTCCTAAAACCTTGTGCTACAAGTTTTTGAATTAATCCTCTTCTATAATAGGAACTCCCAAAGTCGTAATGAATTAATTTTCATGAGCATCGTGCAATTTTCTTGTTGGATTTCATTCAACTCCATATGTCAATATGATTTGAATAGATTTTGGGCTTGGTAAAAATTTCTTTTCTTAAAATACCCGAATCAATTAAAGACGGTTAAATATATCACATTTTAATCAATCACTATAAATTAACAAATAAATAAATGTTTAAATTCACATAAACTAATAAAATGATATGTTAAAATCAAACTATTTAAGATACTTAAATATAACATATTAACATACATGTTTTCCCCTAATATCCTATAATATATTGTTTACATTATTTATGGAGAGGGTGATTTGTAAGTCCCCTCTTATTCTCGTATCGCACATATCACAAATAAGCCAAGAGGTTCTATCATCATGTAAAGTTGGCATGTTTGACATGTATTCTTCCTCATTATAGCTCCTTAGTGCTTGAGGAGCATGTTCTTGTAATGCCATATTTTTTTCAAATAATGAAATGCAAGCACACTAATTTTTTTGATTTTATATGTAATGCACAAATAAATAACTATTGCAGATTTCTACAAGAGAGTTATTCCAACAAACATTATTTCTTTTGTAACACAAAGTTTCCACTAACAATCTTTTTTATTCCAAAATAGAGTTGCAACAATTTCCTTATGAAGAGATCTTTCATATCTATTTTACAAGCTTACTTTTCCAAGGCAAGGGTTCACATTTGTAAGAACATGCTCAACTAAATAGCTTATTCAACACAACCTTTTTTTTACAAGATCCTTGCACTATTGAAGGAAACTTTCTTAAGCAATATGGCTTAAGTTTACAAGTAACATCACATACAAAGTGGATGTTTTACAAGAAAGAGAAAGCTTCACATAATCACATTTATAAATATACAATAAGAACCAAGATGAATAGGGAACTCCAACTATCTCCAACTTGAGCTCCAACTCCAATACTCCTACAAGAAATCCAACTTCAAGAGAACATGGCTTGTTTACCACCCAACCAATAGGCATCATTACATGCCTTTCCATGGTTGGAAGTCATGCTAGCCTCCCCAAGCCCATGGGGGAGAGAGGAACTAGCTTCCACAATGTGCACAAGTATAATGGGGGTTTACACACAACAAGACAACATAAAACCATTCAACCACTTACTACATATGAAAACAACAATATGAGGATAACAATGCCAACCTCACAAGGGGGAAGAGAGGAAGAAGGATGCCCAAATCAAGGTGTCCAACCATAGGAGCACCAATAAATATATATATACAAAACTCCTTATACCTCCTAATCATTCATCCTCCTTATTCCTCCTTATGCTATAGAAATCCTTCTTGGGAGGATTTTCAAACCCAAGAGGGTTTCCTCACCAAGAATGGGGAAAGGTTCAAGCCATATGAACCTTTCTCCCACCTCAAACCATATGAGGGGATGAGAAGGGACCTTCATGGCTTGACCAACAACCATGAGGTTTGAGAGGGAAATCCCTCTCTCTTCCCCTACATTCTCCAAAAACCATCAATCCAAATGATGGTGGAGAGAAAACAAGAAAACCACAAGAACAAACAACAACTACATTCATCATACACATCTCAACACATATTTCACACACATTATTTCATTGATCAAGCATACATACAAGATAAGCAAAACTAAGAAGAAGAAGGTTAAGAACCCTACCTCTATAATGCTTTCCAAGACTCTAAGCTTTTCCCCTTTGTCCAAGCTCCCTTCCAAGCTCCCAAAATTCTCCAAGTGCTCCAAAAAAAATGAACCAAGAAGACCCATTCTTCCCACATGAGGAAGAATAAAAAGAGGAACCCAAAAGTTTCCTCACCAATGGGAAAGTGACAAGTGTCACCCCCTCTCCTCTCAAGAGTCAAAGATTCCAAAAACCAAATAAGTAAGAGTAAACTCACCTTTTATCCCTTTTCACCCAAAATACCAAAAACTAAAATAAAACAAAGTGGAGCAACTTTTAACACTTTCACACAATCCAACCATCTTACATGGATGGTGACTAAAGAGGGCTAAATGGGAGGAAACTCCTCCAAACCTTGAAATAGGCCCCCTACCTATTAGGTAGGGTCCAAGGGCCCATTTTCATGCTAAGGGAACCCCCAAACTCAAAAGGGGTCCCTAAAATTACCCAAAATAACCCAATTTCGGGTTTGGCATGCTTGGGCACATGGGTAGAGGGTGTGGGGTCCACCCAAGGTTCACATGTGGTCCCCAATCCCTTCTACCAACACACACACACTTTCCCAAAACCAACACTTAACTTAAGATAAGATCATTAAACCCCTAAGCTAGTTTACTTAATAAAACACACCCTAAACCTAATTAATTTTACAAAACAATATTACATTACAATTGAGGGGTTCACCCATGGTGCCCAATTAAATACATCTATTCTAAGGCCTCAAACATTTAGCATGGTTAGGACTCAGCCCGTGGGCTGCTTGTGCACAATTGCGTAGCTGCCCTGAAACCCATGCTCTCCTATACCTGTCACCTGCACACTCATTGCACACATTAACCGCATCTGTCCAATATAATAAACATCATCTATACATCACAATCTCAGTCTAACTTATAATGTCCTAACATTATTAAATAATTGATAGTGCAATGCATACAATTATCCACATAGTTTGCCATGAATCATCCACAAATAAAATTGCAACGACATATACTTAGGTTAGCATGAAAATTACCATCATTAAATCCAAAACACTATATCATTAATCAAATCAACCACAAGAGACTAACATCTAACCAATAAGTCTATCATATAACCCTGTTAGTGTCATCAACATCATAAGAAATATATCAGTATACGAATCTAATCCAATTGGCGCTATGTGCCCAAAATGCCATAATGTCCATGAGGATAAAATATCATAGTAAAATGTCCAAAGTCTATCAGAGTCTCAATCAAAACATGTCTAGGAATAAAGGAACCAACAGATAACTGGAGCTATAAAAATGTGGGCACTACATCCCCCTCTCCTAGAATTAGACTTCCTCCTAGAAGTCATTGGAAGAGATAGGGATATCTAGCCCTCAGTGGTGTAGCATCCTCCCAGGTAGCTGATGACTCGTCATATCGGTCCCACTGCACTCTAACCTAGTCCAAATCTCGACCCCGAAGGGCCAACCTCCGGTGCTCCAGTATGCGTACGGGCTCCAATCTCCACTGCCCTCCGTCCTCTACCTATAATGCTGACCAATCCAAAACATGAGAAACATCTGGTACATATCTACGTAGTACAGAAACATGAAAAACGTCGTGGGCCCGTGCAAGGCATGGTGGCAAAGCTAGGCGATAGGCAACTGGACCGATGACCTCAAGAATATCAAAAGGCCCCACAAAACGAGGTGATAGCTTAGAACCCTTTCCATAACGGATCGGACTCTTATGAGGACGAACCCTCAAGAAGACTTTGTCACCCACTGAGAAGTGACGATCGATCCTCTTGGTGTCCGCATACGCCTTCTGGCGTGCTCTAGCCTGCTCAAGACGCTGCCGAATCAGAACAACCTGCTGCTCTAAATCCTGAAGGTAAGCTGGCCCCAAAATAATCCTGTCATCTAGTCTATCCCAGCTCAAAGGTGTCCTGCAAGGTCGTCCATACAAAGCCTGATAGGGAGCCATGCCAATGGAGCTATGATAACTGTTATTGTAGGCAAACTCAACTAAATGCAAATAGTCTTCCCACTTCTTCTGCTGGTCCATCACATACATCCTCAACATGTCCTCAAGAACCTGATTAACCCTCTCTATCTGCCCATCTGTCTCTGGATGATATGCCGAACTGAAATTAATCTGTGTACCCAAGGCCTCCTGAAAAGAAGTCCAGAAAACTGATGTGTAGATGGTGTCTCTGTCATTAATGATCGTCTTCAGAATCCCATGCAATCTGACAATATCCTCCATGAACACTTTGGCGATGGCCTGTGCATTATAGGTGACCTTGGTTGGCGAGAAATGCGCAACCTTGGTCAACTTATCCACAGTGACCATAATGGCATCATGACGATAAGAGGACATAGGAAGTCCTACTATGAAATCCATGGAGATCACATCCCATTTCCACTCGGGAATGTCATGAGGGTATAAGAGTCCTGCGGGATGAGAATGCTCTGCCTTGACTCTCTGACACTCAAGACAACGTGCTACAAAATCTGCTATGTCCCGACGAAGACCTGGCCAATAATATAACTCTCTCAAATCGGCATGCATCTTCTTCACTCCTGGATGTGCTGCGTATGGGGCTCGATGAGCCTCAGTAAGGATGAAACTACGCAGATCACCTGCCTTAGGCACATAAATGCGCCTATGGAACCGAAGTAACCCATCTGACTCTAACATGCATCCTGAATATCTTCCCTCAAAAGAACCCTGAGAATCCAACATCTACCTAGCACCCTCATAAAACCTGTCCTCTGGAAGATGCTCAAGTATCCTGCCTCTCAAATCTGACTGCAGTGTCAAAGAAGCAAGCACATGCCATCGTCTACTAAGTGCATCTGCAACAACATTTTCCTTTCCCTTGATATACTGCACCTCCATGTCATACTCACAAAGGAACTCCATCCAACGCCGTTGATGAGCGTTGAGGTTCGGCTGAGAGAAGATATGCTGTAAGCTACAATGATCTGTCCTCAAGATGAAAGGTCTACCCAAAAGGAAATGTCGCCAACGCACAAGTGCATGAACAACTGCTGCAAGCTCTAAGTCATGAGTAGGATAGTTAAGCTCATAGTCCTTGAGCTTACGAGACTCAAAAGCAATAACCCGATGCTCCTGCATAAGAACTGCTCCCAAACCCTCTAGTGATGCATCAGTGCAAACAACAAAATCCTCTGTTGGGTCTGGAACTGCTAAGATGGGCGCCGTGGTTAACCTTTCCTTAAGCAACTGAAAGGCCTGCTCACATTTTTTTGACCAATCAAACTTCTTCCCTTTCCTCTGAAGAGAAGTAATAGGGTGAGCAATCCTAGAAAAGTCCTGCACAAACCTGCGGTAATACCCTGCTAAACCCATGAAGCTCCTCACCTCAGTGACTGATGTGGGTGCTGGCCAATCCAAGATAGCTTGAATCTTAGAGGGATCTATGGAGATACCCTCCTGATATGATATGACCCAAGTACTGAATCTCTATCTGAAAGAAGCTGCATTTTTCCAAGTTCCCATACAACTTCTGCTCTCTCAAAACCTGAAGTACCTACCTCAAATGCTCCTCATGTTCCTCCTCGAAACAAGAATAAATCAATATGTCATCAAGGAACACTAAGACAAAGTGATCCAGAAATGTCTTGAATACTCCATTCATGAGGCTCATGAAGATAGCTAGGGCATTGGTCAAACCAAATGGAACCACTGTGAACTCATAATGCCCGTAACGTGTGTGAAATGTTGTCTTATGAATGTCTGCATCTGAAATGCGCAACTGATGATATCCTGACTTGAGATCGATTTTGGAGAACACTCTAGCTCCCCGCATCTGATCAAACAAGTCATCAATCCTAGGGAGCGGATAACGGTTCTTTATTGTGACCTTATTGAGCTGTCTGAAATCTACACAAAGCCTGAGAGAACCATCCTTCTTCTTCACAAATATGACTGGTGCTCCCCAAGGAGATACACTAGGGTGAATGAGACCCTTCTCTAACAACTCCTCTAACTGAATCTTGAGCTCATGAAGCTCTGAAGTCGTCATCCGATAGGGTGCCCTAGAAACTGGTGCAGATCCAGGCACTAAGTCAATGGTGAAATCCACCTCTCTACTAGGTGGTAAACCTAGAAGCTCCCCGGAAACACATCTGCATACTCCCTCAAAACTGCGTGATCATCAAGGGGTGAATGCTCTGGAGTACTGTCCGAATGATCACTGATAGTGATAGCAAACAACTGGCAACCCTTACACATGCTCCACTTGAGTTGCTTAGCCGAGATCATGCGCAAGGAAATGGGTCTCTGCATCCCTGAAATCACAACTGCACTACCCAAATCATCCTGACACTCAATGACCTTCTCTCTACAATCCACCTTGGCTCGATGAGCCTCGAGCCAATCCATACCCAACACTACCTGATAGGATCCTAAAGGAATAACTCGGAGGTCAAGCGTAGTGGAGAAGACTCCCAAATCGAGTACACAACTCTCCACATACGAGTCCACATGGCGAGTTTAGCCCCAGAGGCCAACTCAACCTGCCAACTATCTGGCTACCTAGCCACCACTAGCCCACACTGGTCCACTATAGAAGGTGATATAAAGGAATCTGAAGCACCTGAATCAAAAAGTACTGAGATAGAAATACCCCTGATAGTACCTGTCATCTCAATGACTGTGGCCTGATGCTCAGCCTGGCGGTTGTCAACCGCTGCATACACACGATGGGCACGTCCCACGTCACCCACCGTCTACTCGGATCTAGGAGCTCTCTGCATATCCGTAGTAGTGGGCTTGTGCGGACACATACACACATAATGATCTGGAGCCCCACAAATAAAACATCCTCCTGTACCCCTCTGAGATGGGGTCCCTCCTGTGCTCTGGCGAACTGAACCTGCTGGTCCAACCCTAGCAGACTGCTGCGAGCGGGCTGGCTGTGAGTGATGAGTACCCGGCCTCCTGTCTCTAGACCCACCAAAACCACCTCTAGACCCACCTCGCTGAAAACTCTGAGTCTGTCTACCCCTCTGATGCTGGTGTCCCTGGTGCTGTGTCTGTTGTGATGGGTGTGGAGGAGCTCTCGATGCTGCTGGAGAAGACCAGAATCCTCCTCTAGGGGGTGGTACTGCTCCCCGTGCTCTCTGACTCTAGAATGCCTGAATCCGTCCTGGAACTTGCTCTTGTTTCTTTCTCTGTGCTCCTGAGCCTTGGTCCTATTCTCCTCAGCCAAGTAGGCCTTCTCAACGGCCTTCTCGAGCGTGGGAGGAGATAACATCCTAACAGCTCCTGCTATATTTGCATTCAGGCCCCAAATGAACCTATTTACCTGCTGTAACTTCTCATCTTGCAGGTAGTCTACATACTGCAAGAGATCCAAGAACCTACTCTCATCTTTGTGCACCGAGCCGAACCCATCGCAAGTCGTGAAACTCATCGATCCTCTTTTGCACAAAATGCTCTGACATATACCGAGCCCTAAATCACTCCTCGAACAACTCCCATGTCACTGTATCCGAGTCAAATGGAGCTTCCGCTCCTCATTCCTCCACCAAATGCCTGCTACGTCTCGGAGGAGGTGTATGGCAAACCTGGCTTTGACGTTGCTCTCATGAGAGTGCAAACCAAAGCAGCTATCAAGCTAAGGAGCCAGGACTCGCCCCAAAGCCGTCTGTCGAACCAGTAAACGTAGGCGGCTACAGGTGAAGAAGGTCTCGAATCACACTGCCTGTGTCTCGATCCTGACGGTGTGGTCTAACAGGTGAGAGGGGTCGCATATCTCCAAAAGGTCCCTCGAAGCTGTGTGAATGGCTGTGATGAAATGAGGCCACCCTCTCGCCAAGGATGGAAGGGCTGCGTGACCTCTCTCATCTCGGAATGTCGTGCTCAGGTGGCTCTGGATGTGCATCCTCACCAATCAACTCCTCATCTCCTAGCTGAATATCCTCCTCTACTCGGCATCTGCGGTGGTGGAAGGTGCTCTGCACGACACCCTCATCAGCTTGCCGGGGTCTCTAATATCTGAGGCCCAAAATCGGGGGCCGGTGGCTCGCGTAGGTGCACTACGTCCCAAACCTCGAGCCGATCATCCCCTCTTGGGTGCCATCCTCGAGCTCGAAAAAATAAAAAAAAATTTATAAACAGGTCTTCTAAACGTTTGTTGGAAGTGTTATATTATTCATTATTTTTATTATTTTAATTATTATTATTATTGTTATTATCATTATAACACCAAATGCAATGCCCCTTCCCATTAATAATTAATTTATAATAATTATTAATTAATTAATTAATTTATTTATTTTCCCGAAATAAATTAATACCATCCCGCAATAATTTAATTATTTTAATCTATTAAGCTCCCTAGGGTTTTAAACAAAAATTTACACCCCTTGCAAAAATTAGTCTTCCCCCTTTTCATTAACTTATTTTATTTATTTATTTTCTACACACTCTTTAAATTTAATTTTGTTTTCCCCCTTTTAATTTAATCTACCCACACACCCCTCTTAATTTATTTTTCAATCCCATTAAAAGTCATGTTTTAAAGAAAAGTAGGGTTGAATGGGAGCCCTAGGATCAATTCTAATCTTGGCCATTGATTTTGAATCTACCCTAAAAGTGCCCTAAATTTTTCTAACTTCTTTATCATTTCCTTTTCTTTTTATTTATTTATTTTTCATTTGATTTTATTTCTTCTTATCTTTGTGTTGGAAGAGTCATGGAGATTGCTTCCTTTTTTTATTTTTTCAGGTGAAACACTATGGAGTGATTCATCCCATGATTTTTTTTTTTTTATTGTTTTGTTGTTGTTGCAGGTTTTGTGGAGTTAATTCCTCTTTTTTTTTGTGTTTTGTTTGCAAGCCTTGTTGAAGCTTTTTTTTTTTTTTATATATATATATATATATATATATATATATATATATATATATATATATATATATGTATTTCTTGTTTTTTTTTTGTTTTCTTTTATTTTATTTTTATTGATATATATATATTTGTTGTTGAGGTGGGGCCCGAGGTGGGGCAAGTGAGGTATGCAGGGTGGGAGGGAGGCGAGGGGTGAGGGTGGCGGCGGCGAGGGCGCGGGGGGGGGCGGGGGGGGGGCAGGGTCGTGGGGAGGGGGGGGGTCGCGGGGAGGGACATGGGTGAGGGGAGGGGGGGAGGGGGTGCATGGCAGGGGGGCATGGTGGCCCATGGGAAGGTCGGGTGCGGGGATATAGGGGGTCCGTGGAGGGGGGCGGGGTGCAGGTTGGGTTCAGGGGCGGGCGGGGGATAGGATATGGGCTACGGGAAAGTTTGGGGGGTTCGGCCCCCAAACATAGTCTTTTTGTTTTTATTTATTTTTTTTTCAAAACAAATTTTGTGGGTTTTTTCATATTATACAAATAAATTTATTTTTAATTTTTAATTTTTTTTTTAATTTTTTTTTTTTTTTTTTTTTTTTTTTATTTTTAAATATATTATTAATATGAATATATATATATATTATATAATATATATATATATATATATATATATATATATATATATATATATATATTATATATATATATATATGTATATATATATTATTTATATTATTATTATTTTTTATTTTTATTTATTTTATTTATCTATTAAATATATAGTTATATAATAGCAAAAAAATAATTAATAAAATAAAGTAATTATATAAATTTGAATATTTTTTCATTTCATTGTAATCTTATGAAGATACAACTTTTAAGTTTTCCAACAAAACCTAATATTTCTAAAGGAAAACATATATATGAATCATTTAACACTATTTTAATTAATATCTTGATCTATAATAGTTTACAAAAAGGAGATAAATTTCAAAATAATAATATTTCCTTCCAATACTAATATAAATCTCCATATAACAACTAAAATTCCTTCAAATGAAATGACTAAATAGTATTTTAAATTTCTACAACATTTATTATTATTATTTTTTTTTTGAACAAAACAATAAGAATAAAATAACACCAAAATTACCCAAAGAGTCCGTGTGTTTGAACCACGGCTCTGATACCAAAATGTAATGCCATATTTTTTTAAAATAATGAAATGCAAGCACACTAATTTTTTTTTGATTTTATATGTAATGCACAAATAAATAACTATTGCAGATTTCTACAAGAAAGTTATTCCCACAAACATTATTTCTTTTGTAACACAAAGTTTCCACTAACAATCTTTTATTCCAAAATAGAGTTGCAACAATTTCTTTATGAAGAGATCTTTCATATCTATTTTACAAGCTTACTTTTCCAAGGCAAGGGTTCACATTTGTAAAAACATGCTCAACTACATAGCTTATTCAAGACAACCTTTTTTTTTTACAAGATCCTTGCACTATTGAAGGAAACTTTCTTAAGCAATATGGCTTAAGTTTACAAGTAACATCACATACAAAGTGGATGTTTTACAAGAAAGAGAAAGCTTCACATAATCACATTTATAAATATACAATAAGAACCAAGATGAATAGGGAACTCCAACTATCTCCAACTTGAGCTCCAACTCCAATACTCCTACAAGAAATCCAACTTCAAGAGAACATGGCTTGTTTACCACCCAACCAATAGGCATCATCACATGCCTTTCCATGGTTGGAAGTCATGCTAGCCTCCCCCAAGCCCATGGGAGAGAGGAACTAGCTTCCACAATGTGCACAAGTATAATGGGGTTTACACACAACAAGACAACATAAAACCATTTAACCACTTACTACATATGAAAACAACAACATGAGGATAACAATGCCAACCTCACAAGGGGGAAGAGAGGAAGAAGGATGCCCAAATCAAGGTGTCCAACCATAGGAGCACCAATAAATATATATATACAAAACTCCTTATACCTCCTAATCATTCATCCTCCTTATTCCTCCTTATGCTATAGAAATCCTTCTTGGGAGGATTTTCAAACCCAAGAGGGTTTCCTCACCAAGAATGGGGAAAGGTTCAAGCCATATGAACCTTTCTCCCACCTCAAACCATATGAGGGGATGAGAAGGGACCTTCATGGCTTGACCAACAACCATGAGGTTTGAGAGGAAATCCCTCTCTCTTCCCCTACATTCTCAAAAAACCATCAATCCAAATGATGGTGGAGAGAAAACAAGAAAACCACAAGAACAAACAACAACTACATTCATCATACACATCTCAACACATATTTCACACACATTATTTCATTGATCAAGCATACATACAAGATAAGCAAAACTAAGAAGAAGAAGGTTAAGAACCCTACCTCTATAATGCTTTCCAAGACTCTAAGCTTTTCCCCTTTGTCCAAGCTCCCTTCCAAGCTCCCAAAATTCTCCAAGTGCTCCAAAAAAATGAACCAAGAAGACCCATTCTTCCACATGAGGAAGAATAAAAAGAGGAACCCAAAAGTTTCCTCACCAATGAGAAAGTGACAAGTGTCACCCCTCTCCTCTCAAGAGTCAAAGATTCCAAAAACTAAATAAGTAAGAGTAAACTCACCTTTTACTCCTTTTCACCCAAAATACCAAAAACTAAAATAAAACAAAGTGGAGCAACTTTTAACACTTTCACACAATCCAACCATCTTACATGGATGGTGACTAAAGAGGGCTAAATGGGAGGGAAACTCCCTCCAAACCTTGGAAATAGGCCCCCCTACCTATTAGGTAGGGTCCAAGGGCCCATTTTCATGCTAAGGGAACCCCCAAACTCAAAAGGGGTCCCTAAAATTACCCAAAATAACCCAATTTCGGGTTTGGCATGCTTGGGCACATGGGTAGAGGGTGTGGGGTCCACCCAAGGTTCACATGTGGTCCCCAATCCCTTCTACCAACACACACACACTTTCCCAAAACCAACATTTAACTTAAGATAATATCATTAAACCCCTAAGCTAGTTTACTTAATAAAACACACCCTAAACCTAATTAATTTTACAAAACAATATTACATTACAATTGAGGGGTTCACCCATGGTGCCCAATTAAATACATCTATTCTAAGGCCTCAAACATTTAGCATGGTTAGGACTCAGCCCTTGGGCCACTTGTGCACAATTGCGTAGCTGCCCTGAAACCCATGCTCTCCTATACCTATCACCTGCACACTCATTGCACACATTAACCGCATCTGTCCAATATAATAAACATCATCTATACATCACAATCTCAGTCTAACTTATAATGTCCTAACATTATTAAACAATTGATAGTGCAATGCATACAATTATCCACATAGTTTGCCATGAATCATCCACAAATAAATTGCAACGACATATACTTAGGTTAGTATGAAAATTACCATCATTAAATCCAAAACACTATATCATTAATCAAATCAACCACAAGAGACTAACATCTAACCAATAAGTCTATCATATAACCTGTTAGTGTCATCAACATCATAAGAAATATATCAGTATACGAATCCAATCCAATTGGCATTTGTGCGCCCAAAATGCCATAATGTCCATGAGGATAAAATATCATAGTAAAATGTCCAATGTCTATCAAAGTCTCAATCAAAACATGTCTAGGAATAAAGGAACCAAAAATAAGCTGGAGCTATAAAAATGTGAGCACTACGGTTCTTGAGGCTAGATCAGAGGAAATTTTACCATCTGTGTTTTATTGTTTTAGCTAGAGCGAGTTGAGAGGGCATTTCACCCAAAGAGAGTATTAAATAAAATTATAAGTATTCATAATGGAATTAATTAAAATAATTTTAAATAACAAAACACAAAAACTATACCTTCGAGTTGGTGATGCCTTAATTGCAGCCAAAGGGCATATAATTCTATCAATCCCATCCTACTTAATGTCTATAAATGAAGTAGACATGTTATAAATAAGTGTTAATATTTTTATATGATAGAATTAAAAATGTAAATTTATTCTAGAAAGTTAAATAAAATTGTATAAAAATATATAAATTCATATCTCCTTTGTTGGTGCCATAATGTCAAGGACACCTACCAAAATGGTGTTTATATTTTATATAGCACCTTGGGGCTCCATTAACCATTAGTCTTGTCATCATCAAGTTGTATGATAAAAAAGTATAAATGTGAACGAATAGTTTTTAATTAAAAAATGAAGTGTAAATTTGTATCTCCATGGTGGGCATGTGGAGTGTAGTGCCCGCCTCGGGACATAAGAAACCACACCTCTTCACGGTGGTAGTTGAAAATTTAGGTTTTTTTTTTTAAAATAAAAAAATACTATACTTATCCGATTCTGTTATTAATTATTTTATACTAGGGTAAGTGCACAAAGTTGGGGGGCCAAAAAGTGAACAAAAACCTGAAAAAAGATGTAACGCGTACGCGTTTTGCTATAACATGATCGCGTTCCAATTTTTTTTCTTGGTAATTATCAAAACTTAAACACGTATGCATTTTAAGGAAGGAAAAATGCATACGCGTTTTAAAGAAGGAAAAATGCATATGTGTTTTATAGAAGTCAAAATGGGTATGCATTTTATAGAAGTTAAAACACGTACGCTTTTTGAATAGTATAAACCATGTATATTTTTTTAGGTGTCTTATTCTTACAAAAATAAATGTTTAAGTATAAGAAATAATAAAATTATTTAAATTTATGTTATTAAATATAAGAAATTAGGGTCACTCTGCATTTGATGGAAGTGGTTCCATAGCTCCAACACTTATAATCTAGAAGATAGTTTTTCAAAATCTAATTTGGTCAGTACTTACTCATTTTCAGGATTTCAGCAAATGACCTAAAACTTTCAGTGCATATATATTGTAGTCAGTCTTTGTTTTGGGGAAGCATATAGTCATTTTAAGGATGTTTGACCTTCTAAAATGGATTTTAGCCCTACCACTACTTGAATTGGTACTAATTTTTAAATTTGGTCCATAGTTCACTTTAGTGACTATGAATCAACTCTATGATGCTTGTCTACTTCTTACTAAAAAGAGATCCTCACTTTATAGATAGAGGAGTGTTCCCAGAATGGGATTTATGTCCTATGGAAAAAATGAGGTGATTGTACTGTGCCTCCTCCTTAAGACGTGATAACACTACTAGGTTTTGAATAAGTTGTTACGAATAGTACTAAGTGAATTGCATCAAGTGAACTCAAATAATTGCTCATTCTTAGAAACATGGTGCTCCATATAAAGATCATCCCCTCACCTTTCCTAGCTCTAAAAATCATCCTTTCATGGAATCAAATTCATGATTCTCATAGATGTTTTTTCTCATATGTCTCTTATGGAGACAAATGATGCCTTAATACTTCACAAATAATGGTCTTTGATAGCTTGGTGACATGACTAGCTCATTTTAGCTTGCTCTAAAGGGTGTTCAATTAACTTCTGAGAATGGCCAAAAATACCTTTTTAGGCCTTCAAAAGAAGTAGTCTCTCATCAAAACTAAATGAGTTGATCGATCACCTTAAACACTATTCCTACACACATTGAAACACGTTGAATGATCTTCTTAGGACTTTCCTTTGGGTGAGGTTTAAGATTTAGGATTTAGGGTTTAGGGTTTAGGGCTTAGGGTTTAGGACTCAAGGTTTAGAGTTTAGGGTTTAATGTTTAGTGTTTAATGCTCATAGTTTAGATTTTAGGGTTTACGGTTTAGGGTTTAGAGTTTAGGGTTTATGGTTAAGGGTTAAGGGTTTAGGGTTTAGGGCTCAAGGTTGAGGGTTTAGGGTTTATGGCTCAAGGTTGAAGGTTTAGGGTTTAGGGATCATGGTTGAGGTTTAGGGTTTAGGGTTGAGAGTTGATGGTTGAGGTTTAGGGCTCATGGTTTATGATTGAGGGTTGAGGTTTAGGGTTTTGGCTTAGGGCTAGGGTTGAGGCATAGGTTGGGGTGTAGGGTTTAGGGATCAAGGTTTAGGGTTTAGGGGTTAAGGTTTAGGTTTTAGGGGTTTAGGGTTTAATATTTAGGGCTTATGGTTTATGGTATATGGTTTAGTGCTCAGGATTTAAGGTTTAGGGTTTACGGTTTAAGGTTTAGGAGTTAGGGTTTAAGGTTTAAAGGTCAGGGTTTAGGGTTTAGGGAAAAGGGTTTAGGGTTTCAGGTTAATGGCTCAAGGTTTAAGGTTTAGGGGTTAGGGGTTAGGGTTTAGGGTTCAAAATTTAAGGCTCATGGATAAGGTTCACCCATTCATCCAGTCAATAATGTTCTATGTCTTACCCATTCTTATAAGTATAGACAAAGAGTATTTAACTAAAAATGGTTCATCTACTTCTTAGGTAGAACATTCAAGGGAGTCATCACAATTTGATGCCTTTCATCTATTGATATTTTAAAGGAGGTAAATTCCCATTACATGTGAACTATTTTCCTTACTATAATGTTTTGTGTCTTACCCATTCTTATAAGTATTGACAGGAGTATTCAACTGAAAAGGGTTCATCAACTTCGTAGAGAACAAAATTCAAAGAGATTCATCAAAATTTGATGTCTTTCATTTGTTTATATTTAAAGGAGGTAAATTCCCACCTCTCATAATCAAGGTATTTGTAAAATCAGACTTAATGATGGTTCTAGTCACAAGACTAGGAAATATGGTCCTAAGATATTCAAAAATGAACTCACTCATAAAACCTACTATAAATATATGAGGTATAGGGGTTAGATCTTAGGGTTCTAGATTTAGTGTTTAGGGTTTACTTAATTAGGAATTAGGGCCCAGGGTTTAAGGTTTAGGGTTTAGGGTTAAGGGTTAAGGGTTTAGGGTTTAGGGTTTAGGTTTTAATGTTAAGAGTTTAAGGTTTATTTTTAGGGTTTAGGGTTTATAATTTAGGTTTTAGGTCTCAGGGTTAAGGGTTTAGGTCACAGAGTTCAGGGTTTAGGGTTTATTTTTTAGGGCTTAGGGTTTAGGGTTTAGGGTTTAGGGTTTAGGATTTAGTGCTTAGGGTTTAGAGTTTAGGGTTTAGGGGTTAGGGTTTATGGTTTATGATTTAGTTTTTATGTTTAGGGATTAGGGTTTAGGGATCTTTAGGATTGAACATTTAGATCTTAAGGTTTAGGGTTTATGGCTTAGGGCTTAGGGTTTAGGGTTTAGGAGTTAGGGTGCATGGTTTAGGGTTTAAGACTTAGGGTTCGAGTTATGGGTTTAAGGTTTGGGGTTAGAGATCAAGGCTCTAGATTTACGGTTTAGGGCTCAGGGTTTAAGGTTTAGGGTTTATGGCTCAAGGATTAGGGTATAGGGTTCAAGGCTTAAGGTTTAGGGTTTATGGTTTATGGATTAGGGTTTAGGGTTCATGGTTCATGGTTTATGGCTTAAGGTTCGAGGTTCAAAGTTATTGGTTTAAGGTTTGGGGGTTAGAGCTCGGGGCTCTAGATTTAGTATTTAGGGTTTAGGGCTTAGGGCTCAGGGTTTAGGGTCTAGGGTCAAGGGTTTAGGGTTAAGGGTTAAGGGTTTAGGTTTTAGGGTTTATGATGTATTACTTTAGTTTTAGGTTTTAAGGTTTATAGTTTAGGGTTTAGGTCTCATGGTTGAGGGTTAAGGGTTTAGGTCACAAAGTTCAGGGTTTAGGGTTTAGTGTTTAGGATTTAGGGCTTATGGTTTAGGGTTTAGGGCTCAGGATTTAGGGTTTAGGATTTAGTGTTTAGGGTTTAGGGTTTATGGGTTATGGTTTAGGGTTTAGGATTTAGTTTTCAGGGTTTAGGGTTTAGGGTTTAACATTTAAGGCTCATGGTTCATGGTTTAGGGTTTAGGGTTTAGGGTTTAGGGCTTAAGGCTCAAGGTTTAGGGTTTAGGGCTCATGGGTAAGGGCTGAATATTTAAGGATTAGGGTTTAGGGCTTAATATTTAGGGTTTATGGTTTAAGGTTTATGGTTTATGTTTTAATGTTTAGGGTTTAGGGATCATGATTTAGGGTTTAAGGTTTAGGTTTAGGGCCTTGAGTTTAGGGTTTTAGGTTTAGGGTTTAGGGTTTTGATTGTAGAATTTAAATGCTAAAATATTTAGGCTGAATGTTGAAAGCCTGAAGATTACCTATGTATTGACCAAATTATATGATATAAAACTATCTCCTAAACTGTGACTAATGGAGCTGTGAGACTAGTTCCATAAGGTGCAGAGTGACCCTAATTTCTTATATTTACATAAATAAATTTAAAGTATAAGAAATAATAAAATATAAATAATAATAAATGATAAACTTATACTTATAATAATAACAATAAGTACACGTTTTTTGTTTTCTCTTTTTCTAAGCCATGCCTCAAGGCTTGCGATCCGATTTGGATCCCCAACCCTAAGGCATGGACCTACACAAACACAACAAATAGTGTGTTTTTCCAGGAAAATGTAAAGCCAATTATTCTATGATAAATCAAAATAAAACAATCAATCCATTTAAAAAAAGTATATCACGACGTAGCAGAGGAGTTTCTTCTTTAAAAATATTATTTTTCAAATTTTCTAACTAATATAAGGTTTCCATATTACTTATTTTCTAACTATTCCTTTTTATAGCTATTTTTTGAATTTTAAATATGTCTATCTTTCATCATGTATCTTTTGTTTGTGTCATCAAAATTGAAAAACAATTCTACTAGCACAAACTAGGCATAATTATATACATATTCAAAATTTGTTTTTCTAATTTTCGATATTTTTTTAGGTAGTTAAGGGGGGCACATTTAGAGCTCCATTATTTTTCAAAACATAAAATTTCTGTAATAGAAAAATCATAAATAAAAAAATACTCATTAAAAAAATCTTTAAAAATTCTAACACAAAGTAGATGCTCCTATCTATTTTTCTACCAAAGGGGTTACAAAAATACTCAATGGTGCTCAAAAAATGGTAGGGGAAAAAAATTCACTCTATTATGTTTTTAACAAAAACAGAGCACTTGTTGGTATTTTAGTTGTTTTCTCTTTTTCCAAACCATGCCTCAAGGCTTGGGATCCGGTTTGGATCCCCAACCCTGAGGCATGGACTTGCACAAACAAACAAACAACGTGTTTTTGTAGGAAAATGTAAAAATGCCACTTCTTCTATGATAAATCAAAATAAAACAATTGATCCATTTAAAAAAATTATACCGCAACGTAAAGCGAGTTTCTTCTTTCTAAAAATATAATTTTTCAAATTTTAAGACTAATATAAGGTCTCCATATTACTTATTTTATAACTATATCTTTTATAGCTTTTCTTTTTTAAGTTTAAATATTTCTATCTTTTGTCATGTATCTTTTGTTTGGGTCACAAAAATTGAAAAACAATTATACTAACACAAACTAGGCATAACTATATACATATTCAAAAAATAATAATCTAATTTTCAATATTTTTTAGGTATTTAGGGGGCATGGTCGAGACTCTGTTATTTTCAAAACATCAAATTTATGTACTAGAAAAATCATAAATAAAAAAATACTCATTAAAAAATCTAAAAAAAATTCTAACACAAACTAGGTGCTCTAGCTATCTTTCTACCAAAGGGTTTTCAAAAATACTCAATGGTGCTCAAAAATGGTGGGGGACACAAAAGTCACTTTATTATGTTTTTTAACAAAAAAGGAGCACCTATTGGTATTTTAGTTGTTTGACCCACTTAAATGTATCTATTTTCAATAAAATTTAGTATCTTGGAAACTAGACTCAAAATTCTATGATTCATATTTCTACAATATCTTCCAATTTTAAGTGTAACTATTTCGACAAACTCGTACAAATTGAATTTTTTTAATTTTCAGAAAAATGCGTCCACTTAAGACTCCTTTTGGCGCCCTAACTTGGTGTACTTACCCACCAATCTGATTTACCCAATTAATTAACTACTTGTCAGTTCCACTTTTAATTGTTTATTTCTCATCATGGTTACTCTACTAAATATTTTCTAGGGTCATATTAGAAGGTCTACACACCCTTTTAAATTAATTTTTCCCCCACACCCTCTTATTAATTGTTTACCCAACTCCCACAAAATTCCATAACTTAAAATTTGTGTAGGATTTAATGTGAACCCTAGGATCAAACTAATCTTGGCCCTTGATTTAAAATTGCCCTAATCCATCCTTATGTTTTCTTTTCCTTTCTTTTCTCTTTCATTTGTTTCATTTTGTTTCTTCTTTGTGCAGGTTGAGGAGGAGCCATGGAGGTTATGGATTCATGGGGTTGCATAAGATAATACCATTATTATTATTATTTTTCGTATATTTCCTTTACTAGAAATCTTCTCTAGTTGGGTATATATTATACCCATTTTTTGTTTAATGAAGGAAAATTTGCTATATATATATATATATATGTATATACATATATGTATATATATATGTATATACATATATGTATATATATATATATATATATATATAAATAAAATGTAATACGAATTAAGAGAGCTCATAATAAGAAATCCACAGAGGGTTTGGGTGAAGATGGGGCTGATCTGTGTGAAAAAGCATGTGTTTGGAGTGGCGGGAAATGATAATGGAGAGGAGTTAGGGTTATGGTGAATGGGAGGAGTTTTGGGTCCGTGTGGTTAGGGGTTAGGGGTTGAGGGGAGTGCGCGGCGTGAGGGGTGTGGTGGTGTGGCCGTAGGCCACACCATATTTTAGCGTAGGTTTCGGGGTGGTTCGGCCCCTCCGTAACACTTGTTTTATTTATGCATAATTCAAAGTGCCATGGTTGGCGCATAAGATTTTTCTTTAGAATTTTATTATTTTATTTTTATTATTATTTTTGTAATTATATATATATATATATATATATATATATATATATATACTAAACTATATTATATAATATAACTATATTAAATATATATTAATATATTTATATTATATACTATATTCAAATAAATAATAAGTGTAAAATGATAGATTCTATTTGTAAATATACATATATACCAGGTTTATTTAATTATATATCAACATCATAAAATGAACTATTTTAAAATCTGAAATCATTTATGAGAAATAGATTTTATTCACAAACAAATTTTAACTATATAAGTTTTGAAAAGGATTCTTAGAAATAAAACTTTTCCATTGAAAAGTAATAATCAAATTTCTACAACTTACAAAGAAATAAGAGCAAATTTAAATCTTGTTTCCTTATATCTCTCATCTTATAATAATTTGCAACACTAACAATTAGTGTAAGAATAGTAATATCCTTTTTCAACAAAAAACTTCTTATTGCAATCAAAATTTCTTTTCAAATACAATAGTTAAGTTTATTCTTTTCCAATATTAACAAGAAAGAGATGCACTTTCATCCAAGAATCTCAACATTTCATTTTACACTTCTATTGGAGAAGACATGCTCACAAAGTATCAAGCTTTCTATTCAAGGAGAGATCCCTATATTACAAGTAAGCTCTTTGGCAAAGGAAGAACTACTTCATGAAAGAATGCTTCCATTTCAACAAAAAGAATACTAGTTGCTCCATTCCACATTTTAAGCTACAATCTATTTGTTTTTTAAAATATGAAGAGCATAACTTCTCAATACAACAAGACTCTTACAACATTTACCATGCAAGAATGGTTTACATCCCCATGAAGCTTAAGCCTACAAATACAACATATTTTCAAGATACTTAAGATGCACAAAGAAAAACATTACAAGGCTTCATTCCAAGATTGAAGGAAGATTACACATACTAGTGCAACACTAGTTTACAAAGCAATCCCAATCACAAAATGGGAACCTTACAAGGATATAGAACTTCCAACATAGTCATATCCACATGATTACAATGAGAGTAGTGTTCACAAAATTTTAAGAAAACAATGAGAAGCCAAGATATCAAAGAAGCTCCAACCATCTTCCAAACTTGAGCTCCAACTTTTGTGATCTTCATGAAGTCCAACACATAGAAAAATGATTGTTTTACCACCCAACCTATAGGCATCATTACATGTCTTTCCAAAGGTTGGAAGACATGCTATCCTCCCACAACCCCATGGGAGAGAGAGCTCGCTTCCAAAAATGTGCACAAGAATAAGGGAGAAATACACACAAGCATATCACATACAAGACTAACTTATACACTAAAGAAACTCAACATTTACCAACCAAATAAAAAGAGGAGAAAACCATATTCATCCTCAACAAAGGGGAAGAGTAGAAGAGACATCCAATAATTCCAAAGAGTGTGGTCCAATTATAGGATGCACACTTATAAGTACTCAAAAATCCTCCTTATCCCTCCAAAACAAACATCCCTCCTTGTTGCTCCACCCATTTCCCTAAAATCCTCCTTGGGAGGATTTTCAAATCCATTGGGTTTCCTCTCCAAGGATGGGGAAGGGGGTTCAAACCATATGGAGCACATTCCCGACCTCAAACCATATGAGTGGAATAAGAGAACCAACATAAAACTCAACCAATAAAACTCCCAAATCCATGAAGCCATATGATGGATGAAAAAAAATAACAAATAATAAAACCAAGTAACCATACAACACATGTAACAAGACAAAAATTTCATCCATAAGAAATTCTAAAATCAAACATGCCAAATAACACAAAAAAGATCAAAGATCCTACCTCCACAAGCTCTCCAAATCTCTAAGCTTTTCCCAATTCCTTGTCCAAGAAAAACTCCAACTCCAAAAGCCTCAAAGTATAAATCATAAGCCAAACAAAATTCTCTTTCTCCCACATGAGGGATTATTTGAAGAAAACAAATAAATTTCCTCACAAATGAGGGGGTGACATGTATCAATGCTCTCATCCCTCTAAGTCAAGATTCCCAAAAAAAAACACGAGAAATATAAAATCACATTTAAACACCCTACTCCCAAATTACCCAAAAAGAAAATGAGACAAGCTAATGCAACTTTTCACAACACACGCATTCCAACCCATCTTACATGGATGGTGACAAAAAAGAGGCTAAATGGGAGGAAAATCCCTCCATGCCTTGGAATTAAGCCCCCTACCTAATAGGTAGGGTCCAAGGGTTTATTTTCATGCTAAGTGAACTCCCAAAACCAAAAGGGGTCATTTAAAATGCCAAAAATAGCCCAATTTCGGGTTTGGCACATTTGGACACATATGTAGAGGATGTGGGGCCCACTCAAGGGTGCTTATGTGACCCCAATCCTCTTTAATTACCAAAACACATACACAAATACATACTTAATGCAAGTGGGGACCATTAAGTCCCCCAACCTAGTTTACTAACAAAAAAACAAGCTGAAACACAATTAATTTTACATGGAATAAAACATTACAAATAAGGGTCACTCATGGTGCCCAAACAATACAAGAAACCAATAATGTCTCATACAGATACCATGGTTAGGAATTATCCCCATAGACGGTTTGTGCACAATTTGTGTAGCCGTCTTGAAACCCACGTTCTCATCTTCCTTGTAACCTGCACACTCAATGCAAACATTAAACGCATCTATCCAATACAAGTGTAAATCAACTACTCAATAAATAATCAATTCTAAACATACAATCTATGTTATCACATCATCAACATGGAATCGCAAATGAGAAACAAACATAATTTCACACAAATTCACCATGTGTTAGCCATCACAATACATATCAATGACATATATCTATGTTATCATGTGTTACGATCAATAATAAAATAATCTATATCATCAAGACATGTGACTAAAATATGTATCCATCATATATAATTAGGCCCAAATAATATAGGAATATTTTAGTATCCTGACATCTAATTAATTAAAATGTGTCAACATACTAATCAAAGCTAAATTGGCACTACACACCCAAATCACCATACATGTCCATGAAGATCAAATAACATAACATAATGTCCAAAATATGTCAAAATCCCTATCAAATCATAACTATGAATAAAGAATTTAGCAGATAAATGAGGCTATAAAATGTGGGCACTACATGGAGGTCGATGGACGTGTAGATATGAAATACCATTTGGGTGGCTTGTCCTTCCCATCATCCATGCCACATTATACTAAGGCATGAATGTTAAAACCTCCAAAAATAATCTTGTCAATGACATGAGCAAATACTCCATGTTTTCTATAATGTCAAAAAGAAAACATTTAGAGGCTGTAAATAAACTTGACATAAAAATTTTCCTATAATATTTTTAAATTTTGTGGCATAAATTTTGGTTATATGTTACATGAATACATTTAATTCTTATGAACAAAGTTCAATTTTTTAGATTTTTCTTCAAATGGCTATAAAAAAGAAATAAATATCGGTCAATAGACTCCAACTAGAATTTCTTATTTACCCCATGGTTTTCAATTGATTCTAGGGTTTTGTATTTATTTTGGAGTTTTCAATTTACCCTTGGGTTTGTAATTTATCCTATGGTTTCTAATTTTCCCAGAGACTTTCTAATTTATTAAAGTGTTTACAATTTAACAAAATATTTCAATTTCTCAAAGGATTTTCAATTTAATCTAGGGGTTACAATTTAAGCTAGGGTTTTCTATTTATTCAAGTATTTGCATTTTACCATAGGGTTTCTAGTTAATTCATGGGTTTGTAATTTCCCCTAGATTTGTTATTGATATGATTTAAATGGCTGAATATTGAATAGTTGAATAAAAATTCTTATTATAATTTGAATGAAAAATCAACATACATATGTACTCATATTTATTCTTAGAGGTGACACATATTTTTCAAAATCTTACTCTAATTCTACTTCTAGTTCCATATATTACTTCACTAGAGGTATTCTTTTTCCACCTCGTCTAACTATTGGGTGGGGAGCACGAGGTTATACCTTATTGAATTCAATGTAAGGATTTTCTTAGTTCTTTAATGATCTCATGAAAGTTATCTAATATCATGGAAGTGATATGAGAAGATATTAGATCTGATTAGAATCCACATTAAAGAAAAACCATCATATCTTTTATGCCGTTGGGCCAAAAGTTGAGCAAAACTAATTTGTATGAGTTGAGGAGAGGAGATCTTTTGAGGATCGATCTGAAGAAGGATGAGTCATTTTATCTTCCATTGGAGAGTCACGGGGATATTGATCTACATGTAGGGATTAGATTCACCAAGTTGTAGATGGAGAAATAGTTAAATCAACATTGAAATCCATATAACATTCAACTCGCTGGGATAAAGAGTTTTAACATTGAGGGGAATTGATATACCTAGGGTGAGTTTGACCCAACAATTTAATGAGTCCCCTTCATCGTAAATGCATTGACAATAATTGATTAGACCCAATGTATATCACATCTATCTCAGATAGATCACTAGATGATTATCCACACCCTTACGCAAAATATTGAATAGGAACAAAGAGGTGAAATATATGTCAGGGAATAAAATTATGAATATCTCAAACAAAATCATCATAAGTGCAGGAGGAGAGGTTGTCACATGATGAAGATCTGTACACACATGTTAGGAAAATATACCACAAGATGAATTTGGTTCCCTTTGATATTATAGATTTGGTAAGATTCACCAAAAATAGATGCTTTGTTATGATGATAGAGATCTACAATATATAAGCTCCAAAATCAAATCCAAAGACTACAAAATTTTTTTTTTTTTCTACAATGAAATATATGTGCTCTAGAACACGTTTTTATTAAATAATGAATGCAAAAATGGACTAGTTTAATGTAGTGTGAAAGAAATGAATAGAGTGGACAACATGGAAGTAGAGAGGGAAATGCAAGTGAATGATTAATGTCACCAAACCACAAGAGGTCCACTCTGCAATTTTTTTGACAATATGCAAGTAGGGGTGAACAACAAAGCAATGGTATTTGTTCATTGTCTACATAGCATTTGCCATTTTTTTGTGTGGATCAAAACAATGAATGAAAGGCCAAAAAATGCTCAGAGTGGCACTGGATGGCTTTCTCTAATACCAAATGTGGGGGCTTGTCATCACCAATCCGGCACTATGATAATTCTTCACCGGGAACTCCTCATGCTATGATTATTTACTAATGCACAACCTTTAGTTTGGTGGATGTAATCTGGAAACAAAACAACAACATAACACAAGAATACCATCGACTATGATAAGACAGAATGATGACAAATCTAAAATATCAAAATAAATTATAATATTAATATGAAACTGTTACAATCTCACCCATGAGGTACTTCAAGTGTTATTGACTTCACTTGCCTTTCACCAAGACTATGGGAGAAACTTTACAATTACACCTCTTAATGGCTTCTTCAACACACCTTTAAACTGATGGCTTCCTTCACACACTTCCTACAATATTTCTCACTACTTCCTTCTATGCTAAATGAGGGGGTAGCCTCTCTATTATAGAACTTCAGGCTTATCCATCTTATCTCTAAGATAGGATAAGAAATCCACTTTGACGAATCATATTCCATACCTTAACTCTTATCTCGTACATGTAAGCTTATCTTTAAGATAAGATAAACCTTATCATTTTACATGGGTTCCACATTTTTAGACTTTTTACAAATAAAATACACAAAATATTTATGACGTCACTCCTTGTCCTTATTACTAATATAATATTTCTAATTCCTAATCATGTAGACCCTACTTCTCTAATTACCCAAACTTTGACATTTTAATATTACCGGACCACTTACGACAAATATTTACTTTTTACAACATTCCTATTGTACTTTGGATTATTCCGTAATCCACATTATTGGCGGTACCATCCGACAGCGATGTTATCTTCTATCGACGCTACTACTAATTATACTTAACAACATCCTATTCCTAATACATACATTAATGAAATAGAAATTATGGAGGAAAATTTTAGTGTCGACATCTTCCCCTCTTCTTAGCTTCTACTCCGTCCCTGGAGTAGACTCTTCAGTGCTTGGAAAATCTTCAAATTTTCGTGGTTGACCCATTTCGTAATGGGAGTGCCATCAATTCCTCCGGTCGGTACATACCATTTTCATGCACACTGCAATTTCTTTATTTTGTAGGCCCCATCCATTTTGGAAGAAATTTTCTCTGTCTTCTTTTTTGTATCGGAATCATATACTAGAACCAAGTCATTCACATGAAATGGAGACCACCGGATCTTTTGATCAAAGTATTCCTTACGCTTCATTTTCTTCTTATGGCTTGTATCCTTTGCTATTTCTCTCATTTCCTCCAGTAGAAATGAAGATGTACCAACCTTTCTTTTCTTGAATCACTTTCATCCATCCTTTCATTTTTCATAACTCTCACAGTGGGAATATCAAACTCAATAGGAAGAAGCTGGATCAATGCCATAGGCCAATTTGAAATGGGAGTATCTGTTGTTGACTTTGATGTTTCCCTATATGCCACAATCTTTGCATGAATCCTTTTATCCCATTTATGTACTGCCAATTTGCATCTTTTGCTAGAATTTGACACAACACAAAATTTGTTCGTTCCACTGTTTCATTTTGTGCTTGGCTTGTATGTTGTTGCCTTCTGTGCTTAATAGAAAACTTATTGACTAGGGCTTCTACCACCTCATTAATTAAGTGGCTTCCTTGATCTATTACAATTTGTAATGGGCAACCAAATCTGGTGACAATGCGTTTCATACATGAAGCTTGCCACTTCATCATGGAAGTTGTTTTCAATGGCCTAGCTTGACCCACTTGGTTAAGTAGTGCGTGCATGGCAACTACAATATACTTATTTTGGCGTGATGTAGTTGGAAGTGGACCTCAATGTCTATTCCCCACTTTTCAAAGGGACCAAGGGGAAGAATAGGACATAATGGAGCTGATGAAGTCTTACGGTTACCATGTGTTTGACAAATATCACATGTCTTACAATAATTATAACAATCTTTAAAAAGAGTGGGCGGTGATAACCTACATCAAGATCCTTCTTGTTGTAAGTTGTCAGAGAAGTGCCCTCCACATGTACCATTGTGAAATTCTTCTAGCAGTTCCTTCCCTTGATCACGTCCATTGCCCTCTTGTCAGATGTCCATCGGTCCTATTCGAAATAATACTCCATACGAGAATAGAATATGGACGGTGGCTTGAGTAATCTTTCTCTTAGTATTTGCATTGACACCATCGGGAAACTTGAATTCATTCGAGATAATTCCAAATATCTATGTATTAACTAGGGATTGTGTCAAGGATAACAATGCTACATCGGGAAATCATCATCATCACAAGATGATCCTAAACTATCATAGGCTCGAGAGAGTGCATCTGCATTGACATGCTTCTTTCTGGCCTATCTATAATATCAAATTCAAACTCTTGTAGCAAAATTATCCGTCTTGTTATCCTCCCGATGGGTTAGGCTTATTACTGATATATTTTAGAGCGATGATACATTACAACTAGAATTTTTTTCCTAGCAAGTAATTCCTAAACTTCTTTACAGCAAAAATGATAGCGAGCCTCGTTTTTAATTACTGAGTATAGTTTACCTCATTGCTTTACTCATTTATGCTGCTCCCAAAGTAAATTGGATGTTCATTCCCATTTTCATCCTTTTGGCTCAAAGTACTTCCTAGTGCTGCATCCGAGGCATCAATGTACACAATGAATGGCTTGCTCCAATATGGATTCTTTAAAGCAAGTGAAGACACCGGGGCTTCTTTCAGTTGTCAAAAGCTTCATGCGCCTTATTTCTGGTTCATAAGTAACATCCTTCTTCAAGAAGCTGGGTTAGTGGTGTGTGTGTAATCTTTGAGAAATTCTTGATGAACCTTCTATAGTACCCCACATGGCCTAAAAATGATCTCAACTTACTTCTATTCGTAGGAAATGGTAACTCTTTGATTTTTGAAACTTTATCAGGATTAGTACCAACACCATCTCTGGATACAACATGCCCTAACAAAACACCTTTAGAACATCCAAAGACACACTTTGTAGGGTTTAGTGAGGCTTGTGCTTCATCTAACCTTTGAAATGTTGTCTCCATTTGGTGCAGGTGGTCCAACTTGCTCCCATAGATGCAAAAATCATCCAGAAATACTCTGATGAAGGTCCCAATGTAGGGTTCGAACACCCTATTCATCAAACGCTGGAATGTTCCTGGAGCATTACATAACCCAAAAGGCATAACTCTATAAGAAAACGTTCCCCAAGGAGTGATGAATGTGGTCTTCAGCTGATCTTTCTCTGCTATACAAACTTGGTTGTAGCCGCTATATCCATCAGCAAAACTATAACACTCCTGGCCGGCTACTTCGCCGTCCAAGATCTGATCGAAAATGGAAGAGGGTAATGATCCTTCTTTGTTGCCTTATTGAGCTTCTGTAATTAACACAAATGCATAGCTTCCCATTCTTTTTATTGAGATCACAATGGGAGAAACCCATTTTGAATTCTCCACATGTAAATATGAATCTGCATCAAGCAACTTATTTATTTCTTCTTTTAGGTCTTGGAAAAATTAGGATTCATTCTATATGGCATTTGCTTTATGGGCTTAGCACTATCTACCAGCTCAATACAATGTTCTACCCAACTTACGTGACGGAGTTCCTTGTAATCAAGAGTGAATAGGTGTATGTACCTTGAAAGAGCTGGAGGTAGGATTCCTTCTCACTCTCCATCACAACATCACCAATCTTTATTTGTTGGAGACGATCATCAACTTCTTCTTCGAGATAATTTTATGGGGTCATGAGTTGGTGTGTATTTGGAAGGATGTCTATGGACTGAAACATCAACCTCACTTTCTTCATCTTCGGTGTCCACTTCTTTGGTACTAGAGTAATCGAGAGGATGTCCAATCATCGGTTTCATCACTTGAATCCCACGGGTTCTACCTTATGATGTCGAGGATCACATTTATCTTCACCCTCTCTCTACCACATCCAAGTGTCATGAAACCTTCATTCCGGTAGTTTCTTGCATGAACTCTCCTTAGCCATGGTCTTCCAAAGCTAAAGATTGGGTACACAACAGTACCATTTTTCATCACCTAAAAGTCTACCACACATACAACACCCATAATAGATACCGCCACATTTGAAACTACACCTTCGGTTTATTTTTTCCTTATTTAATGACCTTAACATAAGTGTTGAAGGATGATCAATTTTAAACCCAACATATTCATTACTGAGACTTGGTCATTACATTAAGCTGCAATACCTCCATCAACTAAGACATCATGAATTGAAATACCATTACATAATACCTCAGCTTGTGGAGCATAGGAATCCTCCTCTGCCTCCAAAACAGGGACCTCAACCTCCTTCCTTCGTCGAGAATTGAGTCCACTTCGCAACTCCCGCCTCTTCTCAGAAGACATAGCCAAGAGTTGACCATATGTAATATTTGCAGGCCTTTTGGACAGATCTTCCAAGATGGAGTATGGTCCTTGCCCCTGTGAAATCAGAAAATTCTACACACCCAACTTTCTTCTCCTATGTTTCTTACTAGTTTCTTCTTTCATCTTCTTAGGATCATTTCCATCTTGATTATCTTTTTCTTTCTTTCTTTTTGTTACAAACACATCTACTTCATTATTTCTGCTCTTATCTACTACATCAAAAGAATTCAAGGTGTTTTTCCTTTATCATTATCTCCTTTACCGAGATGTAGAAGCTCTATCACGGACAATTATACTTATAATGACCCTTTTTATAACAACCATAACAAACAACTTCGAGAAATATTTCTTTTTGGACCTCTATCTCCTCCTTGAGAACTAAATTCTTTTCCTTGAAGAAGATTAATAGTTGGTGACCCATCTTTTGAGCATATCTTCATACTCGAGTAGATGTACTAGCGAAATATTTGTGCTCACAGGGAGTGGTTGTGGATTACGGACCAAAGGTCTTTGGTGTAGGCTCTACTTTAGCAACAATTTCTTTGGGCTCCTCTTCCATGCTTTCTTTTTACCTTCTTGCAATCTCCTTTGCTTGTTTCAATGGTAGCTAGGTGGTCATACTTCACTCGTTCGTTGTCGATCTCTGGATTCATCCCAAGAATGAAGTGTTTAGAGGAGATTATCCATGTCATTCATCAACCCATCCGCTAGTCCTTCCTTCCAGGATCGGGCATCGAGCTTCCTCCTTAGCTCAGAACACGAGCATGATAATCCCTTATCTTCTCCTTCTCTCCTTGGGATAGCTTTGTGATCTCGATCATGAGATCATATTTACATTGTTCACCAAATTCTTCAAGAAAACTTTCGAGTTAATAAATCCCATGAATTTTCACATTATCACCTAGTATTTCAAACCACCTAAGTCTGAACCATCCAAAAAGGTAGGAAAAAATTCAGTCCATTGTTCCCTTCTTATAAGGCCATTACAAATACAAGATCGCTTAAAATCTTGAATGAAAGAAGAAGCATCTTCATTAGATTGAGCTGAAAAAACAGGAATCTTTCCCATTTTCAAAAAGTAACCATAGTGAAATACCAACTCATAAGTACAATCAACAAGACTTATGTGTACAAATAATTGGAATCACTATACTAGAAAGTGACTTTACACCTTTCTACAGTAAAATAGAAATGACCACGGTAAACTATGGTAAAACTTGACTTACTACGGTAAAAACTGACTTTACTATGGTAAACACTATTCACGGTAAAAAGTGAAGTTATTGCGGTAAATACTATTCACGGTAAAAAGTGACTTTACTGCGGTAAATACTATTCCAGCAAAAATGACTTTACCATGGTAACTACTATTCATGGCAAAAATGACTTTACCATGGTAACTACTATGCCATGATAAAAACAAGGTTACCCTCTAATTGATTTTTGACTAAGTGGGAATATCTCTCGAGAAAATCCACCGATGAGGAATGGTCCCGAAGCGGAACCAAAATGTCATCACCAATCGGCACTATGATAATTCTTCACCTTTGGGAACTCCTCATGCTATGATTATTTACTAATGCATAGCCTTTAGTTTGGTGGATGTAACTGGAAACAAAACAACAACATAACACAAGAATACCATCGACTATGATAAGACGAATGATGACAAATCTGAAATATCAAAATAAATTATAATATTAACATGAAGCTATTACAATCTCACCCATGAGGTACTTCAAGTGTTATTGACTTCACTTGCCTTTCACCAAGACTATGGGAGAAACTTTACAATTACACCTCTTAATGGCTTCTTCAACACACCTTTAAAGCGATGGCTTCCTTCACACACTTCCTACAATATTTCTTACTACTTCCTTTCTATGCTAAATGAGGGTAGTAGCCTCTATTTATAGAACTTCCAGGCTTATCCATCTTATCTCTAAGATAGGATAAGAAATCCACTCTGACGAATCATATTCCATACCTTAACTCTTATCTGTACATGTAAGCTTATCTTCTAAGATAAGATAAACCTTATCATTTTACATGGGTTCCACATTTTTAGACTTTTTACAAATAAAATACACAAAATATTTATGACCTCACTCCTTGTCCTTATTACCAATATAATATTTCTAATTCCTAATCATGTAGACCCTACTTCTCTAATTACCCAAACTTTGACATTTTAACATTACCGGACCACTTACGACAAATATTTACTTTTTACAACATTCCTATTGTACTTTGACTGTTACCGTACTCCACATTATTGGCGGCACCGTACTGACGGCGCCGTTATCTTCTATCAGACGCTACTACTAATTATACTTAACAACATCCTATTCCTAATACATACATTAATGAAATAGAAATTATGGAGGAAAATTTTAGTGTCGACAGGCTACCCCATATTCATCAAGAGCATAAGCTCAAATATAATTCAATTCAACGTCAAAATTAAGATTATGATACAAAAATATATATGCTCTCCTATTCTAACTCATATACCCACTAAAACTAATTTCAGATAGTTATTATAACCACCTAGATTCTCTCAACCTTCCTAGCAACACTCTCTTAAATATCTATATGAGTTATATTATTGACTCACTTACATTATTTATTAATTAACACACATATTATTGCTCACCACAAATGTGACCACTAACACTAGGTTTCCCTAATATTTTTTACCAATTTAATAATGGTGTCGGTGGTAGCATTTTTTGACTAAAAATATATATTGTCGGTGATAATATATGATGTTGGCTAAAAAGTATTTAATTTTTTGAATTTTTTTTTTACAATAGAAATTAAAATGATTGGCTTGATGAGAATTTTGTCCTCACAAAATATGGCACAAATATTTTTTTAAATTTAAGTGATGTTTTTTGAGAAAAATGCAGATTTTGCTAATTTTGTATGGGAATTGTTTTTTTGAATTTTTTTGATGTTAGTAGTTAAAATGATTGTCTCAATGAGAAATTTGTCCTCCCAAAATATGGTGTAAGAAAAATAATTCCCATACTATTTTTTTTTATGACATCATTACACCAACAACAAGGAAATATGATACCGGGTTGTGGCATGGAAGACAACTACCCTCATGGAGGTTTGAGGCGGTAGCTTTTGTGTTGCCACATAGTACCATTTTTTATGTTGCGGCACGGTAGCATTTTGGTGTTGATGCATGGTAGCGTTTCTTAGGTTGACACACGATAGCATTTTTGTGCTATCGTGTGGTAGCATTTATTGTGTTACCACATGGTAGCAATTTTGCATTGACACACAATAGCATTTTTACGTTGCCGCATGGTAGTATTCTTACATTGTCATGTGGTAGAAGTTTTGCGTTGCATCACAATGGAATTTTTTCATTATCTTACGTTAGTATTTTTACATTGCTGCATGACTTGTACTTTTGGATATTTCATAGGCTTACTCTCTTTTACCTTCATCTTCAACTCCATATCTCAAACTTAACGAATTTTGGAATTATATTATATTACTACATTATGGAGAATTAATCCTATATATAATAGTATATTATAACATAATGGCGAATATACCAACAATGGTAGGCCCTTAATGAACAAGACAAATGAAACTATGATCAAATTTATTTATGATCCATAACATTTTGGCGTACCTGCACTGAAGTATGGTAATTAAAAATTGCCAATTTCAAATTTCAAAAATCCTAATATTCGAAAATGTATGAATATCCACCCCTAAAATGAACCCTGCATGAAATACCATAAATTTAATAGAATTAATGAATCTTTACATGAATTCCCTCAATTTTTTATGAATTTAAATATTTCAAAATGGGTGTAGCATAACTTACATAATCTATGAATATTACTGATCTTTTTGGGTTATCCTGGCTTCCTAAAACCAATGTTATTACTTATCTGGTACATCAAGCTCCACTTGAAAACTAAGTATAGATCTCTTATTTTGATTCAACATAGATAACATGTTCATGTTTCTTCACAAAGTAATTTATGAAGACCTATTTTTGTGTTGCCTCTTGGAAACTCATTGATGATATACTCATTGCCTTGGAACCCTATGCATTTTATTGTCTCTTTTCATGTATTTTTTTGATGAAATAGATCTTATATTAAAATAATAGGTATTATGATACAAGATGATTCATAAAAACAAAGGAGGTATAGAAGCACACCTTAAAGAAATGAGCCAATCCAGGACATAAAAGGGCCTAGGAACAAAAATCCCAAACTAAGATGCTACAACAAACTATTACCTAGCCAATGGTGGGTCATGGTCTTGTTAACCAAGGATTGAAGGTATTTCCCATTATCAAGTGGGTTCAAGTCAGATATCAAACCAAAATTTGAGGAGAAAAATATATGTCTCTATTATCTTACTTTTTTTTAAATACAATATATATATGCCTACTTCAAAATTCATTTTTGCATATATGTTAATTATGTTTGTTTAATAAATTGCATCCACCATTGTGTGTTTGATTTAACTAGGTTCATATAACATCATAAACTAATTATTATGTATAGTTTAAGGTAACATTTGGCATCTAAGTGTAGGTCTAGTTAACTAATGTCCACGAGAGGATACTCGTTATTATTCTTGAAGCCTATAATTACTAAACATCTACCATGTAAATCCATTAGTTGTACTTGTGCCATAAAATTTGGGAAATTCTAATTTGGGGCCATGTGACATGTGACCAAATGAAAATATAACATTAGATGTTTGATCATCAATTCTATTGGAGATTTAGCCATGTCAAATATTTATCCCTTGAACCCTTTTGTTATAGGTTAGATAGTTAGGAATCCAAGTAGGAAAATTTACATTATATGTAATGTGTTCCCATTTAAGTTGTGACAACCATAAAGAATGGGGTGCCAAGGGTCCCAAAAAAATTAGAGTAATATGTTAAAATAATTAGCCTAATGAGATATTTGTAGTGATATAAGCATCCCAAGGGAAAAAATGCTTCCTAATGGAAGGTAAAAATCAATCCCTAAAAATAGTAGTTTGTATGGAAAAAAATCATAAGGAATTAGTTTATGCCAATATGATCACCATGGTGAGAAATGGACAATAGAACCAACAACCAAGTAGAATTTTTGGTTGTTTACTTTTTTTAGTTATGCGTTAGACAACTACTTTTACAATTTTTTGACAGGTGTATTTCCTATGTCTATACTTTGTCTATAAATACTATTGATGACCCTTTGTGGTATGTATTGTTGTTTTATCCTCTATGAAAAGAAATTATAGATTGTGATTTTTTTTTGTGGAATCCTCTTAGTGGTAGTTTTGGCCAATTCCAATATTTTTATTGAAAAAAACACTTTTATTAGTATAGTACATTTCTAATTGTACAAAAAATGGATGGAAAACATCACACCCCAAAATGCAAAACAAATCGAGCTAAGAAAGAATTGAGAAAGAGGCCAACTCACCTCAAAAGGGCATAAAAAATATGAGTACATAATAAAAGTTAAAGTTTTAATTTAAAAAATGTGCAACAAATAAAAGCACCGAGAAAGCACAAAAGACCATGAAAACTAAGTTATGGCAACAAACATGGTAGTCGGAGGAGGCAAAGGTAGAGGACTATCACACTTGTCCCTGACCATGAGTTTCATAGGGGTGGGTTTTCTAGGATGGGATCATAGGAAAAAGTGTTGATGAATAAGGGAGGACCCTCTGTATGAGGAATAATATGTGAAGGAGAGAGATGTTAATGGAGGATGGAGGAGAATACTTGGAGAGTTTGATATATGTGGAGTTAGTTGTGGATAAAATGGTAGAGGGAAAATCATCGAAAAGGTCGTCTCTTTCAATGAGATCATGGATGAAAGTATGAAGGGTCTTGCACTGACATTCGATTACCATGACTCGAGGTATGATGGTAGACACAAATTATTTGGGGATCAAACCACGATGGATTCTTACTATTTGGGTTAAATGCCTTGATAGGTGGGAGCATGATGGAGGAAATTTGTAACAATTGTTAAAGGGATTCCGTATAAGATTTAATTGATATGTTAGTATATGTATTTTCTTTGGAATCTTTAGACTTGGATTTGGATGCAAATGCTTGGGATGTGGTTGTCTAAGCTGTCTTGGAGGATTGAGTCATGTTGTTCCACAATTTTGATTCCAATTTAATGACACTTGAAATTTTAGAGGAAGATTCGGATCTCAAAGGAATGTTGGATGGTTTTGATTTTGTTTGGTGAAGTGAATGTGACGCCTTAGATGGATAAGGTGGCCCTAGAATAGATTGATATTGTCCCAAAATAGATGATGTAGATTTGATATTTGTTGGAGGAATGTCTATCTGTATTTGGGGACACACAAGAGATTGTTGTGGATGTGTACCAAGGTTCTTGGATTTGGATTGTGAAGGAGCATTCTTAGAAGGGATGACAATGATTTCAGCTAGAGGGTCTGAAGGTTGTGTCATAGTTGATATGGGTGGAAGGATTGGTGTTTTCATGATGATGTCCAGTGAAGGTTGGTTTGATGTGGAAGTATCTATAGATGAGATAGGAGGAGCATTTGAAGTTTCTACTGTTGAAGTGCTTTCCAATATTCTTCAAATGATGTGGAAGAAGAGGATGATGTGGTCATGGTCACAATAGTTGATGTGATTGGCGTGGGTAGAAGTGTGGAAAGAGGAACTGGGATAGAATCTATAGATGGCATGATAGGTAAAGGTGGAATAGATGTGGATGGGGGATTCTTAGGAAACCTGATGAATAAGGCTATAGAAATATGAGTTGTATTTGTTGTGGATGGGGAAAGAGGTTCCCCTGAATGAGGAAATAATCTTCATAAGTTAGGTCATGGATGATGGTGCAGAAAGGCCCTACACTTGCGCTCAATGTTGTGGCCCAAAACACAATGATAGGTGTAAATACAATTGGGATTGAACCATGGAGGTTTCCTACTATAAATATCAAAATGTATAATGGGAGGAAACATGATCAAAAATTTTGTAATAAGTGTTGGAATATTTCCGTATATGATCCAACTAATGTGCTAGAAGATTCTGTAAGCTATCTTGGATGTTTCGGGAAAAACCTAAGTATATTGATGTTTTGGTGACTTAATTTCAATTTTGATGTTGGCTCGTGATTCGTGGTCATGTGGACTAGAATGAATGGTCACTC
>CM031235.1:171947022-172186525 GCA_018340775.1 Taxus wallichiana var. yunnanensis
TCCCAAACTAAGATGCTACAACAAACTATTACCTAGCCAATGGTGGGTCATGGTCCCGTTAACCAAGGATCAAGGTATTTCCCATTATCAAGTGGGTTCAAGTCAGATATCAAACCAAAATTTGAGGAGAAAAATATATGTCTCTATTATCTTACTTTTTTTTAAATACAATATATATATGCCTACTTCAAAATTCATTTTGCATATATGTTAATTATGTTTGTTTAATAAATCGCATCCACCATTGTGTGTTTGATTTAACTAGGTTCATATAACATCATAAACTAATTATTATGTATAGTTTAAGGTAACATTTGGCATCTAAGTGTAGGTCTAGTTAATTCAATGTCCACGAGAGGATACTCGTTATTATTCTTGAAGCCTATAATTACTAAACATCTACCATGTAAATCCAAATAGTTGTACTTGTGCCATAAAATTTGGGAAATTCTAATTTGGGGCCATGTGACATGTGACCAAATGAAAATATAACATTAGATGTTTGATCATCAATTCTATTGAGATTTAGCCATGTAAAATAATTATCCCTTGAACCCTTTGTTATAGGTTAGATAGTTAGAATCCAAGTTGGAAAATTTACATTATATGTAATGTGTTCCCATTTAGGTCAGGACAACCATAAAGAATGGGGTGCCAAGGGTCCCAAAAAATTTAGAGTAATATGTTAAAATAATTAGCCTAATGAGATATTCATAGTGATATAAGTATCCCAAGGGGAAAAATGCTTCTTAATGGAAGGTAAAAATCAAACCCCTAAAAATAGTAGTTTGTATGGAAAAAAATCATAAGGAATTAGTTTATGCCAATATGATCACCACGGTGAGAAATGGACAATGGAACCAACAACCAAGTAGAATTTTTGGTTGTTTACTCTTTTTTTAGTTGTCTGCTAGACAACTACTTTACAATTTTTTGACACGAGTGTATTTCCCTATGTCTATACTTTGTCTATAAATACTATTGATGACCCTTTGTGGTATGTATTGTTGTTTTATCCTCTATGAAAACAAATTATAGATTGTGATTTTTTTTTGTGGAATCCTCTTAGTGGTAGTTTTGGCCAATTCCAATATTTTTTATTGAAAAGAACACTTTTATTAGTATAGTACATTTCTAATTGTACAAAAAATGGGTGGAAAAAGTCACACCCCAAAATGCAAAACAAATCGAGATAAGAAAGAATTGAGAAAGAGGCCATCTCACCTCAAAAGGGCATACAAAATATGAGTACATAATAAAGTTTTAATTTAAAAATGTGCAACAAATAAAAGCACCGTAGAAAGCACAAAAGACCATGAAAACTAAGTTATGGCAACAAACATGGTAGTCAGAGGAGGAAAAGGTAGAGGACTATCACACTTGTCCCCCAACCATGAGTTTCATAGGGGTGGGTTTTCTAGGATGGGATCATAGGAAAAAAGTGTTGATGAATAAGGGAGGACCCTCTGTATGAGGAATAATATGTGAAGGAGAGATGTTAATGGAGGATGGAGGAGAATACTTGGAGAGTTTGATATATGTGGAGTTAGTTGTCGATAAAATGGTAGAGGGAAAATCCTCGAAAAGGTCGTCTCTTTCAATGAGATCATGGATGACAGTATGAAGGGCCTTACAACATTCAAGTGTCATGACCCGAGGTATGATGGTAGGCACAAATTATTCGGGGGATCAAACCACGATGGATTCTTACTATTTGGGTTAAATGCCTTGACAGGTGGGAGCGTGATGGTGGAAATTTGTAAAAATTGTTGAAGGGCTTCCGTATAAGATTTAATTTATATGTTAGTATATGTATTTTCTTTGGAATCTTTAGACTTGGATTTGGATGCAAATGCTTGGGATGTGGTTGTTTGAGCTGTCTTGGAGGATTGAGTCATGTTGTTCCACAATTTTGATTCCATTTTAGTGACACTTGAAGTTTTAGAGGAAGATTCGATCTCAAAGGAATGTTAGATGGTTTCGATTTTGTTTGGTGAAGTGAATGTGACAACTTATATGGATAAGATGGCCCTAGAATAGATTGATATTGTCCCAAAATAGATGATGTAGATTTGATATTTGTTGGAGGAATGTCTATCTGTGTTTGGGGACACACAAGAGATTGTTGTGGATGTGTACCAAGGTTCTTGGATTTGGATTGTGAAGGAGCATTCTTAGAAGGGATGATAATGATTTCAGCTAGAGGGTCTGAAGGTTGTGTCATAGTTGATATGGGTGGAAGGATTAGTGTTTTCATGATGATGTCCATCAAGGTTGGTTTGATGTGGAAGTATCTATAGATGAGATAGGAGGAGCATTTGAAGTTGCTACAAGTTGAAGTGTTTTCCAATATTCTTCAAATGACGTGAAAGAAGAGGATGATGTGGTCATGGTCATAATAGCTGATGTGATTGGAGTGGGTAGAAGCATGGAAAGAGGAACTGGGATAGAATCTATAGATGGTATGATAGGTAAAGGTGGAATATATGTGGATGGGAAAGTCTTAGGAAACCCGATGAATAAGGCTATAGAAATATGAGTTGTATTTGTTGTGGATGGGGAAAGAGGTTCCCCGAATGAGGAAATAATCTTCATAAGTTAGGTCATGGATGATGGTCCTGAAAGGCCCTACACTCGCTTTCAATGTTGTGGCCCAAAACACAATGATAGGTGTAAATACAATTGGGATTGAACCATGGAGGTTTCCTACTATAAGGATCAAAATGTCTAATGGGAGGAAGCATGATCACAAAATTTTGTAATAAGTGTTGGAATATTTCCGTATATGATCCAACTAATGTGCTAGAAGATTCCTTGTAAGCTATCTTGGATGTTTCGGGAAAAACCTGAGTATATTGATGTTTTGGTGACTTAAGTTCAGTTTTGATGTTGGTTGGTGATTCAGGGTCATGTGGACCAGAATGAGTGGTCACTCAAATAATTTTCATGGACAATGAAGGATCCTCTTTAGATGAATCTTCATTTATAGGTAACATGGCTGCGAAAGTTTTTGAAGAACGAGGGAAATTTGCATTGGGATAGATTAGGTCAAAGGTGAGGATGTTCAAGTTGAAGGAAGAGATTGGTTTGGTTTGGGAAGGAGGTATCCTTTCTTGATGAAGTCATGAAAAATGGCTTGAAATGCTCTACAATGTCCAATATTGTGTCCAGAGGTACAATGATATGCACAAAAAAGGTTGGAATTAAACCACGGTGGCTTCTTGCTATTGGGGTCAAAGGCCCTAATAGGTGGAAGTGTGATTGCATAAATTTGTAACAAGTGTCAGAAGACCTCCGTACATGATTCAACCGAAGCATTAGGAGATGCTTTATCTGTGTGGAATCTCTTGCTCTTTGGAGAAGAAGTGGATGTTTGAGATAATTCGGATGTTGAGGACAAAGTTTGAGCATGTTTATGTCTTGATGGCCTGAAGTCAGTTTTGGTTTTCATAGTGTTGGATGATTTCAGTTTTAGTTGAAGGGGTATCGGGTTGGATTGTTTAGAGGAAGGAATATTAATTTCCTGTATAAGGTATTTTTGGGACAATGTTTTAGTGGTTGTGAATTCTATTTGAGAGGTTGTGTCCTTAGGAGGAACTACAATAATTTCTAGCGAGAGGATCTAGAGGTGGTGCTGATATAGGCGTAGGAAGTAGTATTTTTTTGATGGAATCTAAGGAAGGTGAAGATTGATTTGGTAGCGCTGATCGTAAAAGGGTCATTTTAAGTAGAAGTAAGTTGAAGTTATTACAAAGGTTCTTCAAATGATGTAGGAGGGGAGGACGATGTGGATGTGGTATTAATGACTGATGTGGTAGGTGTAGGAACTGGGATTAGATATAAGGTTAGTATTATGGGTAAAGATGGAATATATGTGGATTGGATTGGATCGGTGTGGAATCAATGGTGGATGTGGGTATGGGTATTGAAAGAGGTGCTTCATGTATAGTATTAATCGAATAAGGATCAAAATCGTGTGGTGTTGTAGGTAGAAATGGATTTGTTGATGGTTGACTTGGGAAGTTTTTGTTGGAATATATCTATGGGTCAAGATCAAATTGGTTAGGAGATTGTGTAGTATTGGGAAGTAGGTGTTATCTCTCAAAAGTTCACCCTCGTAGAGAGATGGTTGCAGTGTTCTACACTTTCTCTGGATCTCTCTCTTCATAGATACAATGGAAACACCTCAAGTTTGTGGTATACCTATTATCGAGGTGAGTCTCTGCAGTATCAAGGCTAGTTCCTTTTTGATGTATCCTAATTAATTTTTAGTATAAAAAGATGAATGTAACTGAATTGAAAATTAGGGTGATACACGAAACTTGTTGAGGGATTTTATTGAGTATATACACAATCAATTTGAGAATGAAACATAGATGCACAAACCAAATATCTTTCAACAGAGAATATTAAGGCAAAAGACTTGGTGTATTAAGGGAATAAGTCACAACAATACAATAAGATAACATGCACACTAATATTATGCAGAAATTACTAAATTTCTAGCAAGGTAAGATGATTAATCAAGAAAATTTAAATTCACAAGAATTAATGATATATACACACCACTGCAAATAATTGGAAAGGCAGAAATCAATTCTCATTCAAGGGGACAAAATTGTTAAAATATGCTTTAGCACTCTTATGTCCAAAACATTCTCCTTTGTGGTTTTCAATTGCACACAATATATAGAAAAATTATCCACCCATCCCATCGTAAAAATAGGCTAAAAATTATACTCGCCCATGCATGCTAATTTTACCCCTTTATTATGAATAAATAAAGGAATAAAATAGACATGCTAATACAATGAAGCATTAATAGCCTTGATTACAAAAATGCATCCCAGTCAAACTGCAATTGACTGATCTATTTTTAACAAAGTAAGATGAATAATTTAGCTAATAATAGCCCTTGCTTGCAGTGTAATTCTCCTCAAATGTGCATGTAATATCTGTCTTCTTGTACTTGATATGACACTTATAATTTGATCCACATACAATGATAATTTGGCACTTTAATTCTACCCCTTGGATGCATATAAAAAAATAACATCCCTGTGTGAGAAAAAATAATTTATTTATTTGCAATACTTTGAAAAAATAATTCACCCATGTATTCCATCATGATGGGGACCACCTTTAGTTTTGATGTTGATATCTTTTTGTCACCTTACTTACTATAAACAATACATTGTTCTCCTACAAGTATAATACCTTGGCTTTATCTTCAATTCCCATGTGGGGACCACCTTTGATGTGCACATGTCCTAATTTATCTTCTTGTGGGACCACCTCTCCATGCAAAAGCTATTTATTTCTCTCCTTGCAAATTTTAAGGTAAGGTGGTTCCTTGACTTGTTTTACTTACCCAATCATGGCTTATCCTTTACTTGGTAATTAGCATGTATTAGAGTTGAAAATACTTGGACACCTTGTCATGCACATCATTGTATTATTCAAACCACTTGATTGTGACCTTTAGCATATATTGTATTGTTTAGGCCCATCATTGCACATAATTCTTAGGGGGATCCTTTGTATAGTTTATTGCATGTATAAATTTTAACCCTTTTGGTTAATCATGGTGCCGACCATTTTCTTAAGGCATAATCATTTTTGATTATTCGGTACCTTTGATATTTATCTGTATACTCAAAAGATTGATTAACATGAATGACAAGATTTAATCATTTGGTCCCCTTTGACGATGGATAGACCCTCATTAGCATTGTCGGTGGAAATGATTTTGAGGTTAACTAAAATGAGGTTAGGGTTATTTGAGACATTTCCACATGTATATTTTTGGATCGTGGTTGATTAAATTAACTCTTCACGAGTTGAGGAAGAAAAATAGAAGAAACCCTAATCATTTTTCATTTGATGTTGAAATTCGTTCGAGCTAAACGAACTCTGTGAAAATTTTCTTGCTTCCATTAATGAAGCTTTTGAGCTCGATGATTATTATGCTCAGGGTTTTCAGTATAATTTATTTTGACTTCACCTCTTTCTCACTGATCTTACGAGTTAGAAATCTGATTTTATTGTTCATGTCTTGCGTGATAGAACTTGTAAAAGTTGAATCTTCCATGGTAAGAGGACTCTGGATATTCTGTTTCATTAGTCTATCTTGTATTCAACTCCATTGAATTCCTCCTTGTGAAGCTCTGTTGGTCTTCATTTAGTTGGGTCTGCAACTAATTCTAGGTGCTATCAAAAATTTCAAACTCTCTGGTAAGTTAATTCATATATTCTCTTCATCTTGGAACCCAATCCTTTAAGAATGTTGTTCACTACGTTCTCCCTTTCTAGGTATTTGATTAAAACTAAAATGCCTTGATAAAACTCAGATATGGAGTTTTTGGCGTTGTGTGTTTACTTTTGGAACTCTGCGTTCAATGTTGTAGGGTTTTCTATGATTGAATTTTGATAAGGGCTTTCTGTCATTAGTTTTATGCATTCAGAGATCTATTTTCTATGGCATTATGGATCTGTATGTTGCTCGGCCTTTTCCCCTAGTTATGTAGCTTCTGATTCAAATCTGGGATTGGAATTTTTTACTTTCCACTTTACCATGGCTATCATTTTGTAGGTAAGAATATGATGTGTATTATTCTTTGGATGAGTTGCTTATACTTTGATTGGCGGGTAAGTGTATAATGACACTATAGCTTGTATTATCTTGGGTTGCCAAATGGGTATTCTGCCTTTCATTAGAAATGATAGATCTAGATTTTGATGTTGAAACTCGGTTTGCAAGTGGAATCTCTGACTTTTTTGGTATGATAGTTTCTAGGTAAAACTTATTTTTCCATTCCATTGTATGCATTTTCAGGGCTTAACATAAGTTTCACTTTGGCTCAATTTTTTTATTCTAGGTAATATGTTTTGTTTGTCATTATTTGGGCATAGCTGCCATAGATAATAATATGAAGCATTTTCTGAGTGGGGTTTCAAAAGTGTTCATTTTATTAAGTAACTCGACACTGGGTTTACATATATCCTTCCATGTATGTCATTATGTATTTGTTTTTGTCAAAAAAAATTGCTTTGTCATACTATTTGAACTCTTTGCGGACATTTGAGTTCGGTTGATTCTAGAGCTGTTATATGCCTTGATTCACATTTTCCATGGCTTTCTCTTTTCATGAACCTTGGGCCGCAATATAGAAAAGTGAAGCTCCATCTATGTTCTTCTGACAAGAGTTGAGGAGTTCTTTGCTGGGATTTAATTATTTGATGATTCTCTTTTTCTCGAATTTACTCGCTTTCATTGGAGATATAAACTACTCGTAAAAATACCTTTTCCATGTTTCAAACCTGCAATTGAGACTACTACTTCAGAATGTAAAAACCCTGCATATGCCATCTTTCCCGCCTTCACCAATGCATTGCAAAAGTCTTCCCAGGATACTACATTGTCTTGCTGAAGACGATACATTGGAGAGGCGGTATACGTAAAGTGTTGCCTTCTGGGGAAACATTTTTAGCTGCTAATTTGATGCATGCCATTATTATTTTATCAAAAACCAAACAATTAAAAAATGTATCCCCTTCTGAGATGGCTACCCGAAACATAGTCAAACTTCTAACTCGACCATTCTGAGAAACTTAAAAGTTTCGAGTTGACCTTTTTGCACGGAGTGTGAAAAATTTCAACAATAGGGACATGGAAGGATGGATGAGATTGTTGAGGTACATGAAGTGTGGTAAATGAAGCAGGGGTGGCATTGGCATAAGGTGATGAGGATAGAGTAGGACTCTGTGGTTGACATAATTGAGAACTAGAGTTATGGTGAAAGTATTTGTAAATGGGGCTAGAAGGAGAAAACATGAGATATTGATCATGCTAGATGTCTGAGGAGTAGCAGTAATTGATGTGATAGGCATGGAGGTTGTAGTTATGGTTGGTGTGGGTGTAGGATAGGTATTGGATGGTCTTAGTTGTACAACACAAGGAGTGGATAGATAAGGATATAAGGAAGCTTGGTATGTTAAATAGGAGGAGATGTTTGATAGGATTCTTGAGGTTGGATTAACATATTTTATTATTGGTACATACAAGAAGTGTGAATGTTGGTAAATTATGGTGATTGGACAGGTATTCTAGATGAAGCAGGATAGAGTTGATATGACATGATGTAGGTGTAATATGATCCATCAATTGAGTGGATTGACATGATTTAGGGGTTTCAATCTATGTAAACAAGTAGAATGCAAATGTTATTTTAAGCCAAAATGAGATGTGGACTGTCGATGAGAACAATCACTTAGGAAAGGGAAATTATAATGCAAAAAGGAGAAAATATGGGAAAATGAGGAATACCTATATAACACTTTTCCTTTTATCTGACATCTAGTTAAGGTGAGTAAAGTGTAGGATTCAAACAATATGGGAGGCACCTTTTGTCATATCTAGGTGAATGGTGTTTGAAAGTGAAAATCAAGATCATGAACATCCGAGGACCCTAAAAGTGAATGATTGATGACTACGGATAAGGTTGATAAGAGGTGATTTACGACATAGTTTGGGTTTAGAACATAATCTTTGGTAGCATAATCCTACAAAAAAAATATGGCGATTAGTGAACATGGCCCAAAAAGAGATAAAAAGGATAAACAAAACACATGCTTTAATTTATGAAAAATAAAATTATAAGTGTAGAATATTAATCTAACAAAAATTCGTTGTTTGTATATTAAGTAAGAATAAACAAATTATCAAAACTAGAGGAATGCACATTAAATTATAAACGAACCAATGAAATAACTATTATTAAATAATAAAATAAATGATGAAATAATGAATAAAATAACTCCCAAATCATGACATAAATATTCAATGCTAAATCATAACATGGAACTACAAACAATGCAATGTGATAATGCATTCAAAATAATAAATTACGACATGAATTATACAATGCAATGTGATAAATATGTTGATCAAGAAACCTCATTCTTGTGTGGGTGAATGCACCGATATCGGAAGCCAATAAAGAACCTCGAATGATGGAGGGCTTAAGGTTCCTCTAATGTGGATGTAGATATGTGGGGGCCAAATGAATGGATTTGTGATAATATTTGCATAACTGAAACAAATATGATTAGATAGATATATGTGGGGGCTTCCCAGACAATGTCGGTTCCCAAGAAGCATGAGCTTCCTTATGCGGATGTCAACCCCCATGTCTAGAAAAATTGAAGGAAATAATGAACCTTAGATAACATTGATTACATATAGAAATCAATATATGTTAGAAAATGAAAATACCAATAAAGAAACCACTGACTTAATCAAAGCAAACCAAGCTCATGCAAAATAAATGACCATTTTGGGGCTGAACCTGCCAAGAGATGGATTTGCCAAGAGAACCACATAAGACTTGCCAAGAAATGGATTTGCTAAAAACACTATAAAGGCATGAATATGAAATGGCATTACAATGGCAATATGGTATAATGAAAATTAGGAGCTCCAAGACCAAAGATCCGCTATCTTTTACAACTTACTTCCGAAAAGGGGGAGGCTTACATTTATAGGCTAGAGATGGAGTTTACTGTGGGATTATCATGTAACCCTACTTCACAAAAGTAATCTTAATCAAGGGACATGATTTGAGTGATAATGGGTTTGATATGGAGTTGATCCACAAGCGGGGCTCATGATTTGAATTATTAGGTAAAAGAGATAAGGATGTGATATGGAGTGGGGAGCATGATTGAAATGGTTAGGTGTAATAATGCATCCCATGAGGATTATTTTGAATTTAGGAGTGGGATGTTGGATGTGTATATTATTATTCAATTTGTGGGTGGGGCTCATGAATTGAATAAATTTGGGATATTGATTATTAGGTGAGATAATGTCAAATTTTAATTATCTAATGGGTTTACATGGATCTCGTTAATTAATTAATTAAGGGTGAGTAAATAGATATGTGTATAATGGAATTTACTCAAATTTAGGGGAAAAGAGAAATGAGAGGGTAAGCTTAATGAAGGAGAATGAATGTGGGGTGAAGGAAGGGAGCTACATCAAAAACTGGTGTCTACACTTTAAAGCCAAGTCTCGATGTTGTCTAAGTTTAGACGCTCCATCATCACACATCATTCTCATAACAACTTCGAAAAGAGGTCCTGAAAAAATGAACCAAAATGTAGTCTCTATTTACTTCTTTCTTCTTCAATCAACCCCAAGCATGCGAACACATCATTCAGACTGGTTTGGAAGCTCACCCGAGGCATGCATGTGCAGCACCGAGCCCCTCCTTTACATGAGCTTTGTGAGAATTTTCTTCCTTAAAAAGGGGGTGTCACACAAATATACAATGAACACACCCATTCTTGAAAACTATATTTAAGCACTAACTCCTAATCTAATGCACCAGAACATAGGATAACATGATCATACTACAATGGAAGTAGAACTAAATCATGATTATCATCAAGAAAACCAATAATACACCCATGAACATAAAAGGAAATGTACAGATCAAGATCCATCACATAAGTGCTTCAGAATCACTTCATTATATTCATTAGTCAAAGTACAATAGCCAAGATTACATCAAAAGAGTTCCATGTATGGATATATTTATAGTAGCAAAGATTCGACACATTACAAAGCTTACCATCACACATTACACATTTTTACTAACTATCTCCCTCTCTTGCTCTCATACTCACACACACACATCCTCTCTAAATTTGTCTCGTAAAACCATACATAAGAGGAACTCTCAAGGAATATCCTCTTAACCACTCATCATTACATGAGAAAGCATAAAGGAATATTTCATGATTGCCGTACCACTACCCAAGAACATGCCAAATTTCATCATGTGTTTCCCCTAATTGAGTTTCCTTAGCATGCATGTGTCAGCTAATCCATAAAAAAATTAGCTCCTTATCCTTTCATGATAACTATATTGATGCCTTGGAATATCCTTTCCTTGAGCTACAAGTCTCCATAACTTATCCATATATATATATATATATATATATATATATATATATATATATATATATATATATCTAGTTGCTTTTTCATTCGTTCCCTAAACACATCCTTTCCCGTTGTCCAAAATCACCAAGTCCCAAATCCATCTATATGTGAATTACTTCTATGCATGCCTTCCCACCCTACTTCCATGCACCACCAAGCTTCATGCCTTAGGTACTTAGTTAATTTAGGGGTCCAACACATAAAAACATGCACGTTCACTTGATTTTCTAGTTGTGATCATAGATTCTACAAATCTATTACACATAGTATGGGTACTTCACGCAGTACCTATTACTAGTCCCATAGAGGTTCCTAGGGGCATCCACTTTCATACACTATAGGTTTTATTTCTTCATTTTGTTTCATAACACGTTACTTTATCAGATTATACATGTTTTGACATACTTTTTATCTTTCTAACATGCTAACAGGTGCTTCATGTGCAACATTTGTTATGCAGGCTATTTACTTCCATGGTTTTCTGCCACATTATCTTCCATTATTTTCTCTTTGTATGCTCTTGATTGTGGGATTTTCCCTTTGTCTTGTGTGCACACTTGTCTACTTACGAACACTTCAGATTTTTAAATCTTGCGACATCATAAGTAGTGTCCCATGTTTAGAACCTGCATTTTGTAGTCTACATTATCTTATTGTGTGTTTAATGGTGTCTTAGCTTACACATTGTCTACGCAGCTTACATTTCATCTTATACATGCATGTTTGTCTTTTTTTTACTAACACTTATCTCCCAACCATTTTTTTTTGCATGTGCCTTAGTTTCTACCAATATCATTCCCTTCCCCATGTTGGGTACAGTTTCATCACAATAGTCGGTCCTTTTTTGGGCCACATACTCCTTCAACAATGTCACATGCACCCTAAACAAGGGGGTACATCATTTAGGTGAATGAATCACCACATACGAGTCATTCACAACACAAAATAATAGCGATATAGCACAATTTCTAATTTTGGATAGGACTCAGAATCAAACTTGGGTCCTTAACACAACAATGTCCTTCTTGGATGCTAGTAACTAGGGGGCAATTACTCAACGATTGATAGTTCAACATAGTCTACAAAACTCCACACAACAGATTTTACTGGGCATATAGTCCTTAGCACTTGCATTTGTAAACACCATCTACAGTGGCGTTCCATATTTCAAGAAGCAACCAAAGGGGGGAGAATGACACTAGACTTTCTCCCTACACTACTTCTTCCATGGGGTGCGATCACCTAAAACACCAACATTCAACACGCTAAAAAATTACAGGAAGCAGTCAAAGTTGGAGAATGACACTAGTACTTTCTCCCTACACTAATTTTGTTGTGGCATGAGATCGCCCTAAAAATCACCCTTCATTAACATCTTTAGGATCCTTTCTACACCATTTTTCTAATCACGGATCAGGTGCACATGTTTATTTTTCACATTTTAAGCATTTTTACATACTTCTTTACATATATTTTACACATATACATGTGTATTTAACTACTTGATTGTTCCTCTCTTTTTCAAATCTGTCCGTATGGGAAGCAATAGTCAACATCATGCACATCAACAACAACATGATCGACATCAACAAAAAGTGTATCATGACATCTACACATGAGTTTTCACCCTACATTCATTTTCATCACCACTTTTTGCACTTTCTCCTCAACATCCATGCTTCACATTTTTATCACTCCACGCTTTATCTAGTCCCTCAACACACTTTCGTCATCGATCTACATGGTTATCAGGTATACATCTCTATCTAATTTATGTTACCAAGATTTACGCTCACCAACATAAAGTGGGGGAAAATGTAGACACAAAATCACACACTTTAGGTAATTATCTAGTCCCAATTACATACTACTATTCATATGATTCCTAAGTAAGAAGAGTACTAATTAACCCATGTCTTTGGCCACCTTTATTTTCTTTATGTTATCACTTTTGGTATTACACCCTTACTTGATTAGTCTTCCTTTTTATACTTCAAAATTTATCATCCTGGAAACCAACACCCGACCAGATATAGCAAGTGTCAAGTGCTCTCATCCCCTCTCGCCCCATGTTCCCTTTGTACTTTGCTCACACTTTTTGAGTCCTTTCTAGCTGTTTAAACATCTTATCTTTTTGGTAATTGGAATTTTTGGGGTTAGTTACAAAATTCAAGAAAAATAATCATATAATCATAAAGTTATGTGATCATAATAAGGGACCAAACACTAAGGATTAGCTATCACCACCTAAAGTTGCATCCATTAAGCATCTAAGAGCTCCATTGCATCCATATAGCATCATCACAAAGGACACAAGGGATGGTTATTCTGCATACACTTCATAGGAGGGAAGTTCATTCTATTCCATGCACACATCTATTACATTTCTTTACATCTAGCTTATTTTATCGCTATCAAGTGTGACATGCACAAGAGCCACCTAGGGAATGATTTCACACACACACACACACACACACACACACACACACACATAACTATATTGGGTCTGAGATGTAGTTCAATGCTTAGTCGTAAGTTCACCATTGTGATAGCTAAGGACAATCAAACGCCTCATTCTACATCTTTCTTTTTAAGGATTTTCTATCTATTTGAGGGTTTTGCAAGTTCATATTTCAATGCAAGTTTCTAGCGACCTCGATGACCTTAAAGCGACAAAAGATGAATTAAAAAAAACATCTTCATGTACCACTCAAAGGAGATTTCCTAATATTTTCCACAGACCCAAGCACCTAGAAACATGCTTGTGGCACCCATGGGTGCCCCTGTCCCTCTCCAGGCATCCCAGTCCAATATATCTCTCCAAATATGTATTTTTCTAGGTCTCTATGTGACACTCCTACCATTCTATTCACCTGGTCATCACTTTACTACAACTCAAAATTAAATGTGAATCAACTAAGTAACTTTTTCTCCTCTTTGAAAATTTGGTTTCATTATTTATTCATTAGTTTCTTGGGTGTATTTTTTTGTACTTAATTACATATTTATTTTACTACTACAATAGCATTAGATTAGGCTCTTATTTCACATTTTAGCTTAATCACAAAGTAACCTCCAAGAGTATCTCCAAAATCATTAACATCTCCCAAAACCTTATACCTCCATTGTATCCTTCTTACCAAGAATTTATAAGCCTTGCAATCTTCCTTGCAAGGATAGGAGGGGATTCCCAACCCAAATGGGAATCCCTCTTACTTTCACCAAGGAAGGGAGTGATAAGAAAACATCCATGGCTTCCCCAAGAAGCCATGGATATGAGATACCCCTCCCATTCCCAATTCCCACTCTAAATCCACATCCAAATGGAGTGAAGGAGCAAAGAAAACAAAAATGAAATCTACAACACAAATCCAAAACTCAAAAACACTCAAGGATCCCAAAACCAACCTAAATTTAAACCATATAAAATCATACATCAAAACACATATAATAAGTTATCCAAATCAAAATACATGGACAAGTGAGACCTACCTCAACTCCAATTCTAAAATCCATAAGCTCTTAGCTCTTTGTCTCTTCAAGCTCCCAAATCTCCCCATCAAATTTCTCTACCAAAAATTCCAAAAACATAAAAATTCCAACAAGAAATAGGAAAACTCTCCATCCCACAATCCCATGAGAGGGTGACATGTGTCACCCTTCTAACTAAGAAAATCCTCCATGTCATCTAAGTCACATTCCACACTCCCCAAAACAATAAATGCAAGAGGGGAAAAAATCCCACTTAGCCCCCAAATCCCACACAAAATCCCAAAGCCACACTTGTGATGTAAGGAAAGGAGATTTAGATAGTGACTTGAGAGAGGGTGGAGTGGGGAAGAGGATTTTAAATTCGGGATTTGGGTTTGAATAGGAGAATTCAAGGTGAGGATTTCTCCCCACCAAATTGCTTAGAAACTCCCAACATACCCCCAAAACAAGTTTAAGACACTAAAACACCCCATAACACAAATCATCCAAAATGACCTTATTAGCACAAGGAAATCCAAATTAGGTGAGAAATGAGTTAATCAAATTTTACCATGGTTCTCAAGGCTAGGAAATACAACAAAATAATTAAATCAAATCACATGAAAGAATTAACCAAATTTCCCAATTACAAACTATGGACAAAATTAAACAAGGTAAGATAAAAGGGTTCGACATGATAGTTTTGGCATCCTTTTAGTGCTACCACTGAGTCCCACGTTCGCCAAGTGGTGCTACTTGCAAATCTTGCACACTCAAGGTAAACCTTAAATCTTTTCGACATGATAAAATATGCATATAAATCAAAATGAAATATGACTAAACAATATCAACTAAATAAAATCTCACAACATCTATTCTACCAATGATACATATAAGCATGATCCAATATCCACAATGTATAACTCAAAGTCACGAGCATCAGTGAATACCATATAAAAACATAATCCATCAAATCTAAAACATCCTAGTATTATCTTCTCTAATCAGAATGAAATAACCAATGTCATGAATATCATATAATATCTCAAAAGTTTCCTATCAAATATGATGTCATAGACTATATGATAATAATTGCAACAAATGCAAATAAAAATCTACCAAAATCAAATAACAATGTCTCATCTACCATGATCAAACTACTCAGATGAGTCAACAATCTCTAGGAAAAGATAGAAATCTGTTGGGCACTACATCCCCTCGCCTAGAATTATACTTCCTCCTGGAAGTCACTAGAAGAGGTAGGGATATCTATCAGTAATGGAGTCACTTCATCCCAAGTAGTTGATGTCTCATCATATCGGTCCCATTGTACTCTAACCTAGTCTATCTCTTGCCCCTAAAAGGCCAATCTCCTCTAATCCAGGATACGCACGGCTCCAATATCCACTTTCCTTCACCCTCCACCTGTAAGGCCAACCAATCTAATACATGATAAACATCTGGTACATACTTACACAAAACTGAAACATGAAATACATCATGGGCCTGAGCTAGGCATGACGACAAGGCTAAATGGTAGGAAACATGACCAATGACCTCTAAGATCTCAAATGGACCCACAAAGAGAGGTGAAATATTGGAACCATTTCCTTAATGGATTGGGCTCTGTTCACCATACCCTAAAATAGCTTAATACCAATCAGTAAAGTGACACTTGGTCCTCTTAGTATCTACATATGCCTTTTGGCGTGCTCATGCCTACTTAAGACGTTTTCTAATTAAAATAACCTATTTCTCCATATCCTAAAGAAATGTTGACCCAAGAACAACCATGTCGTCTAATCGTCCTAACTCAATGGTGTCCTGCAAGGTCACCTAGATACAAGGCCTGGTAAGGATCCATGCCAATGGAGATGTGATAACTATTGTTATAGGAAAACTCAACGAGATACAAATAATCCTCCCACTTCTTCTGTTGATCCATCACATACATCCTCAACATATCCTCTAATACCTGATTAACTCTCTCCATCTGACCATATGTCTCTGGGTGGTAAGTTGAACTGAAATTGATCTGAGTTCCCAGAGAAGTCTAAAAAATAAGTCCATAAATATGAAGTATAAATAGTATCCCCGTCATTAATGGTAGTCTTCCAAATCCCATGCAGCCTAACAATATCCTCAAGAAATACCCTGGTAATGGCAATTGCATTATAAGTGACCTTGGTTGGTGAAAAATGAGAAACCTTGGTTAACTTGTCTACTGTGACCATGATAATGTCATGATGATATGATGACATGGGAATACCAACAATGAAATCCATAGAAATGACATCCCATTTCCATTTAGGAATATTGAGGGGATAAAAATTCCTGCAAGATGAGAATGCTTAGCTTTGAACCTCTGAAACTCAAGGTAATGAGCTACAAAGATTTTTATATCTTGGTGTAGTCTTGGCCAATAGTACAACTCCCTAAGATCAACATGCATATTATTCACTCCAAGATGGGCTGCATATGGGGCTCGATGAGCCTTTGAAATAATAAATGCTGTGAATATCTCTTTACTTAGGCACATAGATACGCCTCTAAAAATGTAGAAGAAAATTTGCCTCTATGACGCATCCTACATATCTTCCCTCTAAAGAACCCTGAGACTCAAACATCTACTTTTCACCCTCATAAAATCTATCCCTTGAAGGTGGTGAAGTATCCTACGCCAAAGATTTGATTATAGATTCATAGTGGAAACTATATGTTGTCATCTACTCAATACATCTGCGATGACATTCTCATTTCCCTTAATATACTAAATGTCCATGTCATACTCACACAAGAAATCCATCCAACATGCCATTGAGAAGCATTGAGGTTCAGCTATGAGAAGATGTGTTGTAAGCTCCAATGATCGGTCCTCAAGACAAATGGCCTACCTAAAGAAATTTCCTCCAACGAACTAGGGGGTGAACCACTAATGCAAGTTAAAAGTCATCTGGGTAGGTAATCAAGTTTATAGTCTTTGAGCTTATGTGACTCAAATGCAATGACATGCCACTCCTGCATGAGTACTACTCCAAGTACCTCTAAGGAAGCATAAATAAAAACTACAAACTCTCAAATCTGATCTTGAACTACTAAAATAGGTTTTGTAGTCAATCAATCCTTGAGTAACTAAAAATCCTTCTCACATTTCTCTGACCACACAAATTTCTTCCCTTTTCACTGAAGATAAGTGATAGGATGATCAATCCTAGAGAATTCCTGTATGAATCTGATGGTGCAATATCCTACTAATCCCATTAAAATCCTCACCTATGTCATTGAAGTAGGTGTTGACCAATCAAGAATGCCACATATATTTTATGGATCTATCGAGATAACCTCACTAGAAATGATGTGTCCCAAGTATTGAATCTTGGAATGAAAGAAACTACAATTTTTTAGGTTCCCAAAAAGTCTATGATCTCTCAAAACTTGTAGCACTTGTCTCAAGTGTTCCTCATGCTCCTCCTCGAAATGAGAGTAAATAAATATGTCATCAAGAAACATTAAGACAAAGCAGTCCAAGAAAGTCATGAAAACCCCATTCATGAGGCTCATTAAAATTGTTGGAGCATTAGTCAAACCAAGAGGTACTACAGTGAACTCATAGTGCCCATAGTGAGTGCAGAAAGCTATTTTGTGAATTTCGCATCTGCAATGTGCAACTAATGGTATCCTGACTTAAGGTCAATCTTGGAGAACACTCTAGCTTACCTCATCTGATCAAATAAGTCATCAATCCTCAGAAGTGGATAATAGTTCTTCACGTTACCTTATTAAGCTTCCCAAAATCAACACAAACTTAAAGGGGCCCATCCTTATTCTTCACAAAAATCACTGGTGCCCCCTAAGGAGACACATTCAGGTGAACAAGACCCTTCTCCAATAACTCCTCTAACTGAATCTTGAGCTCATGGAGCTCTAGATTCATCATCCGATAAGGTTCCCGAGAAATTGGTGCTTCCCCTGGTACCAAATCTATGGTGAAATCCACCTCTCTATGTGGTGATAATCTAGGAAGATCACTTGGAAACACATCTCTAAACTTTCTCAAAAAGAATTATAATCTAGTGGTGAATGATTTAGATTACCCTTTGATCGACCACTAATCATGATTGCAAACATTTAACAAACCTTGTGCATCCTCCACTTTATTTTATTAGTAGAGATCAAATGTAAGGAGATGGGCCTTTGCATTTCGTAAATCACAAATAAATTCCCAATGTTATCTGGACAATCGACAATCTTAATTCTACAACACACTTTGGCCCAATGATACTCCTTCCAATCTATGCCCAAAACAACCTCATAGGTTCCTAAAAGTAACACTCGCAGGTCTAAGGTAGTAGATAACAACCCCAAATCAAGTACACAACTCTCCACCCGTGGTGTCCACTACAAGTTTTTCCCTAGAGAGAAACTCAACCTACCAACTATTTGGTTGCCTAGATGCCACTAGCTCACACCGGTCCACTATAGATGGTGATATAAAGGAATCGATACTCTAGAGTCAAATAATACTAAGACAAAAGTACCCTTGATAATACATGTAGTCTCAATAAACGTGTCTCGATGCTCAACGTGGTGGTTATCCCCTATTACGTATACATGATAAGTGCACATCTTCTATGATCTATTATGAAATAGGGGATTTTTTCCTATCAGTGATGGTGGTTTCATGTAGAAAAAGACGAGCATAGTGAATATGGGCCCCACAAATATAACAACTTGGTGAATCTCTCTACATGGGGGCCCCACTTGTTCTCTGGTGTACTGAACTAGCTAGCCTAGATCTAGTAGAATTTTGTGTATGGGATAGCTACACCTAATGACTTCCTTTTCTCCTATCCTTACCAAATTCCAAATCCTCCTCAGCCTCTGGATCTCTACATATCTTGTGTGGGTCTAGCCCTCTCGTTAGTGATGTGTATGGTGCTGCCGAAATGCTTCTAAGTATGTGGCGGATCTCGAGCTGAATGTGGAGGCCTAAATTCTCCTTCAAGTGGTGGGGATATACCCCACATCCTCTTATCCCGGAAATACTATACCTACTCCCGCATCCTACTTCCCTCCTCTCGATACTCTTGGGATTTGCCCCTTTCTCTTCCTCGCCAAGTAGGATTTCTCCACCACCTTTTCCAAATGTAGAGGATACAACATCCTAACTACACCAACAAAATCCACATTTAGGTTCTCGATGAATATGTTTACCTGTAGCTTCTCATCCTGAAGGTAGTCAACGTACTGTAGAAGATCTAAGAAGTGTGACACATACTGTGCCACTATGCCTGACCCCTGACGAAGGTCATGAAACTAATCTATCTTCTTCTAAACAAAGTATTTAGACATATACTGAGATTTAAAATACTCACAGAATATATTCCATATCACCAAATCTCAAGTTAGATGGAGCTTTTTCTCCCTATTCCTCTACCATACACTTGTTGTGTTATAGAGCAGGTGAACATCTAGTCTAGCCTTGATGTTGCTTTCGTATGGGTGAAGCCCAAAGAAACTATCGAGACTTAGGAGCCATGATTCGGCACCAAACCCATTATTAGTCCCTCCATAAGTGTATAGCTCCAATTAGAGAAGGTCTCTAATAACACTTCCTATGTCGCAATCATGTCGAAGGTGGTGAACCATCTCCCTATCTATTGAATTTGGTCTTCCTTCCTCTCATGGTCCCTCAATGCTATGAGATAAGTTCTGATAAAGAGAGGCCACTCTCTCACACAAAATGAATAGACTATGAGACCTTTATCATCTCTAGAAGTCATAATTATGTGTCACCAAGTGTGCGCCCTTAGCTAGCGGTGTACCCTCTCCTGGATGAGAAACCTCCTCTACTATCTCTCGCAGTGCAAGAATATGCTTTTGTAAAAATCCCATCATTTATCATAATGTCTCTAATATTAGCGGTCCTAACTCTACAACACTTGGCTTTTGCGTAGGTGACCTATGTCCGAGTGTCCTGAGAGATCGACGTCTCATACCATGTCTAGACATCTTGTGAGAGAAGGAAAGGGAAAGTTTTAATATTTTATGTGTGGTAGCGGAAATGGTTAAATGGGCTATGTTTATTAATTTCATCATGATTAATCTGATTTTATAAATCCTCATAGTGTCGGTATTGAAAACCCGAGCTCTGATACCAACTGTAAGGCCCCGATATTTGTGACCTAAAACAAACCAATTATCTCGTAAAAATTAGAAACAATTTTTTTAACATTAGTTAATAATTACCCGTGATTAAAATATTTAAAATGAATAAATTTATCAAAAAAGGATTGATGTATTATTACACGTGCCTCACTCCAAGGTTCGCGCGATTAAGACTAGTTTGGTTTATTTCAATCTTTTGCTACCAAGAGGGCATGTCAATCATCTTAGAGTTATATCGAGCTAAATCTTTATCAAGTTCCACATGGCTAGGTATGCGCCAAGTGTCATTTACACCATACATGAAGACTTAAACTCATTCATGTTCCTTAAGAGATATCATTGATGTGAAGGGGGAAACCAAGTCAAAGTACTATTTTCATTAATTTAAATAATTATTTACAATGTCCTCATTTTAAAATGCTAAAAAAAATGATGCCTAACCAAATCCCCATCGCAAACATAATAATGAAGGGAGAGTAAGGAAGGCATGGTATTAATCATCAATTGAGATTTAAACACATCTTTTCACTAAGGTATCTAGCCAATAAGATGAGGGTTAACATTTTTGTTGATATACCACGGAAGGGAGATAAATAAAGGCCTCATTGTCTTTATGCAAATCATGTTAATATAATTCAAGTTGATCTCCAAATCGATATAGTAATGAGACCTAGATAGGTGTGAGTTAATAATTAGTTCGAGGTCAAATGATAATTGTGTTTTCCCCCGAGGTTAATTTAACAAAATATTCAAATTGGATGGTCACGGTTTAGGCTTGCTCATTTAAAATAAAATTTATTTCACAATCCTCTAGAGCAAGGAGATTCCTCTTGTATAGCCTAGGTCAAACTCACAAGTTCAAAAGTGGATTTGACATTATATAAGTTAGATGGTGATCATTAGATTAAACAAATATTATCCCTAGATTTCTAGGTTGAAATTTTAAAACCCTAATCTTGTTTTGAAATCTCTTTGGTTTGAAATTCTTTTCCTTTTAATCTTATTTTCTCCTTCTCAGTTAACTACCATGAGAGAGGGATGAGATAGGGTTTGGTGTAATTTTCTTTATTTTTTTAATTTTTAAGTGGTGCTTTGCTCCTTGGGGTGGAAAATCCACTAGGGAAATATTGTAGAGTTTTTCTACAGAGAGGAGGAGAGACTAGGAGAAAAGGGGTGGTATGGGTGTTGTAAAACATGGTTAGGAGGAGGTAAGGTGTGGCATGGGAGGGGTGTGACCATGGTGGTTCTACCACCATATGAAGGCCATGATAGGTTTTAGGGGAGGGGTGTGTGGCTAGGTGTTGCCCCTCCTCCCACAGATTATATATGTATGTTCATTTGATTTTATGATAAGACTTATATACATATACATATTTATATATACAAATGTGTTTTCCTTTACCTATGAATTAGGATTTGTATTTATCCTTTTCATCATTGCACATCGAGATCCATTGTATTATATATATATATGTTCGTTTGATTTTATGATAAGATTTAACTAACATTCTATCTTGTTGTGCTTTCAAGCACAACCTAGATTCACCTTCCATTATTCATTCTTATATATATATATATATATATATATATATGTATATATATATATATAACATGTATATGTGCTTATTGATTTAAGAGATCTCGCTTTTATGATTTCCTAAAAGTTGAGAAGGGATATTAATCTTAAATTTCAATATATATTATTTTTATTTACACAAACCACGTGACCATAGATAGGATATTTCAGAGTCACAATGATAAATAAAGTAATAAAGTGCATGAAGAGACACAAACAATAAGCAAGATAATTAAAACCCTAAGTGTAATGGAGAGATAGAATACTTAGATGATTTTACAATAAATCCTAGACTATGCGAAGGTGGAGAACTGATAAAATTGGAACACAAGAGGTCATAATTAAACCTAGAAAAATATAGAACTGTAGAGGAAGGCTGGACCAGGGTGCCTAGGGAAGTACCGAGGCCTCTCGAGTTCGAGGATCCTTGTCTACGTGCCAAAGTCTATGCAGATGCTCATAAAATGAATATCACAGTTCAATAATTTTTGCAATTCTTTTTGTCTATTTCTATAATGTCGCATAGTGATCACCGATGTTGCTGATAACCTACAATAAATATATGACCCACAAAACCACAAAAGACATCAAATCCCATAAATAAAATAATGCAAAATGAGGGGTCGACTATCCTCAGTTGTCAACAAATTGAACATATGATTGATCGATGGACTACATCTCATACCCAATGTAGTTCTATGTGTGTGTGTGTGAAGAAATTGTTCCCTAGGTGGATCTTGTGCGAGTCGCACGTGATAGTGAGCAATAACTAGATGTAAAAGATGTGTGTATGGAAAAATGAACTTCCCCTCCTATGCATGTATGTAGAATAACTTGCCATTGTTCCTTAGATGACACTAGATGGATGCAATGATGCTCTTAAATGCTTTTTGGATGCAACCTTATGTGGTGATTATGTAAGCTTAGACTTTGGTCTTTTAATTTTATCCCATAATATTGTATTTATATGATTCCCTTGCTTGAATTTCATAATTGATCACCAAAAGGATGACCCCCTAAGAGACAACAATTCCCAACATCTAGAAAAGACCGAAAAGGAGTGAGCAAGATATAAAGATGTCTAAGGCACCCAAAGGGGAAAAGGGCACCTAGGGGCAGGTGTCGTGGCTGGGCATTGGTTTCTAGAACCAGAAAAGGTGAAGTATCAATGGTCAAACTAGGAAGTAGGGTGTGCTAGGATAAGAAGGAGACCAAAGAGGAACCTAAGAAGCCAAATATAGTGATCAATTAGTAATTGTATCCCTTAGGAAACATATGAATATAATACATGTGATTAGGACCTATAAATGTACCCAAGTGCGTCATTCAATGTCTACATTTGCCCCCATTTTATGTTGTTGAGAGAAATATTGGTAACATAAAGTAGATAAAGATGCGTACTTGATAACCATGTAGATCGATGATGAAGAGTGTGTCGAGAGATAAGAAAAAGCATGGAAACTAGAGAAGAGGAAATAAAAAGTGATGATGACCCTAGGGTGGGATCATATGTGTTGATGTTGCGATTGTACCTATTGTTGATGTCTCTTGATGTTTTTATTGTTATGACTACTACTTTCCCATAAGGACGGACCTACAAAAGAGAAGAACATACAAGTAGTCAAATATATGTTTTTATGATCAAAATGTGTAAAAAGTGTGTAAAAGTATGCACGAAAATGAAAAGGAACATGTGTATTTGATCTATGATGAGTAAAGAGTGTAGAAAGGATCCTGAAGATGTTGTAGAAGAATGCATTTTTCAGTGATCTCACGTCGATTGTGTTGACTGCAATGTTTTTGGGCGATCTCATGCCAATAATGGAATAAGTGTAGGGAGAAAAGTATGGTTTCATCCTCCAAGATTAAAATTCTTCCCAAAGTGTGAACACCACTGCAAATAGTGTGTAAAAATCTGATCTATTTCGAACACTTCTGATCCAACGAGTAGAAAAGAAAGTGTAGTACATGCATGCCGAGTGATGAAGGACTGCATATCCTATAAAATACATTGTGTTAACTACAAATAATGGTGTTGAACTAAGAAAATTTGTGTGACTTCCCCCTTGTCACAAGCGTTCAAGAAGGGTCAGGGATGCCAAGGCACTATCGTCTAGGTTTGGGCACTGGTGACCGTGCTGTGCTAAGGACCCAAGTCAAGATCTAGGTCATTTTTGAGACCGAAGACTATGTTGACTATGTGTTGAACTATAGTGAACTATGACTGTAGACTGCTAAATGGGGTGATTGATTCACCCAATATATGCCCCCTTGTTTGGGGTGCATACGACATTCCTAAGGAGTATGCGGCTAAAAGGAGGTGTTTCACATTTTCCTAGATTGTTTCTTAGAAGCGTTGACGAAATAGATAGAGGGTAATGGGAATAGGAGGAATACTGCTCAAATGTCGGTTCATGGGTTGTTGCATGCATATGACTTCCAAATCCGAGAGTTGATCATGGGATCTTACTTTTGGCTAGGAGGAACTACTTGTAATGAAAACAAGACCACCGAAGGAATTAAACAATATGGGCAAGTGAACCGCCTATCTTATGCTAGATCTGCTTAAGTGTGATACTTCTGAGACGGTTGTCAATCCACTTGTTTAAACAATTCAATGTTGTAAAGATTAAATCTTATTATTATTTTGAAATGATTTAGGTATCTCACATAAAAACACAATAAGGAATATATCTAATCTAACAAAGCTAAACTAGAATAGAATCCAAAGGTCGATGATTGGTTCGGGTCTCTACAGTTTGACAGAGGTCTCGGTAGATCACATGTGAAAGAGGGTGAGATAAAATTAGGTGGATAGGTCTCTGTTAAGGGCTGTGTGGGAAAACACAAAGACCGATGTCGGTCAGGGGTGACTGATAGTGGTTAGGTGTAATGCGGTGCCATCTTGTTAGATCTAGAAATGTCACACGAATCACAGTGGGGTCTCCTTTGTGATTGCACAAAGGACTTTGGTAGGTAGGGATGAGGTATTGGGTGATTGGAGTGGGATTTTGCAAGGTTTCAATGCCTATACAGAGGTGAAAATGTGGAGAAGGTCAATAGGGAGAAATATAAACAAACAAATGATAAAATGATGATGAAATGAAATAACCAAGAAAGTACGATGTTGTACTTAGATTTTGTTCTTGAAATTCTATGTATGAGGGATGGAGGTGTTGATGATGGGTTTGAAGGCTACAAGTGATCACCAACTCAAAGAAAATCTTCCGCATGGGTTGCATGTACACTCCACTTTGCTTGGATAGATCGATCATGGTTGGGACGGGCATGCAGAGAAGATGTTCAATCTCGCTCCTTGGATGTGAGTTTTCATTGAATTGGCTCTCTGAAGATGTGTTATCTCTCTAAGATGTGTTCTTTCTCGTCAACTTTCTCCCAAAGTTTTCCAACTTGCTTCCAACCTTGAGAATAAGGTTGTTTTGGGGTTAAAAGGGGTAATCAATGGCAATTTGGATTAACTAGTGACGGTTAGGGGTAATCAACGTCAATCAAGGCGGTATTTCATAGGTTTACTAAACTAGGGAGATCCTCCTGATTTCCTTAGATCTCATGTCGTTATCCCATGGATTAGACTGGGAGCTTCTTGTGAGCATGCGGGAATGTGGTTAGAGGGAATGTAGGCATTGATTTTTAGGGTTTGGGTAAGTCTTAGTTAGTTATGGGAACCATCTAGTAATAGGTCTTAGGTTGAGTTGGATTGGTGAGGTGTCTAAGTGAACTGTATGTGGGGATATTATTCAAATAATATATTTAAATAATAAATATAGTGAGGATAATGCATTAATTTAATTAGATTAATTAAATTAACATTAGTGGGGTGAAGGGGGTCATGGCAAGGTAAATGTAATAAAGGGTTTTTATTGGTTGAGGTACATAAAGGGAGTGTGACCTAATTTTAGTGTCTACATTTTGACCCTTTTTGTTGCATAGCTTTTATTGGTAAGTGAAGCTAACAAATATAAGATGTGGTTGCCCCATGTGTGGGTGAAGGTGATCCCCCTCAAACCAAGAACTGACGAGGCAACAGGCTGAAGCGGTGAGTGGTTTGATAAAAGGTAAATGTGAGGAAAAGGAAGGTGGGCACAGGGGAAAAGGGTGAAAGGTCTACTCAGAAATCTAGGTAATGGGTCAGGGTCATAGGTAGCAACATTCAAATGCACGCACACGTATAAACTGCAGCACGCTACCGGGTTGAAGAGTAGGAAAACTCTACATTGTCTAAGGTCGATAGGTTTATCCAAACAAGGTTAAAGTGAATCCGGTATCCAAGGTATAGGATATGGTCAGGAAACACAACATAGGTTAGGTGTAGGAACGTTTAGGTATGTTCTAGTACACCAAAGGTAGGGTCAGGATAAACGGTCATGGCAATAGGCTAGGTAAGGTCATTAGGTCAATCAACATAGGTAACAGTGCCACAAGGTATAGCGAACACATGAGGTCAAAGGTCACTAGTGATGGTCCAAGTCTAAATATCTAGGTTGTGGCACGGGTAAGGCCAAGGTAGGGGTAAAATAATGAGTCCCCAAAGGAGGAAAAATGGAGGTAGCAAATGATGAGGTCATGAAAGGTAAGGTAAGGGATTGGGCAAATGCTTGGATGGGGTAAAATGGAAAAGTAGAGGTAATGTGTAGGTTAGGTTGACTAATGGCGGTCATGGATAACCAATGTCAAGATAGGAAACCCACGATAACAAGAGAGGTAGGGCATGAGACCGATGCCGGTCTATGGAATCAACGCTTGGTTAGGTCGGGTTTTGTATTAAAAAGTCCTCGTGTTTTTGTTATTCATTTTTATTGGTCAAGTGTGAAAATGACAAAAAGAGAGAAAAAAGTGTGAAAAGTGTCTGGACGGAATGAAACAATGAGTGGGTAGTGTGATTTGATGAGGGTTGGGTTGGTGAGTAGCAGGTCCATGAGATCCGAGCAAGATAGGTGATTGGTTAGAGGTGGTGGGTAGATTTTCAGTGATGGTAGAGGCTAGAGAGGGATTGGGCGGAGAAACCGGCATAGTGGCTAAACGTGCCACCGAGATGGCGGCAGTGTGACGAGGTAAGCATCTAACTATATACTTGTTAACTAGATAGAGTAGAGGTTGTGATAGTTGGTAGTTGTAGGGTTTTGTATTTTGTGGGTGGGAAAAAGTGAAATGTGGGTATGAGGGGAAATAATGGGCCAAAAAGAGGGTGGAGAGGGTAGAAAATTGTATAGTTGGGGTGACTAACGGTCTAATGGGAGTTTAGGTCATTATAGGTGAGGTAAAAGGGGTAGGGGGAGGTTTATAGAAAAGGGGGTTTGGGAAGTCATGGATTTATTTGTGATAGTGACCGACGTCGGTCACGCTTGGCCGATGTCGATTAGTAAGAATCGGGACCGGTCACCAAATAGGTGACCGATGCCACTTACATGGTAACTATGGTCGATGAAAGAGGAACCAATATCGATCACCATACAGGTGACTGATGCCGGTTTAAGGGTGATTGGAGTCGATTAGGATGAACCGCACTTTGGTTGGGTTTTTTAAGCACAAGGGTCCAAGAGGGATGTGGACCAGGTAGTGGAGATGGGTAAAGTAAAAATAGGTTAGAGGGTAATGATAATTGGTAAATATGGTCATGGTAAATGTAGATTAATGTTGTGCTTGGATTGGATGCAAGAAAGATTGCGATTACATATGTGGGACAAGGTTACGCCACTACTAGTGACATTATGTGGCTTAAGAACCTTGTTAAAGTCAGAAGCATGTGGAGGTAGTGGGCTTGAGTGGTATTCAAAGCACTACCGACATGCTGTTCGTAGCCTGATTTGATGGTCGTGCTCATCGATACTTTCCAGATGAGACACGTTCCACCTTCCAACTGGTGAGATGACTATCACCTTGGAGGACGTGTTCTAGATTTTGCGGTTACCCATATTGGGGGCCCAGGTTTACTCTATCTCCTCTGAGGCCTCATAGGAGTTCATCGGGACATTTTTGGTGTGGGAGAGGCAGAGCTGAGATTCCATAGCACCAGTTTGAGCTATGGCAAGATGTACCTAGCTTCATGTCCCGATGAGCCAAGGCTAGTGTAATGAAATTACTTGATTAATTATGATTATCACTAGAAATAGAACACCAAATAACACAATATTGTAGATAAATTCTCTCAATATGAAAGTATAATAGCTTGGCCACTTTGAGGGGGCAACCTCCAGAACATATAATAAGACTCAAATACTCAACATAATGATCATCCACTACCTATAACCCCTATTTATACTATTCATATGCTATGGCCATCAAAGCAAGGCTGACCAACCAATGATAATAGATCATATATAAAAGAGATACATCATGATATTAAGTTATGATAGCAACAAGTTAGCTATATCCATCCCATGTAAGATATATAATTAAGGGCATAACATGCCCCTCCCCTTCAAAGCAACATTTTCCCCAATGTTGGGAAGCCCTAGATGTTGCTGCATGAATGCTTCATCTTCCCATGATGCATCCTCAATATTCATATTCTTCCACTTGATTAGGTACTCGGTAATGACTCTAGTCCTCAGTCTTTTGAGTGTCCAAGAATGCCTCGTAGGTTCCAATATGATCCTTCCTTCCTCGTCTAGTTCCGGAAGCACTGATTGGGTGAAAATGTGTTGCCCAATAACTTTCTTTAAGAAAGAAACATGGAAGACTGGATGTATTCTACTTCCTAGAGGGAGCTCTAGCTTATATGCCACACTACCAATTTTCCGCAAAACTTAGTAAGGACCATAGTATTTAGGAGCAAGCTTATTATCCTTTTGTTGTTGTTTCAAGGATAATTGATTATATGTTGTAACGTTACAAAAACAAAGTCTCCCTCTTCAAAGTGTTGCTTATATGGCTGTAACCTTACAAAAAAAAAGTCTCCCTCTTCAAAGTGTTGCTACATACGCTTTTGTGTCCATGCCAAATTTTCTATAAGACTAGAGAGTACCTCATGTTGATGCTCTTTGAATGTGATCTTCGACTACTCTCACCTTTGGTTTGACCTTCAAGCTAGATATGAGTGATGGAGGATGGTACCCATAAATTGCTAGAAATGGAGATATTTTGGAGGAGGTATGAAATGAAGTATTGTACCACCATTCTGCCAATGGTAACCATTGCACCCAATGTTCTTATTTATCTAAAGTAAAACATCAAGATATCCCTCTAAACATTTATTTACTGGACCTCAGTTTTCCCATATGATTGGGGATGATAAGAGGAACTCTGGGCTAGTTGGGTACCTAGATAAGAGAACAGATCAGTCCACAAGTTACTTGTAAATATTGGATCACAATCACTTACTATAATTTTGGCATTCCATGGAGATTTTGAATTGTATCCATAAAAGAGATGACAATGGTACTAGCTATGAAAGGATGGGCCATGGCACAAAAATGGGCATATTTGGTAAGTTTGTCTACCATGACCATGATGACACTTTTCCCTTCTGATTTAGGTAACCCCGTGATGAAATCCATTGATACCTCTTCCCATCTCTCACTAGGAATAGACAGAGGTTGGAGAAGACCAGTGTCTTAATGGTCTCGCCCTTATTTTTTTGGCAAACCAAACATTATGCCACAAATTTTTGAACATCTCCTTCAAACCCTCCCAAAAGAAATCCTTCTTAACTCTATGATATGTTTTCGGGACCTCAAAGATGGCCACCTATTGGAGAAAAATGTATCTTTGAAAGAACATGGTGTTTAAGTGTAGAGTTCTTACATAGATATAACATCTTTGTACCACAATGTATCCCCCTTCCATATAAATTGATCTGATATGGAAGGATCTACCTAGATATTTTGAATGAGAGTATGTGTGGTTGCATCTTTCTTCCATTATTCTCGTGCTTGATCTACCCAATCTACATGCAGTATAGAGATGACACATAACAATGCTTTGGCAGACTCATCCCTCTTAGACAGAGCATCAACGACCAAATTTTCCTTTCCTTTCTTATAAAAAATATGAAATTCATATCCCAACATCTTAGTGACCCATTTTTGTTATTCTTCTGAAGATAGACGTTGTTCTAAGAAATATTTCAAACTATCATGATTAGTTTTTACCTTAAAATGTCTACCCATTAAGTATGGTCTCCATTGTTTGACTGCATGTAGTATTGCCATCATTTCCTTTTCATGTGTGGGTTTTAACAAATTCTTTCCTTTTAGTTATCGGCTCTCAAAAGCAATGGGGAGTCCTTATTGCATTATTACTACTCCAATTCCATTTCTTAAAGCATCGCACTCAACTACGAAAGTTTTGGAGAAATCTGGGGTTACCAATACTGGAGTGGTGCACATAGCTACCTTCAATTTTTCAAATGCCCTAGATGCTTCCTCATTCCACTGAAAGGAGTCCTTCAATAATTTTGTGAGTGGTGTTGTTATACTACCATAGTTTTTGAAAAATCTACGATAATACCTTGTGAGACCTAAGAAACCTCGTAATTGTTTGAGGGTTCTTAGGGTTTCCCATTCCACCATGGCCTGGATCTTGTGAGGGTCCACCTTAACACCTTCATGAGAAACAATATGGCCCAAGTATTCCACTTCTTGTACCCCAAAATAACACTTTTAAGGCTTGGCATAAAGTTGATGTTTCTCTAAGACTTCTAAGACAATATTGACGTGATGTAAGTGTTTCTCCCACGATTTGTTGTAGATGAGTATATCATCAAAAATACTAAGACAAAATTTCTTAGGAATGGTCTAAATACTGAATTCATCAAGATTTGGAATGTGGAGGGAGCATTGGTAAAGCCAAATGGCATCACTAGGAATTCATAATGGCCTTGATGAGTTCTAAAAGCTATCTTATGAATAAATTCTTGCTTGACTCTAATTTGGTGATACCCGAACGTAGATCTAGTTTTGTAAAATAAATGGCACCATACAACTCATCTAATAAATCATCAATGACAGGAATAGGAAACTTATCTTTGATAGTGAACTTGTTAAGCTCTATGTAATCTAGACACGTGCACCATCACCATGGGAGAAAAATAGGCACTTTGACCGATGAATAATACCCATTTCCAACATTTCCTCCACCATCTTCCTGATCTCACTCTTTTGCACATATGGATATCTATAAGGCCTAATGTTGGGGGGTTGGCTTCCTAGAATCAACTGAATAACATGATCATGATGTCTTTCAGGTGGCAATCCTCTTAGTTCCTTGAAGACAACTACATGTTGATTAATAACCTTTTGAAGATCAGGATGCAATACCTTCATTTGCGGTTGGAATTTTATAGAGAATAATCGTGCTACAAAACCTTCAAACCCCTTTTTAGAATCTTCTGCATTTGGTGAGAACTCACCACTACATGATATTTAGCTTGTAGACCTCGAAGTTCAAATTTTTACCCTCAGAATGAAAGCACATGAACAATTCCTGGAAATTTATCTCTATGGTGCCCAAGGTAGTGAGCCACTGAACACCTAAGACAATATCAGCTCCACCCATGGGAATAGAAAATAGTGTAGATTCCAATGTGTAATCACCCATCATGATTTTGAATTTATGGAATTTACCTAAACATTGGACTGTGCCACCATCTGCAATCATTACTTGAAATTTAGGAGTTGGGTAGATGAAATAATTTAGTCTTTTTGCCAACTTATGATAGATGAAATTATGTGTGCTCCCGAATCAATCAAAATCATACATACCTTACGCTTCTTAAGATAACCCACAACTTGAAGGGTTTGTGGAGTACTAATACCTATAGAGCATGGCATGAAATAGTGGGCTGAGGATCTCCATATTCTTCCTCTAATTTTTCCACTTCCTCTGTTGATGTTTCCTCATATTCTTCCTCATCACTAGACCCTTCAATGTAGAACAATTTTTCTTAGAACATTTAGTCCATATTTGCTATCATAGTTAAAGCATAACCCTTTGGCTCTTTTTTCCTCAATTTGTTGAGGTGTCGAACGAATTGGCTGAGGGTAAGAAGGAGACAAGGTGTTACAATCTTTTATGCTAGAAAAGGTCTGCCTTCTACTAGAAAGAAATTTTTCCTCTACTCGACGTGCCATGATAATAGAATCAGAAACCTTGAGTGGGTTAAACATGCGTACCTTCTCCCCTTAATGTGGTCCTTAAGACCCCAAGAAACAGTCATTCAAATACTCTTCTATAACATCCTCCACATGCAAGGACAAAGTTTGGAATTGATGGACATACTCCTTAACCGAACCAGTTTGACGTAACTTGCTAATTGGCTGAAATTAATTCTCGAAACACTATAACTATAGTGTAATTGAAGCTCTTAGGTGAACACTTGTCCATATGAAATTTAGGCCATTCTTCTTCCTTTGAGCACATAACCAATGATACCAAATAAATTGATCAGTTTTACGTATAAAGATGCCATATTTACATTTTTTCCTCTTGGGACCTGATGGAGATCAAAGAAAGTTTCCATTTGGGTAATCCAATTGAGTGGATCCTTTCCATCAAATTTACGCATTTCAACTTTTGGAATCATGCCCCTCCATTGGTGAGAAGATCCACTTGAATGATTAAAGGATCCTCCCTAATTTGAGTGATTTGGATCTGTGTGACCATTTCTAGTAGAACCCATATGACTAGCATTGGAAGTTGTATTAGAAATAGCATTCAAAAACTCCTACTACATTGCATGAAAATCCTTCTGAATATCACTCCTCAGGATACCTTTGAGTTGATGAATCTCAACATTAAGGTCATCCTTAGTCACCATATTGTTTACCCTTTCCTAAAGTTGGATGACCACCTCAGATACTCCCAAACTAGTAGAATCTAAAGCCATATCTTCCTTATTTGGGGTCATTCCTGGAGTTTCTTGTCCTTTTCCTTGGCCTCGGGTAGATCTACCAGCCATGACGAAGGATGTGGGCCTAGGGGTAGACTTAATAGGGCAAAATTTTAGGGTTTAGGGTTTCATAATTTTTTTAGCCGAATATAGGAATTTATAAACTAGAAACCCTAGCTATTTTTGGAGGGTTTCAAAAATATAAGAAATTTGAAAATTTTCCAATAATTACGCCCTAGGGAGCCAAATTATGAATAAATATAGAACCGTAATAAAATTTTCAAACCAAGTTAAAACTTATTGAAATTTGGATAGAAGATTACTTGAATTATTTCACCTCACCACAAAACAAATTGTAGGAAAAAATGCTACCAATCTTGAGATATAGCCGAACCTTTAGAATTAGGGTTTGACGTCATCATGGCAGAGATCAAGCTCTGATACCACTTGTAATGAAATTACTTGATTAATTATGATTATCACCAAAACTATAACACCAAATAACACAATATTGTAGATAAATTCTCTCAATATGAAAGTATAATAGCTTTGCCACTTCGAGGGGGCAACCTCAGGAACATATAATAAGACTCAAATACTCAACATAATGATCATCCACTACCTATAACCTTGTATTTGTACTATTCTTATGTTATGGCCGTCAAAGAAGCCAACCAACCAATGATAATAGATCATATATAAAAGAGATACATCATGATATTAAGTTATAATAGTAATGTCACTATATCCTTCCCATGTAAGATATATAATTAAGGGCGTAACAACTAGTGGTTTTATTGATGGAAGTAGTGTGCTGCTATACACTTCTGATGCAGAGGGTGGATGCTTTCCCGATCACCGATGGTGGTGCTCCACGATATGATGGTGTATGAGACACGCTTTTCACAGGCACCAACATTCTTGGTGCAACTATAGATAGAGTTGTGGGCATATGGGTGGTTGTGCGAGTTCACCTTTGTGATGTACATTTATACTACAATGTTGGGCCTATGAGCACAGAGTCGTGTTCAAACTATAGGGATGCTCGAGTAGATGCATTACCACCGAGATGTGTGCGGTTGGGATACAAGAGATGGGTGCCGATTGCAGGAGAGTGGAGGTGTTATCACCAAATCACAAAATCCTTATGTTTATAAAAATGCATATACTTGAATTCATGATGTGATTGGATAACATGGGTACTATCTCCAAGTTGTGGACTTGGTACTTGAGATAGACCTCCGAGAGAGTTGGTTCTTGTTCCTAAACTACCTACCACAATCTACTCCAATACAGGTAAACTAACTGTTCTAATCTAACTTTCCAAGGGACCAAGGAGAGAGAATGCATAAAATGAAAACCTACACTAAAGTGGTGATACACCAGAAAAGGAAGGTGTGAGAGTAGTCTTCCAATGCGTGAGATACGGAAGTAAAGTGCACACTAGAAGGGGTGATGACAGTTCTCCATAATCTAGTAAAATGCATTCACAACAACATTTCAAACATACACAATGATAATGGATCCCTACAAGAACATAAAAATAGACACAATATTCTTGTAATCAAGGTTGAAGGGGTAAGAAGAATGCAAGAAAACATAGCAGGGGAAGATGCATCCACAAACTTATATTTTATTGCCTCCTGATATGCACAGTTCAATCGGTTACAAGATAAGCACCTGGATCACCATGCAAGGAGTCCATAACAAGGGCCTGTAGCACATTGAATTCATAAAGCAATTTTGGTAGAGCTTTGCTACAAAAACTCTCTCCTTACAATGAGGCCAACACTCCAATTTATAGGAAAATGAGAAGAGAGAGGAAAATGAGAAGAGAGAGAGAAAGGAAAATGGAAATCTCGAAATCTGTCCTTCAACCACTTGTAAGAGGCATTAAATGGAGTAAAATGATTGTATATTACTTGCAAAAGTCTCCCCATACTGTCCTAGGTGCTGCAACAGAGAAATAATGATGACCATGCCTCTTAATTGCACTCCCAACTACCAAATAAAACACTGTTATGAACCTGGCCACGTTTTATGAAAAATACCCACCTATTTCTCATCAAATATGGAATTTATTGACTTTTTTACATCATTATCAGAGCCACGATTCCAATGGTACCAATTTTGTGTGATTTTGTTGAGAAATGCAAAATTTATGGCCTTCTGAGTGCGGGCAGCTATTTTGGGTTTGTAGGCGTTTTCTGTCATTTGACGGGAATGAGCATTAACTGATTGGAGCCGAATATGTTTCTTTTATTTAAATATATCTACCCTCATTAAAAATAATAAATCCATTTTTGTGGCATAGAGGACGTCGTGCTCATTCCAGAAAGTCCAATTTTGTGAAAATCAAAGCTCGGAGTCAAAAGTTATGGCCGTTTGAAGTTTCGAGTCAAACATTGACTTTTCCTTTGAGTTGTGGATATTGCGAAAAATTAGGTCCGTGTGTCCCAGCTGTCCCGGACACATTCTTCCGCATCAGCTGATTTGGGCTTCCTTGTCCCTTTTTGTGACCATTTTTCCTTTGCGCATCCCGCACGTACTTTTGTCCCTATGGCCCTGTCCCGGACACATTCTTCCGCATCGCCCGCAATTGACTGACTTGCGGAAAATCAGCCGATTCGCGTCCCATGCATACCAATGTCCCAACCGTCCCGTGAGCCGCTTGAGATAAAAATGGCTGACTTAGCTGATTTTCTTTGTATTTCGGCCGTGAAATTGGTATGACCCACACTGGTACGACCTGCAGCTCCCAGACCTGCAATGCATTAAAACAAGCCTACCACTCCATCTTTTGGATTTTTTCAATTTTCTCTAACTTGTTGGGTTTTTTCCTTGGATTGGGAAGTTAGAGAGAAGTCAAGGGGCCCCAAAAACACAATTTCGGGCCTTAAATTAATCTACTTGCTCAGGACTGAAGAATTTGATGCATGTTATCAAAATTACCTTGAGGGGTGAATTTTGGATAACAGGAGGTCAAATAGGCCGACATATGATGTGGCCCATTTTTGATAGTTATTGGAGGGGTTATCTAAAGTGGACATTTTCTGGAGGCCATATGTGGGATTCCCCTCATATAGGCACATGCATGAGGAGAAAGTTGAGCTCCAGCTAGAGAGGTGGATACAGGGTCGTCATGTTGAGGAGGATGAGATGATCCCGGTGATGTGGTCCGATGGCGCTTCGAGCTTGTACAGGATATTCCTCCACCCTTCCCACAGTATTAGAGAGATGGTGTGGAGAGGCCCTTACCTCTACCATAGCCTACAGTTCCTATAGGAGAGGAGGAGCAACTAGTGGATCAGCGGATTGATGACACTGAATGCATAGATAGGTATAGGTAGTGGTGGGCATCTCAGTTATGAGCCATACCACCTAGACCGGGCAGCCTGACTTAGCTACCGTTACAGTGCAAGGAGACACCCTACAGGGGTAGGTAATGATGTTGATTAGGTAGATAGGTATACTACGCAGACATAGCTAGAGGGGTCAGAGGCAAAGTTAATAGAGCTATGAGTATAGGTGGCCAGTCTGCAGAGCCCAGAGAATGCGGAGGGAGAGGGTGGAGGAGATGGAGGATATGGAGATGGTCAGGGGGGATGGTTAGGTGGCAGCCTTATAGGCTCAGGTGGAAGGTTTACAGGGCTAGTTGTTCATATCCCAAGCACATATTAGGGCCTTACAAGCCTAGATACGAGCACAAGGATAGGGGAACCACCACAGTGTAGGGACAGGGGCACCACCAGAGGTGCGGGGAGATGGTCCCGAGTCATAGGATGGCATAGGGCAGGTATAGGTGCCGAGACATATGGGACCACCACAAATCATGCCTATATCCAGGTTAGGAGATGCTTTAAGTGAGGCAAGCTATTATCAATACCAGCTCATGGCAGCTGAGATATACTTCCTCTCTTATGGAGAGTACAAGGCACAATAGCCATCCATTGAGAGGACAAGATCCTGCACACATAGTGTGGAGAGCACAGGAGGGCAGTGAGCTTTGAGGCCTGATCAGGGAGAGGCCACTAGCACACGGTGACCAAAGTGAGGTGATGTGCTTCGCAAGGCCACGAGAGGTTGAGGTGTAGGTGACACGAGATGGAGGACATTTGGTGAGATTTCTGATATGCGGCCACCCGATTTTTTATGTATACAGTGAGTGACTATGTTGGATATATGTCGGCATCCGTGTAAAAGATTTTTGTATTTTTGATCACATACTGGGCTACGTGCCGAAGACAAAGGAGGATGTACGAGTGAGTTTTTGTATATTGGGAGCATATACCATCCTACGTGCCAAAGATTTTTGTATGGATTCATTCGGTTTTTTTGTATATATGAGACCGACCTGCGTGCCAATGACATTTTGTAATGTATATCGGCCTGCATGCTGACATTTTTGAGATGATGGCCATGATGAGATACGCATGTATTTTGAGATACACATTTATTTATGTATATGATGAGATTCATGGTATTTTGTGATGTGTTAACATGTTTATGAGACATTGGATGTATGGCTTGTGTTAGAGGAAATATGGATTTGTTAATTTAATGTGGTTTGAAATTAAGTGAGTTAGGCGTGATGGAGTTAGGTCGGTTTAGGCATGGATTGAGTCAAGTTATAGGCATGGATTGAGTCAGGTTATAGGCATGGATGAATCAAGTTGTAGGCATCGATTGAGTCAGGTGATAGGCATGGTTGGTTTAGGTGATAGGCATGGTTGAGTTAGGTTGGTTTAGGCATGGATTGAGTCAAGTTATAGGCATGGTTGAGTTAGGTGATAGGCATGGTGGAGTTAGGTGATAGGCATGGTTGAGTTAGGTTAGTTTATGATTCATTATTTTGGCAATGAATGATACTATGGGTCATATGTGAAATGTTGTATAATCTAGGCATAGTGATGATAGAGATATGGTAGGTGTAATAAATGTACGTTGTAGTAAGCAACTTGTTATGTATGTGGCTTGATTTCAAATTTTGCTAAAAATGGGAACTAAGTGAAATGTGATGTAAATGGTGAATTAGGTATTGTTGATGAACTGGTGTAGGGTAGAGAATGGCCGAGCTAACCTCCAAGGGCTCCATGCCCTCGGAGTCTTTGCCTACATAGTCCCAATGAAAAGGGACCTCGGCCGATGTAGTTCTCCCATGAGCTAGGGAAGAATATGAGAATGAGTTGGTAGGTTTGTGGGCATGTTGTGGGTTTAGGTTTAATAGGTGTGGGTAGATTATAGGTAAAAGGATACAGGTGAAGGTTATTATGGCAAGAGGGGAGGATTACCCCAAAGGTAAGCATCGGGTACCAAGTCTTGTACAAGGTAATCAAAACATAAAAAAGATGGTTAAAAGAGAAGAGGGCGAAATAAAGCCACCTGATTGGGTAGGATCATACCGGTAGATCATACCTTGGAGGGTGAGGAACATAAGACCCGAAAGGCATTGCACGATTAACTGTTCTACGATGAAGGTAGTCACATGATCACCAAATGTCTAAATTCCAAGAGGTCTCTTGAGGCAATTTGAGGAAATAAGAGTGGAAATGGTAAGGTGGGTGAAAGGTAATTACTTATATATTTTTTGAGTGACCAGGATTTTGGGCAAGAGGTTCGAGGTCACAATGGGCAAGTCCATGACTAAATTTTTTTTGGTTGTGATAGACTGATCGATTCGGGAAGTGTATATGGGATAAATAATATGGTACTCCTTGAGGTCTTCATGAAGTTCATCGATGCAGAAGCTTCGGTTTGTCTCATTTTTTAAATTTATATTTTGAGCTGCACATAGCTGTCCTTCGAGGGGGCGCTCTATTTATAAGTAGCAACTTTGTCGAGAGGAAGATGTCCTTTTGAGGGAGTCATATTTTATTAGAAGTTTGACTCAAGGAGTTTGGTCCCATGTGAGGTTTTGAAATCATGGACAAGACCAAGGTGGAGGATAGTACTCTTGTTCAAAGGGCAAGGTGGAACGACCATGGATCTCATATAAAGGTAGATGAAAAGTATCCATGAGAATCATGCTATGTGTAGTTCTGTGGTACACATATTCAAGAGGAGATAACAAGTGATGGGAAATCACATGATTCTTGTTTAATCATTAGGGAGGTGTATGGAGTTGATAGAACTCAAGGGACGAGCCTGTAAAGAGACAAAGGGTGAGATAGAACAATGAGTAAACAATAGAATGGTCGAAGATGCAATGTGTTTAGGGGCTCAGTCTTGGTTTACCATCAAGTGAGGATAAACAATAGGCACCCGATCCACAGTATGAATTACGATGTATGGTCCCACCCGAATTAGGAGTGAATTTTCCCCATTTACTTTTTTCGCTTTAGTTACGTATTGATTTTCTTTCAAGACAAGGTCACCAACTTAGAAGGTTTGTTCATGAACATGTTTGTCATAAGTATGTTTGATACGTTGTTGGTAAACTTGAAGGTGATCCAAAGCGTTAAGACGATGTTTGTCTAATAACTCTAGCTATGCTAAGTGGTCCCGACAAAAGTCATCATCGATAAACATGTCATTGAGAGAAATGTGGAGTGAGGGTATTTGGAATTCGAGAGGCGAATAGCCTCTATATCGTAGACCAGCAAAAAGGGTGTAGCTACAGGTGGAAGTATGAATACTACTGCGGTATGCCCATAGGGAAAAGGAATGTGCGTATGCCAATCCTTCCCGAGATTGTCAACCACTTTCATGGGAATTTTTTGAGGGTTTTGTTAGTGGATTCAGCTTGGCATTGGTTTGTGGGTGATAAGGGGATGAGAAACTAAGTTGAATGCCAAAGGCATTGCAAAGTTTTTGCAATGTTTTGTTTTTGAATTGTTTTCCATTTTCAGTGATGAGGTGATGAGGAACACCAAAGTGACAAATAATGTGATGGTTAATGAACTCACATATCTTCTCATCTTTTGTGGAGATGAGTGGTATGGCTTCAACCCATTTTGTGTAGTATTCGGTAGCAGTTATGATCCATTGATGGCGTTGGGAAGAATGAGGATTGATTTCTCCAACAAGATCCAAACCCCATTGAGAGAAGGGCCAAAGGTCACAAGTGACCTGTAAGGCATGACTGGGTGTATGATGAAGGTTGGAATGTTGTTGGCATTTCACACAACATTTGACATAGTTGCAACAATCATGGTTAAGAGTTAGCCAGTAATAGGCCAGACGAAGAATGCGCTTAGAAACAACAAGGCCACTAAAGTGACCTCCACATATGCCATCATGAACCTCCTTAATGGTATAAGGAATTTTAGAACTTGTGAGGCATCGTAAGAGAATACCATCAAAGCCATGTTTATAGAGGATTCCCCCTAGAATGATGAAATAGGAGACCTTTTTAAGAAAGGCGTGTTTTTAGTTACGAGTGAGATCAGGAGGTAAGATGGAGAGGGAAAGGTAGTCGGAGTATTGTTTGTACCAAAGGTCACTCAAAGTTAGAGGTGTCGTTTTCAATTAAGTAAACATCATGAGGTAAATAAGAAGGTGAATGGAGGTGTTGTATGGTGACAAATATTTTGGAATTGGCAAGGGAAGTGGGTATTTGGGAAGCTAAGTAGGCCATGGTATCTACAAATTTATTGGTTGAACATGGGATGGTTTGAAGGGTGTAACGATCAAAGGTGGTAAAAAGTATGTCCACATGATGTTTATACTTTTGAAGTATCTCGTTACAACATTGGTACATACCATTGACTTTGTTTACGACCAATTGTGAATCACCAAAGATGTTGATTGATTTGACATCTAGGGAAGATGTGGCTTGGAGACCTAGTACAAGTTCTTTGTACTTAAAATATTGTTGGTGCATTCAAAGTTGAGTTTAAAAGACAAAGGCATGGGTTCTCCACCTAGAGCAATGAGGATAACACCTACCCCGCCCCATGCCGACACTTGGAACTCAAAAAATATTGTCATTTGGTAAGGTGGTTCATCTAGAGAAAAAGTAGCAATTAACTCGTCGAGAAAGTCAAAATTAGAGGGTTGATCCCCAAAAATAGGTGCGTCCAACCATTTGGTTGGTGATAGCTTGGCCCTTGATGTAATTTTGGTGAATGAATTCGACGTCAAGATCAGCTAAAAGCATAAGACATCGCGTAGTGCCGATTTTGATAAGGTTTGGCATACATGAAGTGTAAGGGGTCGGTTTTGGTCACGACATAGGTTTTGTGGTTGAGTAAGTAATGGCAGAGTTTGGTGGCGGCGAAAACTAAGGCTAAGATAATCTTTTATGGATGGTTGTATCAGGTTTCATAGTCTAAAAGAGTACAATTATGTAATAAACGGCATGCTCCCTATGTTGTTCATCCGATGAGTGAGCATGGCTCCTAAGAAATGATCGGTAGATAATATGTATAGGTAAAAAGGTTGATTTTCTTTAGGTGGAATGAGTACGGGTGGTTGGAGAAGGTATTGTTTTAGGGCCTCAAAAGATTTGTGATAGTCATCATCCCATTTAAAGGAGACATCCTTCCTAAGGAGATGATGAAATGGTTGACACCGATCGAGATAATTGTGAAATGAAACAATGAATGGACCGTAATTTACCTTGTAGGCTACGAAGTTTTGTAAGGTTAGTTGGTGGAGGCATTTCCACAATGGCCTTGAATTTATCAGGGTCAACTTCTATACCATAAAGGGAAACAATAAATCCTAGGAGCTTTCCCCGAGAGAACCGCAAAGACGCACTTTTAGGTTGAAGGTGGACGCAATATTTAATGAGGCGGTCAAAGATGCTTTTGAGGACGGTGAGGTGTTTAGCACGATGTTTAGATTTGGCCAAGATATTGTCCATGTAATCTTCCAATATGTGATGGATGACATCATGAAATATGTAAGCCATAACACACCGATATGTAGCACCAGCATTTTTAGGCGAAAGGCATGACTCGATAGAAAAAGGTTCCCTAAGGGGTAATGAATGAAGTCTTGTGCTGATCTTCTAGGGTAAGAAAAATTTGGTTATAACCCGAGAAGCCATCCATGAGTGAGAGAATCTTGTGACCAATGGTAAGGTCAACCAAATTGATCAATACCGGGCAAGGGAAAGTCGTCTTTCGGGTAGGCGAGGTTGAGGTCACAGAGTCCATGGAAATACGGAGTCCCCTATTGGTTTAGTAATAGGGACAATGTTAGAAATCTAATAAGGATAATCAATAGGTAAGATGAAGGAAACTAAAAGAAGACGCTGAAATTATTCTTTGACAAGAATAGTAATGTGAGGGTGCATTTTCCTCACTTTTTGTTTGATAGGTTTGGCATCGAACGGTTACGATATTGTGGACCACTATGGTGGGGTCAATACTTTGAGGGCATGTCTATGTAAGACCAAGTGAAATCATGGTTATAATCTTGGAGGAAAGAAGTGATGGCTTCCTGTTTGGCAACATTTAAAGATTTTCTGATCTTTAGGATGTGTGGGTCATCCTGAGTATGAATGTTGATCTCAATAGTCAATTCATTCAACATGGTTTGCATCTCAAATGGTAATGACCGATGAATATATGAGTCTTCTGCACCAAGTTAGGTGAGTATGGATTCATCATCCTGACATTGAACGACATTAATTGTAGGTGTGTCATCATCGATCATCTCAGGATACAAGAATGGAAGAGTGGAAGGGGCCTCGCCTTCACGTTGATAAGTCAAAGGCCCCAAGGAAATGGTGTTTATGAAAAAAAAAAGTTAGGGGGATAGATTCAGGATCCATCAACTCTCGGTGAGGGTGGTGATGAAGGTGGAGCAAGTGAAGGTAGTGATGAAGATGAAGGTGGAGGAGGGCTAGGGTATTTAATGATTTCAATGTGGGTGTGTTTAGTAGGAGGTTCGGGAATCCGATACCACTACGGTAATTATGTTTGTGGGTGGTACATGGAATAACACTATGGCGGCCTTGCTCATAAAATCTAAAACCAAAATCCTTCCATGCACATTGGTGTAGGAAGGTGTGGTGAAACGGCGATTGGTAAGTGATTGGAAGTCAGCAGAAAATGGGTGGGGTTGTGATGGTGGTTCAAGTGTGTAAGTGGTAGTATCAAGTCCCCATAGGTGATACTAGAACAAAGATGAGGAGCACCATAAAGGAGGTGTTCTCTTATATGGTGATCATAGTGGGTGTTGGTGTAGGCTTCCATACTGCGTGCGGAGTAAGGAATGTGTTGAAACTATATACACAAGTACTCCCTAAAGTGAGATGTTGAAAAAAAAACCTTCCAAGGGATTAATGGTTAGTATATAGGTAGCCGGTATGGATAATGTGTCGGATGTCGATGCGAGGTGGACTTAACAGATTGGGAAGTTAATGGATCATCCGTGGAGGTTATAGCAAAGGGTAGGAATAGAGGAGGTATATGTGGCGAGGTGGCGATTGTACTAGTAGGCTGAGGTGTAGGTGAAGTGGTATTGGTTGGGAGGTAGATGGCTTGACAAGTATGAGCACATCATTGTTTCGGTAAAGCATATTGCATGTTTTGAAAGGTGATGGGTCACTGGAATGGTATAAGTGTGTCCTTCATGTTCAAACTTTACACAACAATGCAAAGTAGAAGGAATGCAACCCATGACATGGATCCAGTGGTCTACCAAACAAAAATTTATATTAGAATTACCCCTTCAAAACATAAAACAATTCTAGAATAGTGTAGGGGCCACGCGAACTGAAGGATGATAGTGCATAGTGTGGAAGTGATAGCATCATTGAATGAACACAACATGACTGGATGTTTATGCATGTAATTTTCAGGTATGCGTATTTGAGCAAATGCATGAGATTAAATGATGTTAATGCTAGTGCCTCCATTAATCATCACACAATGTACCCATATGTCATCAATGTGGACAAAGATGAAGAGGGTGGGTCCGGTCATCATTTTGGTATGGTACGATCTCTTCCTCCGAGAAGCTAAGGGAGGCCACTTGGTGAACAAGGTGAGGTGAGGATGAAGGTGGTAACTTAGTGAGAGAGGCTACATGATGAGGTGTGATAATGGAGGCTACGGGTGTAGAGTCATTGGGTAAAAGCTCAATAGATTGAAGAACCTCCATGAGGGCTTGACGATGGGATTCTGAGGTTTTGATGAGGTCATATAAGGAAATTTTGAGAGGAGATTGGTGTAATTGTTTGAGCATGGTGCAATGTGTGATGTCATTAGAAATGGGGTACGTGGGGCCGTGGATAGTTATTTTAGGTATGAGTGTAGATGGTATGTTGGGTATAGGATTGGTTGGTAGGTCAATTACCTTTTTCATTGCCCTTATGTGCACGTGTAGTGACATGTATCATGTTGATTTGAGGGAAGTTAGCAAATGGAGAAGGTGTAGGGTGAGTGGTATAACGACACGATGGGAAAAAACTTATCGGAGGAGAAAAACCCTGTGAGGTAAACTAGGTGCAACGACATTTGGGTGGTGGCATGGTAAGTTCTTTGATGCAAACCATGTTAATTTCAAATCTTGAGTCTGGCTCTAGAAGCGATGAGGGTGGAGGTTGTGGTTGTTGAGTTGGCAGTGTGGGGATGGGTGTGAAGTAATATCCTCATCGAGAAGGTCGTCATCATCAAAGTTGGTTTCCGATGGAAACAATTAGATAAGGATGGTTTTTAAGGCCTTACAACTCTCCACATCATGCCCAGCACACAATGGTATGCAAAAATTTTAGTGTCATCAAACCCTTTTGGCTTGGATTTGAGGGGGTCATAAGGCCTAAGTGGCGGTAATGTGATGACAAGTCTTGAGGAGGTTGGTTAAAATTTTGGCGTAGGACCCTGCTAGTGGATCACAATGGGAAGTGAATGTGGGTTTGGGTGTAGGTGTGGTTGATTATCGAGGAACTATTTTTGGAAGAGTAAGAATGGTTCAAGTTATGGTTTTAGATGCCGGTGTGATTTTAGGTATTGGTCATGTTTGTTTGGGTAGGGGTATAGTAGATGGATAGGTAGGAGGGTGTGTGGTTGTTTTGACTACCTTATTGTGGGGTAGTGAGGTTTTATTTTTGGGTTGCACCTTCTTGGGTAAAGGTGATGTGGGTGTACGAGGTCTAGAAGGAAAAGTAGATGGAGGAAGAGGGTGAGTTACCCATGGGGATAACAGGGGTGCTGTGAAGGTAGATGATGCGGGTTGTACTTGGGGTATGAGGGACAATGACTAAAGTGTAGTGGGTAGTGAAGAAATAGCTGAGGGTATTGGAGGTATTGGTGGTAAAGAGACTATAGGTGCGGGTGTAAGTCATGTTGTGTGCCTAGGTAGGTTAGAGGTTTGTGAGGAAGGAATGGGTTGTTGTGTTATTGGTTTATGAATGGGTGAAGGGTGCTTGACCATGTTGGGTAGCTGAGGTTTTAAGGTAGATGGGACAAGTGCGGGTGTGATTGGTGCGGCCAGGGTATGAGGTCGATGAGTTTGTTTCTTTGGTTTGGGTGTTGGAGTAGGTGTGGTTTTGACGTTGGAGGATGTAGCTAAATCCAGTTTAATAGGTGGATGAGTAAGGTTGGTGGTCGGGGTGACCCCTAAAGTGGTAATAGGTTTAGTTGAGGCAAATGTTGTGGGTATGGGTTTGGGTTTAGATGTAGGTTGGGTTATGGGTAAGGGTGTGGTTTGAGTGCTAATGGGTATCATGGAAGGGGTTGCAATAGTAGTGGTTGTATTTGGTTTGATGGGTCGAAATGTGTTTGGGTAGATAGTGGAGGTATCAGTGAGGGATCTTTGCATTTGTGTTGAGACAGGGAGTAAGAGGTGCCCCCATAGTAAATCCCTATCCACATAATCTAAGTGATTGGCCAAACATGAGAATGACACATTTGTGGGTGGAGTTGGTGAGGACCTAATGGGAATTCTTGTAAAATGTGTCTTAGAGATGGGGAATTGGTCACTTCAACTTCGTGGATAAGTGAGCCGAAAGTAGGTTTGTTGGATTTTGGGTAGCTGATGAAGAATGCTTGCCAAGAGGCAAAGGTATCTCAATCGAGTCTGTGATGGGTGGAGGAGATGATGGGAGCTCCTCTATAAGTGGAGGAATGGATAGGTGTTCCACCGTGGGTGAAGGAGGTAATGGGTGCTCATCTCTGCGTGCGTGGAGGAGGTACTGCGTGCTCCTTTGTGGGTGGAGGAAGTAATGGGAGCTCCTCTATGGGTGGAGGAGGTACTGTAGGTAAAGGTTCTCTAAGTGGAAAAGCCAGGGGTGAGATGGTCTCGATGTTAGTGGAAGACCCCTCCGTAGGTGATGAAGGAGATGAAAGGTGTTCCTCTATTGGTGAAGGAACATGGGAGGTTGGTTCCAATGTGGAAGGAGGATTTAGGGCTAGGATTTCCTCTATAAAAGGGATGTGAGGTAATTAAGAGGCGACAGGTACCTCGTTAAAGATAGCATGAACCTCACGGGTATGGGTATCATGAGTTGATGTCTCACCGGTTTGATTGGATGAAGGAGCATGGTTAGGGAATGGTTTTTTTGAAGATTTGTAGATTTTGGTTGCGGGTGGCATTAGGATTATCCACATTTAACTCACCTTTCTTGAGAATTTCTTAGACAATATTCTTGAAAGTGATGTAGTTTCCGTCACTATGACCCTTTACTCAATGGTAGTTACAAAAATCATGTTCTTTATACCATGCGGGCATGGGGCAAGAAGGGTCAAAACCAGTGTGTGGTTTTATGGGTGGAAGGGTGATGGCTCCAGCTTTGATAAGATTTTCTAATACAGGAGAGTAAGGTTCCCCAATTGGGGTATATTTTCGCTATAGACCCGGATAGGTGAGAGATTAGATGAGGGCATAGCTTGATTCGACAGATGATTTGGGCTGGCCTTAAGTACCACCGTGTGTTAGCAGACCCTTAGCTTTTGAATAAGTGGTTTTTGGTTTGGAAGAGGAAGAGGTATCATTTGACTTGAATGCCAAATTCTTATTGCGTAATTGAATTTTCTTCTCTTTGATGTCCCGAATCTCTAACTTTCGTGCCATAGTGAATGCCTCATTGAATGTTCGGAAGGTCTAGACCTACAAGGTCGGGGAGACATGTCTAACGCAAGATTGTGTGAAGAGATCAATGAGTTTAGTTTGTGGTAGTTGGAAGGTAAGTTTATTGATTAGGGCTGCGCCTGATGAGTGACAAAATCTGAGATGGATTCGTCCTCATATTGATGTGTGGAATATAGATCGGTCATGGTAACCTTCTTGATGATATTGATAGAGAAATGATCCAAGAAGGCTTAGGCTACCCGATTGAATGAGAATACAGAGTGTTTAGGTAACCCACTATAACAATCTAATGTAGGTCCAGTGAAGGACATGGGAAAAGTTCTCAAAAGCAAGGCATCATCATGAGCAATGAGATAACACCTATGTTTAAATGACCACAAATTTTGCCGTGGGTCTTCTTTTCTATTGAACCAATTGAATTTAGGCATTTCCCAATGCACAGGTATGAATGGATAGGAATGGATGGGTGAATAAGCTCGTTACAAATCTCATCATAGGTGAGAGTGTTGCGGGAGCCCAAAACCAATGCCTCCAATGTCTACGTCTTGTCCAACATCAATTTAATTAGGTCATTAGTGGGTTGTGATTATTGGATGCCTCATGTAATGTGAGGTTGGTTTTGGGCGTATAATAGGGGTGGCACTCCGAGTATGGGGCTGCCAAATAGGGTGGTGGAGAAGAAGGTAGTGAAATAGGGGGTACGTACCTGGAATGAATAATATATGAAACAAGAGGTTGTTGGTAGTATGTATATGGGGGTCGAAGGGTCGTAGTAACCCTAGTGGCAATAGGGGCTAATGATTGTGGAATGAAAAGAACCACATTCGAAATGGGGTAGGGATCATTGACATGACGGAGGTGGTAATGTAGCTATAGGTATATATGAGATATTAGGGGTAGATGAGGTTGTGTTTAGCGTAGTCGTCAAGGGTATGGTGGATGTAATGGGTGCCACAGAGGTTACATACGTAGTAGTCATAGTGGGTATAAAACCTAATTGCAAAATGAATGGAGGTAAGGTAGATGTGAGAAGCACGAAGCCGATGGGGCTGATGTGGAAGTGGGTGTGAGAGTCGGGGGATAGATACAGGCATGTCGTATATCAACTCGACCCGAGGCATCTCAATGCATGAGTGGGAAAGGTAAAACTCTAATGCGGTAGGGTTCTCAAGCCAAGGAGTCATGCAAACTCCTCATCTTCGGTAGTGATAGTAGTAGGTTGGATGGGATCCATGGCTGGTGATAAAATAGGTGGTGAAGGACTAGGTGGGAGTGGTTGACAATTGGCATGGTATACGAGGTTGCTTTCTTATCTTCGGGTTAGCACCATGTGAACCAAGATCGATCGTAGGGCTGCTTCACCGTAAGTGATACAAAGAATAGTTGTAATAGGTGAATCTAGTGATAAAAAGTGGATGAAGTACCAACCAGTGGCTGGAATGGGAAACAGGCTAACCGATGCCGGTTAGGGAAAACTGATGCTTGTCTAGAGTAACCGCTATCGATTCATCGTTGAAGATGGACAGTGAGTAAACAATGAGGTTGAAGGTAAAATCTGACAAGTATGCTAAATCTAAGGATGTTTAAAACGTAAATGGGAATAATGACAAAGTGATGAGACTGTTAAAAGTGGAAGAAAGTGAAAACAAATGTCCATTTGAGTAGGTTAGCAAAAGGACCTAGAACCAACGTTCGGTTAGGTATAACCAATGGCGGTCAAAGGTAACCGATGATGGTTACTGTGAAATTGAAATAGTGATGAAAGAAAGTGGTTGTGAATTAAAATTTGATGTAGAATCAGACCCAAAATTCTGGGAATGATGATGATATGGATCATGCACACTCAAGTGAAGTTGGAATACACTAGCTATGATGAGGAGTGTTCAAGGATTAACAAAAACAAAAGTGATGAATGTGACCTCTCACCTCAAAATGCAAGCCAAGCAAAAACACTAAGAAAATATGATCCTAGGAGTGCCTTTTCTATTATGTTTATGTAGCTTATGCTATTTAGGGACTGACACCTGAATTGTGAAATAAAGTTTTTGGTGAGGATGGATTCCTACAAAGAAGGAGATCTAAAAGGTGAGGTTTCAGGTATGTTATGGTGGGGGCAAGCTTCTCTCTGAAGTATGACTTGACAGAGCAGCGAGATGGGTTCCCACTGTGTCATGATCGTGTGATCACCTATAGCTTCTTCCAGGTAGGATGTTGTTTAAGAATGTATGTATTTTGAATTTTGTGTAGTTTGGTAAGACTCAAAGAAAGAGAAAAGGATAGAAGTGCTTTTCTATGATTAGTTTGCCAACCATCAGCTGGTCATGACTTCCAGCATATAGGTTGCCCTTAATTAATGTGAGCTAATGCAATACATTAGAATGGAATGCACTTGTTTTTTTAAACACCAAAATTGAAAATGTGAAATTGGATGACACAATAAGATGAAGAGGAAGAGGGATGCTCTTTCACTATAATGTAGAAAACATGAAGAAATTATTCTTTTTAATTACACCAAAAGAAAAGTTTCCTTTAGAGAAAATAGAAAGAAGAGGTGGATTACCAAAGAAGAAAATTAGTGTGTATGCTTTTTAGAAGGGAAAAAAACACACATTTTTTTCCTAGGAATGAATGAAATGCAAGGAACCCCGAATGGGTCCCACTGGTATGCAAAAAAATTTCACCTTTTTCTTAGATTGTTTCTTTGAAGTGTTGATGAAACAGATAGGGTAACGGGTGTAGGAGGAATACCTATTCAAATGTCGGTTGATGGGTTTTTGCACGCATATGACTTCTGAATCCATAGCTGATCGTGAGAGCTTCCTTTTGGCTAGGAGGAACTACCTGTAATGAAAACAAGACCACCAGAAGGAATTAAAAATATGGGCAATGAACTGCCTAATGTATGCTAGATCTGGGAAGTGTGATACTTCCTAGACATCTGTCAATCCATTGTTTAAACAATTTAATGATGTAAACAAAGTAAATCCTATTGTTATTTTGAAATGTTTTTTGTATCTCACTTAAAAACACAATAAGAAATAGATCTAATCTAACAGGCTAAGCTAGAATAGAATCCAAAGGTCAAATGATTGGTTTTGGGTCTCTACAAGTTTGACAGAGGTCTCGAGTAGATCACAGGTGAAAGAGGGTGAGATAAAATTAGGTGGGTAGGTCTCTGTTAAGGGTTGTGTGGGAAAACACAGAGATCGGTGTCGGTCAGGGGTGACCGATGGCGGTTAGGTATAACCGGTGCATATTACTGTCAGATCTGGAAATGTCACATAACAGGCTAGGGTCTCCTTTGTGATTGTAAAAAGGACTTTGGTAGGTCGGGATGAGGTATTGGGTGAATGGAGTGGGATTTTGTGAGGTTTTAATTGCTATACGAAGGTGAAAATGTGGAGAAGCTCAATACGAGAAAGATAAATAAACGGATGTTAAAATGATGATGAAATGAAATAACTAGGAAAGTATGATGTTTTACTTACTTGGATTTCATTCCTGAATGTCTGTGTGTGAGGGATGGAGGTTTTGATGATGGGTTTAAAGGCTACAAGTGATCACCGATTGAAGAAAATATTCTACATTGGCTACATGTACACTCCACTTTGCTTAGATAGATCAGATCATGGTCAGGGATGATCAGTATGCAGAGAAGATTTTCAATCTCCCTCCTTGGATGTGAGTTTTCATTAGAATTGGCTCTCTAGAAGATGTGTTATCTCTCTAAGATGTGTTCTTTCTCATCAACTTTCTCTCAAAGTTTGCCAACTTTCTTCCAACCTTGAGAATAAGGTTGTTCTGGGGTTATAAGGGGTAATTGACGGTGGTCTGGATTAACTAGCGACGGTTAGGGGTAATCGACGTCGGTCAAGGCGGGATTTCCTAGGTTTACTAAACTAGGGAGATCCTCCTGATTTCCTTGGATCTCGTGTCATTATCCCACAGATTAGACTGGGAGATTCTTGTGAGCATGTGGGAATGTGGTTAGAGGGAAGGTAGGCATTGATTTTTAGTGTTTGGGTATGTCTTAATTAGTTATGGGAACTTGCTAAGAATAGGTCTTAGGTGAGTTGGCTTGGTGAGGTGTCTAAGTGAATCGTATGTGGAGATATTATTCAAATAAGATATTTAAATGATAAATATAGTGAGGATAATTCACTAACTTAATTAGATTAATTAAATTAATATTAGTGGGGTGAAGGGGTTCATGGCTACGTAAATGTAATAAAGGGTTCTTATTGGTCGAGGTATGAAAGGGAGTGTGACCTAATTTTAGTGTCTACAAGAGGACCAAATGGTGAACTGAAATTAATGCCTTGTAGGGTGGAGGGAGTGTGCTTGGTAAAAATCAAGGCACACCTAAACAAAGTGGATGGAAACAAGTGTTAGTGAAAATAAGATAAACACATATTTAGAAGACAAAATGTAAGCTAGCCAATAGGTAGACAAGAAATAGTGTATAAAAAGTAGGCCGCAAAAATCAGGTGGCAAACATAGGACATCACTCATGATGTCATAAGACACATAAGGTCGATATAGCTAAAAATAGATAGTGTGCACACAAGACAAAAATACCACAAAAATGGCAGATAATGACAAGTAAATAGTAACAAATAACCATGGAAGCAAATTGACCTTGCAAAAAAATGTTACACATGAATCGCCGTTAGCATGTTAGAAAGATAAATAATATGTCAAAACATGTATAATATGATATAGTAATGTGATATAAAAAATGAAACAATAGCACTTTGTAGTTTGTATGAAATGGATGCCCTAGGAGGTGTTGTGGGACTCGGTATGAGCATCCATTCCGCATGTATCGATCTAGGTAGATTATGGGATCACAACTAGAATGCCGGTGAATGTGCATGTGTGTTTAGAAAGATAATGACATACAAAATATAAGTCTATCATGTGTAAAAAGTGTACATGTAAGCATAACTAAGAAAGAGCAAATGTGATTATGATATGCGATGTCGTGGAGGAAATGGAATGAAATGTAGTGTGAGTGTGATAGGATCCATGTGCCCCATGAGCGAGTGTGAATGAGTATGCATGTGATGAGGTTAATTTATACACATCCCCTCAAAAATTAAGAATGAACTGTAGAATAAGAGTGTGTCATCGGAAAATGGTCTAAATATGAACTAGAAATATGTAATCATGAAAGTGTAGAGTGTAGAGAGAGTAAGTGAGTGAATGAGTTTGGTGAGGATCATTTTATATTGAAAAAATAATAATTCGAGTATGAACGCATAATTAGAGTGTGTAATAGGGTATCGAGCACAACGTGTAAAAATATATGTAAGAAAGATATGTCATGAAATCGCTAAGTGTGAAATATTTAGTGTTTATGATGTGTAAAAGAGGTCATGAGAAAGATATGTGATGAATGCACGATGTGTGAAGTGCGCAGCGTGTGAAGTTCACATGTTTAATATGACCTCAACAAATAAGTGTGAACCAAAGCATGAGACTCGATAATCGGGTAATGATGATACATGTGTATCGAATGGTGTGTATTGATGCTTTAGATATATTAGATATTTAGCATAGAGTGAGAAGTACATGTGATGATAGAAAAATTTGATATTAATGCAAGGGTGAGGGAAGCTATGGTTCTCATTAGACATGGACGAATTAGATTTAGGAACCCATTGAGATGTAGTAAGTGGAGAGTACCATATCAGGTTGTGCAGTGAATGAGATAAAACCTTGACACTTAAGATGTTTGATTCTTTGTTGTACAACATAGAAATCATTGTCATTATGTCCAAGGATTCGATGATAGTTGCAATATGAAAGACCTTGATATTTTTCAAGTTGATAAGGAGGATAGAAATGAGTAGATGGCAAGGTGATTAATTGATGAGTTATGAGTTGTCGAAGAATATCTTGTTGCTTAGCATTGAGTGCAAACTTGAGAGGTACGGGAGTGGAAATATTTGAGGTTCACTAATATGAGTACATTTATAAGACATAGAATGATGATGAGAAGAAGAAGTAGCAAGAGCCTGAGAAGCGTCCTTAAGATCTTGGATTTCAGATTTTAGAGATGTAATCGTGGATTCCATTTCCTAAAATTTATCTTGAAATAAAGAATGTAAAGCTTGAATAGACTTGAAAATTAATTGATCATTATTATAAATAATAGATTCATCAGAGAGATGATCGAAGATGGCACTAACTTGTGAAGGAAACATGTCGATAGGGAGATACATAGTTGCTAGGGTTTTGTGAAGAGAATATTTACAAAATGGATGCATTTGAAGAAATTGAAGTAAGGAGACTTGAGAGACCTTATGAGCTATTATCGAAGAAAAAATGAGGATCCAAGAGTGTTCAAATGAAATGGGTTCATTCAATGATTAAGCAAAAACAAATTTTTAGTCTAAACCCTTGATAGGCTATTTATGAGTAAAGCAATGATAAATAAATCAATAAAGTGTATGAAGTGACACAAGAAATAAGAAAGATAAGTAAAACCATAAGTGTAATGGAGATATATAATAACTAGATGATTTTACAATAAATCTTGAACTGTGCGAAGGTGGAGAACTAGTAAAATTGGAACACAAGAAGTTGAATCGAACCCAAAAAATGTAGAAGTGTAGAGGAAGGATGGACTAAGGTTCCTAGCATAGTATTGGGGTGCCTAAGCACTAGAGTCTACACAGATGCTCAAAAAATGAATTTTATAGGTAATTTATTGTAATCCTTCACTATGTGTATCTATAATGTCACATAGTGATCGTCGATGTCGCTAATAACCCCTAACAAATATATGACTTCCAAAACCCCAAAACACATCAAATCCCAAAAAGAAAATAATGTAAAATGAGGGGTTGGATTGTCCTTAGTTGTCAACAAAGTTAATTTACGACCAAGCATTGCACTACATCTCAAACCCAATGTAGTTCTATGTGCATTTATGAATAAATATGGCCCTAGGTGGATCTTGTGCAAGTCACACTTTATAGTGATAAATACTTAGATGTTAAATATGTAAATAGATGCATGCATGGAAAAATGAACTTCCCTCCTATGCGTGTATTCAAATTAACTAGCCCTTGTCCCTTGGATGACACTAGATGGATGTAATCACGATCTTATATTCTTTGTGGATGCAACCTTTGGTGGTGATAATAGATGCTTAGAGATTGGTCCTTTAATTTGATCCCATAACATTGTATTTATATGATTTTGTTGCTTGAATTTCGTAATTGATCACTAAAAGGCCGACCCCTAAGAGATAAGGATGTCGAATAGTTAGAAAGGAAGAAAAAAGAGGGAGTAAGATACAAATGTGTCTAGGGTGTTAAGAGGGGACGAGGGCGCCTAGGCGTTGACGTCCAGAGCTAGAAAAGGTAAAGTATTAAAGGTCAAACTAGGAAGTAGGGTGTGCTAGGCCAAGAAGCGAGACCGAGAGAGAAACCTAAGAAGCCAAATATAGTGATCAACTAGTAACTTTATTCCTTAGGAAACATATACATGCAATACATGTGATTAGGACCTAGAAATTCACCCAAGTGCGTGATTTAGTGTCTACATCACATGATTTATAAATTTCAAATAAATGATACTTTCCCACCTAAATGATTATACCATATTTATTGTCAAAATTTCTCCTAACTATTACCAAAATAAATTTACTTTACATCATTTTCATATTTTTATACAAAATCATAAGATACTACAAATAATAATAAATTTCCTTCTTCCATTTCCTAAAACCAACAATACAGTTAATGTAATTTGACAAAAAGGAAGGAGTATGAATGAAGTTATTTTTAGCGATTTTGAATATAAAAATATTACTTCAATGACTAAGAATAATGATTTTGATACACTTGAAAATAACTTATCTTTTACATTTTCTTCCATGGTTCAAAAAATGTAACATTATTAAACACGACTATAAGAAAATGGAGAGAAAACAACATAAGTCTCCCATACAATACAAAGGAGAAATAAATCCAACATCCCTATAACCTTCCTCTCAAGAAAGAGAGTTACATAACCATAATATCCGTTATCAATATGAATCAACAACTAAAATAGAAGTATAAAAGCCTTCCCAAAAAGGGAAAAAACATGACGAACTTTCAAGCTTCCCATACATCCCTATGAAGAAGTCCACAAATAGCTCTAATCTTCACATTCAACATGCTCAAAGCACTAGAAAAATGAAGGTGTGATATGCCTCGTAATCTACATGCAACATCACATGTATTCTTCTCAAAGGAAGTGCATTCTAGCCTCCCCCAAGCCCATGGGAAATATGTGTAGCATGCTACAAGGAATGCTAAGGGAAAAAAACATGGTTTTCAAACCACTAAAAGAAATATAGCCAAGAGAAACAAAAGGAAACTTAACCAAAATTCCAAATCACCAAGAACAAATGGAAAAAAAGGGAAGAGGGGAGAAGTGTCACATAGTGAAAAGAAGTATATGATAACAAGAGTGTCCAAGTAACCTCCAAGAGTATCTACAAAATCATCAACATCTCCCAAAAACTTATACCTCTTTTTTCTCCTCCTTGCCAAGATTTTCTCCTTGCAAGCTTCCTTGGAAAAGATAGAAGGGGATTCCCAACCCAAATGGGAATCCCTCCTACTTCCACTAAGGAAGGGAGTGATATGAAAACATCCATGTCTTCCCTAATAATCCATGGAGATAAGAGACCATACCCTTCCCCGATTCCCACTCAAATTCACATCCAAATGGAGTGTAGGAACTAAGAAAACCAAAATGAAATCTAAAACACAAAGAAAGAACTCAAAAACACTTAAGGATCTCAAAACCAACACAAATTCAAACCATAGTCAATCAAACATCCATACACATATACAATAAGCTATACAAATCAAAATACATGGAGGAGTGAGACCTACCTCAACTCCAATGCTCAAATCCACAACCTCCTAGCTCTTTGTCTCCTCAAGCTCTCAAAGTGTCCACAAACATTCTCCACCAAAAATCCCCAAACATCAAAATTACATTAAGAAATATGAAAAATATCCATCCCACAATCCCATGGGAGAGTGACATGTGTCACCTTTCCAACTAAGAAAATCCTCCATGTTATCCAAGTCACATTGCACACTCCCCAAAAAAATAAATGCAAGAGGGGACAAAATACCACTTAGCCCCCAAAGTGCACATAAAATCCCAAAGTCACACAACTGATGTAAGGAAAGGAGGTTTAGATAGTGAATTGTGAGAGGGTGGAGTGGGGAAGAGGTTTTTGGTTTCACAAAAGTCTTCCCCACCCATAGGTAAGGTCTTATGGACCAATTTAGAGTTAAAGAAGACCCTTACCTTTTAAAACAAGACTTCAAAAATGCCCTTAAAGGTTAAATTCGGGCTTTGGATTTGAATAGGAGAATTAAGGTGAGGAGTTGTCCCCACCAATTTGGTGAACAACTCCCAACACACCCCAAAAAAATTTTATGTCATTAAAACACTCCATAACACAATTAATCTAAAATGACCTTATTAAAACAAGGAAACAAAAATTAGGTGAGAAATGATGTAATAAAATTTTACCATGGTGCTCAATGTTAGGAAATATAAAAAAATAATTAAATCAAATCACATGGAAGAATCAACTAAATTTCCCATTTACGTGATAATAGCCAAAATGAAACAAAGTGAGATAAAAGGGTTCGACACGACAGTTTTGATATCCTTTCTAGTGCTACCACTAAGTCCAATGTTTGCCAAGTATTGCTACTTGCAAATCCTGCACACTCAAGGAAAAGATCAAAATGATAAACATGGTAAAATATCCATATAAATCAAAATGAAACATGACTAAACAATATCGATAGAAATAAATTATCACAACATCTATTCTACCAATGACACATATAAGCATGATCCATTATCTACAATGTGTAACCATAAGTCACGCGCATCGCTGAATACCATATAGAAACATAATCCATCAAATCTAAAATATCCTAGTATTATCATCTCTAATCATAATAAAACAACCAATGTCCTTAATATCATATAGTATCTCAAAAGTTTCCTATCAAATACAATGTCATAGACCATAAGATAATAATCATACCAAATGCAAATAAAACTCCACCAAAATGAAATAACAATGTTTCATATTCCATGATCAAACTACTTAGATGAGTCAGGGGTCTCTAAGAGAAGATAGAAATTTTGTGGGCACTATACTTTCCATCACTCGACAATTTTCAATCTTTGCTCGAACGTGGGTGGGTTATTAAGATCTTTTTGGAGAATAAGAATGCTTTCATTAGTATAATATTGTATGCACGGTTTTAAAAAAATGAAATACTTCTACAACAAGGGTAACAAGCTGGGTTTGGATGAATTTATTTTTTTACGACATTCCTTTTGTAATATTTAAAGTGCAAGATTGGGGGAATGGGTTGTATATAGTGTTGTTCAAATGCGCTTTGTTCTGTAGCAAGTAAAGGATAAATTTTATTTGTAGGATTTTTTTTTCACTCAACATTATTATGCATGATCTCTTGCCGTACAGATGGAAAAAATGATAGTTTTGAACTCTATAAAATCAGCCGCATAAATACAAGTAAAATTATTACCCACTAACTGTAATATAACCTTTTAGTGTTATATTAGATTATGATTGTCTGGATCAAAGTATAATTGAAAATGCATTATTTTCATATGTTGTTGTTGCATGTACCCTCATAAAATGACATGTAAATTGTGGAAGCATAGATGGAACATGAAAGTTTTAACACAAAATGCCTCTATGATCTAAACAAATTAAAAGATTTTTTTTTTTTTTTATAAATATGTTTAAATCTTTATTTTTGTAAAGAAAATAAATACATTGTTTATCATTATCTTCATATTTAATGTACTTTTGTGAAAATATCAACTCGTGGAATATTATACTATTTCTAAAATCATTATAATTTCATGAAATCTTAACTTTGTGATAGTCAATTAAGATTATATAAATTTATTTTTGACCAATATCAATAAATTTATATGAGTTTTTGTGTGTGAGTCATTTTATAATAATTAACTTCTTCCTATCGGCCTTCCACAATCACCTATGGATGATGTTACTAGTTTTACTTTGTTTTGATTTAATTCATTATGTTTGTAGAATAAATGGCAAGGGGCACAAATATGGATATTGATCATGTTGTTTTTCCTATTTTTGGTTCGATATCATATTATTTTGTCATTTGAGAATGTTACATAGCCTAACCTAACATTATTTATATCAACTAATCTATTTCAACTTCTTTCTTTGGCATGTAAATTTTGATTTTGAGCAATAAAACCCTATTTTAGGTTTATCTGATCATGAAAAAACATACATTAAAATCATATTATGTTATTTATCATAACATGTGTTTAATATTTTCCTATAAGACCTAAAGGAGGATGGAGAAGGAAAAAAATGTAAATAATAATTGAGTCTTTTACTCATTCAAAATTTAATTATTTATATTATTAGAATATTTTTTTTTCTTGATTTGTGTAAGGCCATAATTAACTTACACATTGAATTTTATTTGTTTTTCAAGTCGCAATTTTTAATTTATTTTTTTTCTTTTTGAATTTACACTATTTGAGAACATAGAATGCGAGCCAAAAAAATGTTTAATTTTTATTATAAAATTTTTGTTTTTCTATAATTCAAAGTATTAAAAATTATGACTTTGTATCTATTGAATGTTGTTTTACAAATATTTTGAATTAAAAATCTATTGTTTTTTTGTTCAAACATTTTTGAAGAAGTATTATTTTGACCTCCTAATCTTCCATACTCAAACAAATGTTGTTCTATTCTATTTATGTTGTAGATTCTTGCAAAATGAAACCTAATTTGCATGCCTACTATTTAGTTTCTTCTCGTGTGTTTACATACCTCAAGGATTCATGGTCATGAAGAGTAAAAATTCTTTTGCTACCAATAATGTCTCCTTGACTTAATGCCTAAAAAATAACATAAAATACCACATCATAAGTAGAATATTTCCTCATGAATTCATTTAGATTTTCATTAAAGAATTGCATAGGTCATCCTTCTTGACTATGTACAACACAATCCTCGACATGTGAAGCATCACATTCAACCTCAAAGACCTTGCTAAAATATGGCAATACCAAAATAGGTTCTTCCGACACTTTCTTCTTTAACAATTCAAAACTATCTATTGGTGCCTTGGTCCATAAGAACTCCCTCCCTTTTGTACACTCTGTTATGGGTGTAAAAATGCTACTGAAATTCCTAATAAACTTCCTATAAAAAGTTTCCATTCCATGAAAACTCGAACCTCTGTCACATTCCTTGGAATAGACCATTCTAAAATTGCTTTTACTTTTCCTCATCCATTCTCACCCCATCCTCTAATATGAAAAACTAAAAAAAACAAGACTCTTCTCAAGAAATATACACTTATTTAATTTTACATATAGACTCTATTTACGTAACAAGTATTACACCAATTTCATATGTAACAAGGGTTCTTCCACGGTCTCATTGAATATCGAATATCATCAAAATAGACAATGACAAACTTACAATTTTATTATCGAATTACTTCATACAATCCTTATTTTGTTCTGAAATTCATTTTGAATTCATCCCCTTCACGGATCCGGATATGGTAGTACTCACTCCGCAGTCAATCTTATTAAAATATCACACTCTCTAAGCACATCCATCATATCATCCAATCTTGGAATTAGGAGATGATACTTAATTATGATCTTATTTATGGCCATGGTATTTACATTCATTCTCTAATATCCATCTTTTTGGAGTCAATAGTTCCTGGGTTGCACATTGACCCATGCTTTGTCTAACTAACCCTTTCGTATTAGATCTATGACATGTTTGTTCAACTCTTCACTCTATTCCAGACTCATCGATAGGCTTCTTGGTTTGGAAGGGCCGATCCTGTGATCAAATCAATAAGATGTTGAATATATCACTTCGAGAGGTAACCCATATGGTATCTCATTTGGTATGACATCTTTGTATCTGTTTAGTACATTTTTCGTAGCAACGGGTATATTAAAATTCTCTATTTCCACCTTATTTGACATTAGTGCATAACATCAACCTACTTCTTCCATTTCTCAGTAAAAACACTGCCATTTGTAGCCAATAAGCCCTCACTCTTCTCTTCTTCCTTGAAAGGTAAAAAGACCACCCGTACACCATCCTTTCAAAAGTATATGTATTTTTCCCTCCATCATGTGTAACCTTTCTATCGTATTTCCAAGGCCTCCCAGAATATATGGCATGCATCCATTGAGATACCATCACACCACACCTCATCTTTGTAGGTATTCCCAAGTGAAAACTTTACAAGGCATATTTTATCTATGGTTATCTCATTCCCTTTCTTGACCCATGATATATGATAGGGATGTGGGTGCTTCTCACATTTCAGATTGAGTTTATCAACCATCACAGATTGAAACCATATTTTCACAACTACCACCATCAATAATAATTACATACCTTTCCTCTAGAGGTGCATCTTTTCGAAATATTGTTTTTGCAGCCACAAATTAGTACTAACAACATATTTTTCTTTATCCTTCTTTGGGAAATCACCATCCTCTTTAACATGAGGGTTTCACCAAGTCAACAATAACCTCCATTTCTTCTTCCTCTTCATCTTCAACCATATTTACTCATGGTTGTTCTCCTTGCCATCTATCTTGTGTAGGATAGTGTGGACACTCAAAATCTTTGTGCCCCTCTTCACCACATCTGTAACATGTATATTTCATTTGGGGGATATTCCATCCCTGCCTCCATTATAACCTCTTCCCCTCTTGAAACCCCCTACCTCTTTGGTAGTTACAACAGATTTGACCAGAATATTCATGCCCTTCTGCATTAGAGGATTCACCTTTTGTAGATTAAAATCTACCCCTTCCTCTCATTGGAGATGATGATGGCCCTCTCTTCACACCTCTTCTAAAATTATTCCTCTTGTTCTTTTCTTCTACCTTTAATGTGATTTGATAAACACCATCCAGTATATGGATCCAGAGCATACTCAACTCATCTTGTATGGTGTAACTCAACCCATTTATATAATGTGTAGCCTTATGCTCTTTAGACTCTCCCTGTTCCACTTTGATTTACAGCTTGTAAAATTCACTGGTATACTCCTCAATGCAGAGATCCTCCTATCTTAGTTTTTGGAACTTTCAAAAGAGTGTCTAAGCATAATCTATAGGAAGAAACTTTTCTTTCACTTCTTTACCATTTTATTCCGCTTCACATCTTTCCCTTTCCATTCCTTTTTCTTTCATTTTGTATGTGATTCCACTAGATTAATACATGTCTAGCCAAATTATTGTCTAAAAACTTAACCTTATTTTCCTCTGAAAGGGTTTTCAACTCAAATAATTTTTCCATGAAATTCAACTAGTCAATCAACTCCTCTGGTCATAACCCTCCAAAGATAATCAGAACATTAATCTTAATATCGTCATTAATTCCCTCTAAAGTCTAGATAAATCTCTCCTCAAATTGTCTCTCATTCACATTTTCTTCATCTATCTCATTTTATTCTTCATATCCTCATTCATTCATTAATGGAGGTACTTCTTCGCCACTATCTAGGTCTGCATCCCCATTTGCATGTCTCCTTCTAAGGTGGGTAACTTCTCTTGTGAGCTTAGCAACTTGTCTCTCGTAGCTCATACATATCCCTATTCATCCGGGCATAACCTCCCTCCCACATATAGCCATTATTATATAAAATAAAGGCAAAATTACTTAGAAAAATGTAATATGTTACCTTAACTATTTTTGCAAGATCTAAATTTATGTCAATCCATTACAAGAGGTTGAAATACCTCAAAAATACACATAAAAATTTTGCAAATAAAAACTAGGAGTTTAAAAATAGATTTCTTCTCATTCTTAAATTCACACTAATCTTTTACATCGTTAGAATCCACCATTTCTTTCACGTCTACTCTAAAACCCTTAAATGCCGAAAAACCCTAAATTGCCAAAAAAACCTACAATGCTAAAAATTACCTACTAGAAAAAAAAAAATAGATGGGCCCCAAACTTTTCGTACCAAATATGCCTTCATAAATTAAGGATGATGATAAATTTTGACTTATTCTAACAAGCACAACAAAATTTATTAAAATTCTAATACCGAGTAGAAAGTGAAAAAAATGTTTGGAGCAAATTTTAGGCCACTAGATGAAGGAATCCGGGCCCGAAAATTTGCCAAAACGAAAACAACTTTACTCTCAAAGTTAACCCCAATATAATATTAGCATATATCTACCACACTTTAAACTTTCAACATGATCCAATGGTCGGATCAAAAGTTATGGTCTCCACAAGTTATGCTCTCACATCATTCTCCCCTGTTTGAAAAGAATTCAGCTCCTACGAATTTTGTTGACAAAATTCATCTAATTTTTCACCGTAAATATTCTTCAACTCCCACTCAGGAATCCAAGTATTTTATTCTTTCTGTAAACCTTCCCACTATACCAAATATCTATCGTAGCTCCCATGCCTAGTAGTGATTATTTTTTGGTCCAAGACACACATTACCCTTTCCTTTTTCTTCTTTGGCATATGCTGCTCCCAATTTATTTCTTCCTCCTCCGTAACATTTTCATCATGACCTAGAAACTTATATAAGTCAAAAACATTAAAAACTAGTGAAATAGAAAATTTTTCAGGTAGCTCCACCTTTTAGGAATTATCGCTCATTTTCTTCATAATCCTACACGACCCCGACTCTTCTCATACTTGAGTTTATTATATGTCCCTTTTGGAAACCTCTCCTTTCTAAGATGAAACATCACCATATATCCTTTTTCAAATAAACTTACTCTCCTACTAGCATCTGTAGCTTCTTTATATTGTGCATTACTCACTTTCACCTTTTCCCTCACTTCATACCGTAGAATCGTAGAATGTGTTATGCAAATGCTTCTACATCATCATTAGTTTTATCTTCACCGGTACCACAATCAGATCTAGGACCCCCTTGGGATTCGTACTATATACAATCTAGAAAGAATACCTCCATTTTGACTTTTTCTTCGAGCTATTATAGGTGAACTCAACTTGTGGAAAAGCTAACTCCCATTGTTTTGGATTTTCTCAAACTATGCAACATAGGAGATTTCCCAAGCTTTTGTTCACTACTTTTGTCTTCACATCAGTTTGGGGTTGATATGTACTATTTAATTGTAGATGTGTCCCTAGTTTCCTCCATAGAGTATTCCAAAAGTGACTCAAAAACTTCATGTGATGATCTGAAGTGATTGTTCTCGGAACTCCATGCAATCTAACCACTTTTGAAAAAAAAAATGCAAATCTGGAAGCATCATTAGTTGTTTTACAAGAAATGAAATGAGCCATATTAAACAATATATCAACTACAACAAAGATAGAATCATTCCCTCACTTTTTTTAGGAATTCCTAACACGAAATCCATACTCAAATCAACCCATGGCCTGTAGGACTAGGTAATGACATATACAACCCAAGAGTGTTTTGTGCATGGACCTTAGCCATTTGGCACACTCTACATCTTTCTACAATCCTACTTATGTCCCTCTTTACCTTTGGACAATAATACTTTTTTACAACAAGATCAAGTGTCTTACTTATACCAAAGTGTCCAACCAACCCCCACTATGCAATTCTCTTATAATATTTTCTCTCAATGAACTAGCATGGATGCACAATTGTTTCCCCCTAAACAAATAACCATCCTCGCTTTAAATAATCATAAGAACCACTACCTACTATAGAGTCCTTAAGTTGTCAAACAACATCACCAAAATCTAGATCACCTTCATACAATTCCTTAACTACCTCAAACCCTACTACGCCATTTTCCATTGTAGTCAAAAGTGCTACACGCCTACTCAAGACATCAAGAATTGATTATACTTACTTGAATTATGCTTTAAGACAAAAGTATATTCTTAAAAAAATGAAACCTATTTTACATGGCTACTATTAAGTTTTTTCAGTGTGTTTACATACGTCAAGGCTTCATGGTCATTGAAGAGTACAATTTATTTTGCTATCAAGTAATGTCTCCAATGACTTAATGCCTAAACAATAGCATAAATTCCATATCATAAGTAGAATATTTCCTCTTGACTTCATTCAGATTTTAATTGAAGAATGCCACAGTCATCCTTATTGACTTAGTATAGATCCAATCCTGACATGTGAGGCATCATAGTCAACCTCAAAGACCTTGCTAAAATATAGAAATACAAAATAGGTTCTTGACACTTTCTTCAACAATTCAAAACTATCTATTTCTTCCTTGGTCCATATAAACTCCCTTCCTTTTGTGCAATCTGTTATGGGTGCAACAATGCTATTGAAATTCCTAATGAACTTCCTATAAAAAATTTCCAATCCACGAAAACTACGAACCTCTTTCACATTCCTTGAATAGGCCATTCTAAAATTGCCTTTAATTTTTCTCATTCATCCTCACCATATCCTCCGATACAAAAAGCCCAAAAAACAAGACTCTTCTAAAGAAATCTACACTTCTTTAAGTTTTCATATAGAATCTCTTTACATAACAAGTCTAACACCAATTTCATATGTAACAAGTCTTCTTCCATTGTCTTATTGAATATAAGAATATCATCAAAATAGAAAACGACAAACTTACCATTATATTCTCATAGTACTCTGTTCATTAGCCTCATGAATGTACTAGGTGCATTAGATAGCCCAAATGGCATCACCATCCACTTGTATAATCCTTCTTTTGATTTGAAAGTTGTTTTCCATTCATCTCCTTCATGGATCTAGAATTGGTAGTACCCACTCCAAGGTAAATATTGCTAAAATATTAGGCTCTCGCTAGCACATCCATCATATCATCCAATCTTGGAATTGGGAACTGATACTTAATTGTGATCTTATTTATGGCCTTGCTATCTACACACATTCTCCAAAGATCCATACTTTTTAGGGTCAATAGTGTTGGAGTTGCACATGGACTCGTGTTTTCTCTCACTAACCTTTTCTCGTATTAGATCCGTGACTTGTCTATTAAACTCCTCACTCTTTTTTTGGACTAATCCAATAGGCTTCCTAGTTTGGAAAGGTCGATCCTATGATCAAATCACTATGGTGTTGAATATCTTTTTTGGAGGTAACCCATATAGTAGCTCATCTAGTATAACATCTTTGTATTTTTTTAGTACCTTTTTGTAATAACAGTATATTAAAATCCTCTAGTTCCACCTTATTTGACATCGTGCATAACCACCCAACTTCTTCCATTTTTTTAATAAACTCTTTTGTAGCCACTAAGCCCTCACTCTTCTCTTCTTCCTTGAAGGGTAAGAAGACCACCTTTACACCATCCTTCCAAAAATTATATGTATTTTTCCTCGATCATGTGTAACCTTTGTATTGTATTTCAAGGCCTCCTAGTAATATATGTCATGCATCCATTGGGATAACATCACACCACACCTAATTCTTATAGGTATTCCAATCGAAAACTTTATAAAGCATATTTTATCTATGGTTACCTAATTATCCTTCTTGAACCATGATATATGATAGGGATATGGGTACTTCTCACATTTCAGATTGAGTTTATCAACCATCATAGTTAAAACCATATTTTCACAAATACCACCATCAATAATAATTTTACATACTTTTCCTCGAGAGGTGCATCTTGTTCGAAATATATTTTTTTGCAACCATGAATTAGCACCAACAAAATCCTATTATTTCTCCTTCTTTGGGGCAATCATCATCCTCCTTGACATGAGGGTTTCACCCAAGTCTACAAGATAACCTCCATTTCTTCTTCCTCTTCACTTCTTCAACAAGATTTACTCATGGTTTTTCCTTGCTATCTATCTTATATAGGATAGTGCGGACACTCAAAATTTGCATGCCCCTTTTCACCACATGTGTAATATGTATATTTCCTTTGGGGGATATGTCAGCCCCATCCTCCAAAGTATAACCTCTTCCCATCTGAAACACCCTACTTCTTTGGTAGTTACCATGGCTTTGACCAAAATCTCCATGCCCTTCAACATTAAAGGATTCACCTTTTATATATTCAAATCTACGCCTTCCTCTCATTGGAGATGATGGTGGCGCTCTCTTCACACATCTTATAAAATTATTCCTCTTATTATTTAATTTTTCTTTTGATACAAGTCGATAAGAATCATCCACGCTATGGATCCGCACCATACTCAACTCATCTTGTATGGTGTAACTCAACTCATTTATATAATGTGTAGCCTTTTGTTCTTCGAGACTCTCCCTATTCCACCCTAATTGATAGCTTGTAAAAGTCAACGGTATACTCCTTAATGTTGAGATCCTCATGTATTAGGTTTTGGAACCTTCGAAAGAGTGTCTGAGCATAATCTGAAAAGGTTAAGTACCAAAGGTCAAACTAGGAAGTAGGGTGTTCTAGGCTAAGAAGGAGACCAAAGAGGAACCTAAGAAACCAAATATAGTGATCAATTAGTAGATTTATCCCTTCGGAAACATATGAATGTAATGCATGTGATTAGGACCTAGAAATGTACCCAAGTGCATCATTTAGTTTCTAGATTTTCCCCATTTTACGTTGTTGAGATAAATATTAGTAACATAAAGTAGATAAAGATGCATACTGATAACCATATAGATCAATGATGAAGAGTGTGTCGAGAGATAATGAAAAGCATGGAGTGATAAAAAGTGAAGCATGGAAGATAGAGAAGAGGAAGTAAAAGTGATGATGACCACAGTAGGCGAGAGCATATGTGTTGATGTTGCGATTGTACCTATTATTGATGTCGCTCGATGTTTTTATTGTTATGACTAGTGCTTTCCCATAAGGATGGGCCTATAAAGAGAAGAACATACAAGTAGTAAAATACGTGTGTTTATGATCAAAATGTGTAAAAGTATGTAAGAAAATGAAAAGGAACATGTGTACTTGATCTCGTGATGAGTAAAGAGTGTAGAAAGAATCCTAAAGATGTTATAGAAGAATGAGTTTTCGGGTGATCTCATGTCGGTTGTGATGATGCGAGTTTTTTGGGAGATCTCATGCCAACAATGGAAGAAGTGTAGGGAGAAAAGTATGGTTTCACCCTCCAATATTAAACTTCTTCTCGAAGTGTGAACACCACTGCAAATAGTGTGTAAAAATCCGATCTGTTTCAAATAATTCTGATGCCGAGTGATGAAGGATTGCATATCCTATAAAATACATTGTGTGAAATAATAATAATAGTGTTGAACTGAGAAAATTTGTGTGACTGCCTCCTTGTCACAGGCGTGCAAGAAGGGTCAGGGGCGCTAGGCACTATTGTCTAGGTTTAGGCGTTGGTGACCGTGTTTTGCTAATGACCCAAGTCGGGATCTGGTCATTACTAAGACTAAAGACTATGATGATGTCTTTGAACTATAGTGAATCGTGGATCAGACTACTAAATGGGGTGACGATTTACCCAATATTTGTGCCACTTTTTGCATGGTTCACACAACATTCCTAAGGAGTATGCGGTCGAAAGGAGGACCAAATTATGAACTAAAATTGATACCTTGTAGGGGGGAGGGAGTGTGATTGGTGAAACCAAGGCACACATAAACAAAGTGGATGGAAACAAGTGTTAGTGAAAGCAAGATAAACACATATGTAGAAGACAAAACATAAACTAGCTAGTAAGTAGAAAAGAAATAGTGCAGATAAAGTAGGCCTTAAAAATGAGGTAGAAAATATGGGACATCACTCATGATGTTGCGAGACATGTAAGTTTGATATAGCTAAAAATAGATAGTGTGCACACAAGAAAAAAATCCCACAAACAATGGCGGACAATGACGAGTAAATAAGTATGCATAACAACATGGAAGCAAATGGACCTTCAAGAAAAATGTTTAACATGAAGCACCGTTAGCATGTTAGAAAGATAAATAATATGTCAAAACATGTATAATATGATATGGTAATGTGATACGAAAAATGAAACAATAGCACTGCGGTGTGTACGAAAGTGGATTCCCTAGGAGACACTTTGTGGGAGTGGTATGAGCATCCAAGCTGCATGTATCGATCTAGGTAGATTATGGGATTACAACTAGAATGTAATTGAATGTGCATGTGTGTATAGAAAGATAATGACATAAAAAATATATGTATATCATGTGTAAAAGTGTATATGTAAGCATACGTAAGAAAGAGTAAATGTGATTAAGATATGCGGTATTCTGTGGAGGAAATGGAATGAAATGCGGTGTGAGTACGATAGGAGCCACATGCCCCATGAGAAAGTGTGAATGAGTATGCATGTGATGAGGTTCATTTATACATGTCCCCTCAATAATTAAAAATGAACCATAGAATAAGAGTGTGTCATCGAGAAATGGTCTAAATATGCACTATAAATATGTAATCATAAAATCAAAGAGTGTAGAGTGAGTGAGTGAGTGAATGAGTGTGGTGAGGATAATTTTAGATTGAAAACTCAATAGTCGAATATGAACTGCATAATTAGAGTGCGTAATAGGGTATTAAGAGAAACGTGTAAAAATATATATGTAAGAAATATATGTCATGAATTCGTTGAGTGTGAAATGTGTAGTTTTTATGATGTGTAAATGAGGGTGTGAGAAAGGTATGTGATGAATGTGTGATGTGTGAAGTGAGCAGTGTGTGAGGTTCATATGTTTAATATGACCTCAATAGTCAAGTGTGAACCAAAGCATGAGAGTGCATCATCGAGTAATGATGATACATGTGTATCAAGTGGTGTGTATTGATGTTTATGATATATTATACATTTAGCGCAGAGCGAGAAGTGCATGTGATGATAGAAAAAATTGATATTAATACAAGGGTGAGGGAAGCTATGGTTCTCATTAGACATGGAAGAATTATATTTAGGAACCCATTGAGATGTAATAAGTGCGGAGAGGACCATATAACGGTGTACACCTTAAATAGACTTAAGATCTTGGATTTCAGATTTTAGAGATGTAATCGTGGATTCCATTTTCTAAAATTTATCTTGAAATAAATAATGTACAGCTTAAATAGACTTGAAAATTAATTGAATATTATTATAAATAATAGATTCATTAGAGAGACGATCAAAGATGGAACTAACTTGTGAAGGTAACATGTCGATAGGGAGATACATAGTCGCTAGGCTTTTGTGAAGAGAATATTTATAAGATGGATGCATTTGAGGAAATTGAAGTAAGGAGACTTGAGAGACCTTATGAGATATTATCGAAGAAAAAATGAGGATCCAAGAGTGTTCAAATGAGATGGGTTCACCAAATGATTAAGCAAAAATGAGTATTTAGTCTAAACCCTAGATAGGCTATTTCGAGTAACAACGATAAATAAATCAATAAAGTGCATGAAATGACACAAGAAATAAAAAGATAAGTAAAACCATAAGTGCAATGGAGATATATAATAAATAGATGATTTTGCAATAAATCTGGACTGTGTGAAGGTGAAGAAGCTGTAAATTTGGAACACAAGTTGTCAGCTCAACCCGGGAAATGCAGAAGTGCCGTGGAAATCTTGACTAGGGTTCCTAAAGTAGTACTGGGGTGCCTGAGCATTAGAGTCTCTACATATGCTCAGAAAATGAATTTTTCAAGGTTGCTAATTTATTTTAATCCTTCACTGTGTGTATTTATAATGTCGAACAGTGATTGTTGATGTCGCTAATAATCTGTAACAAAGATATGAATTGAAAAACCCCATAACACATCAAATCCCAAAAAGAAAATAATGTAAAATGAGGGGTTGGACTGTCCTTATATATCAAAAAAGTTAATTTATGACCGAGCGTTACACTACATCTCAAACCCAATGTAGTTCTATGTGCATTTGTGAAGAAATTGTGCCCTAGGTGGCTCTTGTGTGAGTTATACTTTGTAGCGAGCAATACTTAGATGTTAATTATGTAAATAGATGTGTGCATGGAAAAATGAACTTCCCCTCCTATGCATGTATGCATAATAACCAGTCCTTGTCCCTTGGATGGCACTAGATGGATGTAATCATGCTCTTAGATTCTTTGTGGATACAACATTAGGTGGTGATAATAGATGCTTAGAGCTGGTCCTTTAACTTGATCCCATAACATTTTATTTATATGATTACCTTGCTTGAATTTCATAATTGATCACTAAAAGGCCGAATCCTACGAGATAAGGATTCCGAACATCTATAAGGGAACCAAAAGGAGTGAGTAAGATACAAATAGTTCTAGGGCATCAAGAGGGGATGAGGACACCTAGGTGTTGCCATCCGAGCTAGAAAAGGTAAAGTATTAAAGATCGGACTAGGAATTAGGGTGTGCTTTAGGCCAAGAAAGAGACAGAGAGAGGAACCTAAGAAGCCAAATATAGTGATCAACTAGTACTTTTCTTCCTTAGGTAACATATGCATGAAATTCATGTGATTAGGAACTAGAAATGTACCCAAGTGCGTGATTTAGTGTCTACACCACATGATTTATAAATTTCAAATAAATGGCACTTTCCCACTTAAATGATTATTCCATATTTATTGCGAGACAAGAGAAATAATGTAGTACAACACACAAAAAGAATAACTTTCTCCTAACTATTACCAAATAAATTTACTTTATATCATTTTTAGATTTTTATATAAAATCATAAGACACTGCAAATAATACTAAATTCCCTTCTTCTATTTCCTAAAACCTACAATACGAGATATGTCATTTGAAAAAAGGAAGGAGTATGAATGAAGTTCTTTTCGAGTTATTTTGAATACAAAAACATTGCTTCAATGACTAAGAATAACTATTTTGATACACTTGAAAATAACTTATCTTTTACATTTTCTTCCATGGTTCAAAAAAATGGAACATTATTAAACATGACTATAAGAAAATGGAGAGAAAACAATATAAGTCTCCCATACAATACAAAAGATAAACAAATCCAACATCCCTACAACCTTCCTCACAAGAGAGAGAGAGTTACATAACCATAATATTTGTTATCAATACAAATCAACAACTAAAATAGAAGTACAAAAGCCTCCCAAAAAGGGAAACAACATGAAGAAATTTCAAGCTTTCCATACATCCCTCCGAAGAAGTCCACAAATAGCTCCAATCTTCACATTCAACATGCTTAAAGCACCAGAATAATGAAGGCGTGATATGCCTCTTAACCTACGGGCATCATCACATGTATTCTTCTCAAAGGAAGTGCATTCTATTCTCCCCAAGCCCATGGAAAATATGTGTATCATGCTACAAGAAATGCCAAGGAAAAAAACATGGTTTTAAAACCACTAAAATAAATATAGCCAAGAGAAACAAAAGGAAACTTAACCAAAATTCCAAACCACCAAGAACAAATGGAAAGAAGGGAAGAGGGGAAAAGAGTCACATAGTGAAAAGAAGTATATGATAACAAGAGTGTCCAAATAACCTCTAAGAGTATCTCCAAAATTATCAACATCTCCCAAACCTTATACCTCCTTTTTCTCCTCCTTGACAAGGCTTTTTAAGTTGTAGAAGCTTCCTTCGAAAGATAGGATGGGATTCCAAAACAAAATGGGAATCCCTCCTACTTCCACCAAGGAAGGGATTGATATGAAAACATCCATGGCTTCCCAAGAATCCATGGATATAAGAGACCACACCCTTCCTAATTCCCACTCAAAATTCACATCCAAATGGAGTGTAGGAAATAAGAAAACCAAAATGAAATCTACAACACAAAGAAAGAACTCAAAAACACTTAAGGGTCCAAAAACCAACACAAATTCAAACAATAGTAAATCAAACATCCACACACAGATAAAAAAATCTATCCAAATCAAAATAAATGGAGGAGTGAGACCTACCTCAACTCCAATGCTCAAACCCACAAGCTCCTAGCTCTTTGTCTCCTCAAGCTCCCACCACATTTCTCAACCAAAAAGACCCCAAAAATAAAAATTCCATTAAGAAATATGAAAACTATCCATCCCACAATCCCATGGGAGGGTGACATGTGTCACCCTTCTAACTAAGCAAATTTTCCATGTCATCCAAGTCACATTCCACAGTCCCCAAAACAATAAATGCAAGAGGGGACAAAATCCCACTTAGCCCCCAAAGCCCACATAAAATCCCAAAGTCACACATATGATGTAAGGAAAGGAGGTTTAGATAATGACTTGAGAGAGGGAGGTGTGGGGATGAGGTTTTTTGGGTTCACAAATAGCTTCCCCACCCATAGGTTAGGTCCCATGGACCATATTTTGAGGTAAAGAAGACCCTTACCTTTTAAAACAAGCCTTCAAAATTCCCTTAAAGGTTAAATTCAGAATTTGGATTTGAATGGGAGAATTCAAGGTGAGGAGTGGTCCCCACCAACTTGGTGAGAAACTCCTAACACACCTGTAAAACAAGTTTAAGACATTAAAACACTCCATAACACAATTCATCCAAAATGACCTTATTAACACAAGGAAACAAAAATTAGGTGAGAAATGAAGTAATAAAATTTTACCATGGTGCTCAATGTTAGGAAATATAACAAAATAACTAAATCAAATCACATGGAAGAATCAACTAAATTTCCCATCTAAAAACAATGGCCAAAATGAAACAAGGTGAGATAAAAGGGTTCGACATGACAACTTTGGCATCGTTTCTAATCTACCACCGAGTCCCATGTTTTCCAAGTCTTGCTACATGCAAATCCTACACACTCAAGGAAAACCTCAAATATGATAAACATGGTAAAATATCCATATAAATCAAAATGAAACATGACTAAACAATATCAGCTAGAAATAAATTATCACAACATTTATTCTACTAATGACACGTATAATCATGATCCAATATCTACAATGTATAACCATAAGTCACAAGCATCAGTAAATACCATATAGAAACATAATCCATCAAATCTAAAATATCATAGTATCATCATCTCTAATCATAATAAAATAACCAATGTCCTTAATATCATATAGTATCTCAAAAGTGTCCTGTCAAAGACAATTTCATAGACCATAAGATAATAATCGTACCAAATGCAAATAAAACTCCATGAAAATGAAATAATAATGTCTCATATTCCATGATCAAACTACTTAGATGAGTCAAGGGTCTTTAGAAGAAGATAGAAATTTTGTGGGCACTATACTTTCTATCACCGACAATTTTCAATCTTTGCTCGAACGTGGGTGGGTTATTAAGATATTTACGGAGAATAAGAATGCTTTAATTTTTGTAATATTGTATGCAGTTTTTTTAAAATGAAATACTTCTACAACAAGGGTAACAAGATGGGTTTGGATGGATTTACTTGTTTACAACATTCCTTTTGTACTATTTAAAGTGTAAGATTGTGGGAATGGATTTTATATAATGTTGTTCAAATGTGATTTGTTCTATATTGAGTAAAGGCCAAATTTTATTTGCAGGGATTGTTTTTAACTCAACATTATTATTCATGATCTCTCGTCGTGTAGATGAAAAAAATGACAGTCGTCAACTCTATAAAATCTATGGAAAATACAAGTAAAATTATTACCCACTAAGCTGTAATATAACCTTTTAGTGTTATATTATATTATGATTATCTGGATCAAAGTATAATTGAAAATGCATTATTTTCATATGTTGGTTTTGCATGTACCCTCATAAAATGGCATGTAAATTGTGGAAACATAGATGGAACATGAAAGTTTTAACACAAAATGCCTCTATGATCTAAACAAATTAAAAGATTTTTTTTTTATCAATATGTTTACATTTTTATTTTTGTAAAGAAAAGAAATACTTTGTTTTTCATTATCTTCATTTTTATTGTACTTTTGTGAAAATATCAGCTCATGGAATATTATCTTGTTTCTAAAATCATAATAATTTCATGTAAGCTTAACTTTGTGATAGTCAATTAAGATTATATAAATTTATTTGTGACCAATATCAATAAATTTATACGATTTTTTGTGTGTGAGTCATTTTAAACTAATTAACTTCTCGCCTATCGACCTTCCACAATCACACCTGGATGATGTTACTAGTTTTACTTTGTTTTGATTTAATTCATTATGTTTGTAGAGTAAATGGAAATGGGCACAAATATGGATATTGATCATGTGGTTTTTCCTATTTTTGGTTTGATATCATATTATTTTGTCATTTGAGAATGTTACATAGCCTAACCTAACATTATTTATAGCAACTAATCTATTTCAACTTCTTTCTTTGGCATGTAAATTTTGATTTTGAGCAATAGAAACCCTATTTTAGGTTTATCGATCATGAAAAAATGTACATTGAAATCAAATTACGTTATTTATCATAAAATGTGTTTAATCTTTTGCTTTAAGACCTAAAGGAGGATGGAGAAGGAAAAAAATGTAAATAATAATTGAGTCTTTTACTCATTCAAAATTTAATTATTTATATTATTAGAATAATTTTTTCTTGATTTGTGTAAGGCCATAATTAATTTACACATTGAATTTTTTTTTTCAAGGCGCAATTTTTATTTTATTTTTTAGTTATTGTGTCTCAATTTACACTATTTGAGAACATAAAATGCGAGCCAAAAAAAGGTTGATTTTTTATTATAAAATTTTTGGTTTTCTATAATTTGAAGTATTGAAAATTATGACTTTGTATCTATTGAAGTTTGTTTTGCAAATATTGCTAATTGAAAATCTATTGTTTTTGTTAAAGCATTTTTGAAGAAGTATTATTTTGACCTCCTAATCTTCCATACTCCAACAAATGTTGCTCTATTCTATTTATGTTGGAGATTCTTGCAAAAATGAAACCCAATTTGCATGCCTACAATTTAGTTTCTTCTCTATGTTTACATACCTCAAGGCTTCATGGTCATGAAGAGTAAAAATTCTTTTGCTACAAAATAATGTCTCCGGTGCCTTAATGCCTAAAAAAGCATAAAATTCCAAATCATAAGTAGAATATTTCCCCCTGACTTCATTTAGATTTTCACCGAAGACTTCCATAGGTCGTCCTTCTTGACTAGGTACAATGCCAATCCTGACATGTGAGGCATCACAGTCAACCTCAAAGAAATTTCTAAAATATGGCAATACCAAAATAGGTTCTTCTAACATTTTCTTCTTCAACAATTCAAAACTATCTTTTATTGCCTTGGTCCATACAAAATCCCTCCCTTTTGTACACTCTGTTATGGGTGCAACAATTCTACTAAAATTCCTAATGAACTTCATATAAAACGTTGCCAATCCATGAAATCTATGAACCTCTCTCACATTCCTTGGAATAGACCATTCTAAAATTGCTTTTACTTTTTCCTCTTCCATTCTCATCCCATCCTCTGTTATGAAAAACTAAAAAAAAAAACAAGACTCTTCTAAATAAATCTACACTTCTTTAAGTTTGCATATATATTATCTTTACATAATAAGTTTAACATCATTTTCATATGTAACAAGTGTTGTTCCAATGTCTCCCTGAATATCAGAACATCATCAAAATAGACAACGAAAAGCTTACCATTGTATTATCGGAGTACTTTGTTCATCAGCCTCATGAATGTACTAGATGCATTAGATATCCCAAATGGCATCACCATCCACTCATAAAATCCTTCTTTTGTTTTGAAAGTCATTTTCAATTCATCCCCTTCATCAATTTGGACCTTGTAGTACCCACTCCGCAGGTCAGTCTCACTAAAATATAGGGCTCTTCTAGCACATCCATCATATCATCCAATCTTGGAATTGGGAGCCGATACTTAATTGTGATCTTATTTATGGCCGTGGTATTTACACACATCATCAGTCTCCATATTTTTGGGATTCAATACTGCTAGAGTTTCATGTTGACTCATGCTTTCTCTCACTAACCCTTTTTTATTAGATCTATGACATGTTTGTTCAACTCTGCACTCTGTGCCGGACTCATGCGATAGGCTTCCTAGTTTGGAAGGTCCGATCCTGGGATCAAATCAATAAGGTGTTGAATATCTCACTTTGGAGGTAACCCATCGGTAGCACATCTAATATGACATATTTATATTTGTTTAGTACATTTTTTGCAGCAACAGGTATATTAAAATCCTCTATTTCCACCTTCTTTGACATTAGTGCATAACACCAACCAACTTCTTCCATTTATGTAACAAAATATTTTGTAGCCAATAATCCCTCACTCTTCTCTTCTTCCATGAAAGGTAAAAAGAGCACCTTTACACCATCCTTTCAAAAATTATATGTATTTTCCCTCCATCATGTGTAACCTTTCTATCGTATTGAAAAGACATATCAAGTAATATATGGCATGCATCCATTGGGATACCATCAAACCACACCTCATCCTTGTAGGTATTCCTAATCAAAAACTTTATAAGGAATATTTTATCTATGGTTACCTCATTCCCTTTCTTGAACCATGATATATGATAAGGATGTGGGTGTTTCTCACATTTCAAATTGAGTTTATCAACCATCACAGTTGAAACCATATTTTCACAACTACCACCATCAATATTAATTTTACACACCTTTCCTCTAGAGGTGCATCTTGTTTGAAATATATTTTTTTAGTAGCCATGAATCAACACTAACAACATCCTATTATTTCTCCTTATTTGGGAAATCATCGTCCTCCTTAACATGACGGTTTCACCAAGTCTACAATAACCTCCATTTCTTCTTCCTCTTCATATTCAACAAGATTTACTCGTGGTTGTTCTCCTTTCCATCTATCTTGTGTAGGATAGTGCGGGCACTCAAAAGTTGTGTGCCCCTCTTCACCACATTTTTAACATGTATATTTCCTTTGGGGATATTCCAACCCCATCTTCCATTATAACTTCTTCCCCTCTGAAACCCCTACCTCTTTGGTAGTTTCTGATGGCTTTGAATAGAATCTTCACCCCTTCGGCATTAGAAATTCACCTTTTGTAGATTCAAATATACCCCTTCCTCTCATTGGAGATGAGAATGGCCCTCTCTTCACACCTCTTTTAAAATTATTCCTCTTTTTTTTTCTTACGCCTTTAATGCGATTTAATAAACATCATCCAGGATATGGATTCGAGCATATTCAACTCATATTGTATGGTGTAACTCAACCCATTTATATATTGTGTAGCCTTATGCTCTTTAGACTCTCCCTGTTCCACTTTGATTTACATCTTGTAAAATTCATTGATATACTCCTCAATCTAGAAATTCTCTTGTCTTAGGTTTTGGAACCTTCAAAAGAGTGTCTGAGCATAATCTATAGGAAGAAACTTTTCTTTCATCTTCTTTACCATTTTATTCCAGTTTTAGATCTTTCCCTTTCCATTCCTTTTCTTTCATTTTGTAGGTGATCCCACAGATTAATGCATGTCCAGCCAACTTAGTGCATGAAAAATTGACCTTCTTCTCCTCTAAAAGGGTTTTCCACTCAAATAATTATTCCATGCAATTCAACCCGGTCAATCAACTCCTCTGGTTGTAACCCTCTAACATAATCAGGAACATTAATCTTAATGTCGTCATTATTTCCCTCTAAAGTCTAGATTAATCTCTCCTCAAATGGTCTCTCATTCACGGTTTCTTCATCTCCTCCTTCATTGCTTAATGGATGTACTTCTTCAGTTTCACTATTTGGGTCTACATCTCCATTTGCATGTCTCCTTCTAATGTGGGTAACTTCTCTTGTGAGCTTAGCAAATTGTCTCTGTAGCTCCTACATATGCCTATTCATATAGGCATAACCTCCCTTCCCGTGTATAGCCATGATTATATAAAATAGAGGCAAAAATTACTTATAATAATGTAATATGTTACCTTAACTATTTTTGCAAGATCTAAATCCTGCTCTGATACCAATTAATGTGAATCTAGCTACAAGAGGTTGAAATACCTCCAAAACACACATAAACAACTTTGCAAATAAAAATGAGGAGTTTCAAAATATATTTATTCTCATTATGAAATCCACACTAATCTTTTACATCATTACAATTCACCTTTTATTTCGCATCTACTCTAAAAACCCTTAATGCAAAAAACCTAAATTACCAAAAACACGAAAATGCCAAAAATTACCTACTAGCAAAAAAATCGGATGGAACCCAAAATTTTGTGCCAAATATCCCTTCATAAATTAAGTCTCACACTAAATTTTGACTTATTCTAACACACACAACAAAATGTATTAAAGTTCTAAGACCTAATCAAAAGCAAAAAAATGTTGAGCAAATTTTATGCCAATAGATGAAGGAATCCAGTCCCAAAATGTGCCAAAATGGAAACAATAATGTGCTCAAAGTGACACCAACATAGTAGTAATGTATATCTACCACCTTGTAAAATTTCACCATGATCCAATGGTCGGATCAAAAGATATGGTCTTCGCAAGTTATGCTCTCGCATCATTCTCCCTTGTTTGAAAAACATTCAGCTCCTGTGAATTCTGTTGACGAAATTCATCTAATTTTGCCTTTATTAATCTTCTTGACTCCCACTTAGGAACCAAGTATTTTCTTCTTGCTTTGTAAAACTTCCCACTTGTACCAAATATCTATTGTGGCTCCCATGTCTAGTAGTGATTGTCTTTTGGTCCAAGACACACATCACCCTTTCCTTTTTCTTCTTTGGCATATGGTGGTCCTAGTTTATTTCATCCTCCTCCACAACATTATCATCATGACTTGAAACTTATATAAATCAAAACATTAAAAACTTGTGAGATAGAAAAGTTGTTAGGTAGCTCCACCTTGTAGGCATTATCACTCATTTTCTTCAAAATCCTACATGACCCAATCTTCTTATACTTTAGTTTATTATATGTCCCTTTTGAAACCTCTCCTTTCTAAGATGAACCATTACCATATATCCTTCTTCAAATATATTTACTCTCCTACTGACATCTTCAGCTTCTTTAGATTGTGCATTACTCACTTTAATCTTTTTCCTCACTTCATCCTACAATTGTAGAATGTGTTATGCAAATGCTTCTACATCATCACTAGTTTTATCTTCACTAGGTAGCACAATCAGATCTAGGACCCCCTTTGGATTCCTACCATATACAATCTAGAAAGGATACCTCCTTATTGACCTGTTTACCAAGATATTATAGGTGAAATCAGCTTATGGTAAAGCTAATTCCCATTGTTTTGGCTTTTCTCTAACTATGAAATGTAGGAGATTTCCCAAGATTTTGTTCACTACTTTTGTCTTTCCATCAGTTTGGGGTGATATGCACTATTTAATTGTAGCTATTTTATGCAATTGAAAGGTTTGCAAACCTATGGGATGAGGTTAAAGAACCTCAAGCTTGAATAAACTCAACCATGCACCATAATATTAGAGCTAAACAAGAAACTATCTATGCATATATAAATTTGAAACAAATATTCAAACCCTAGCATATATACTACTCTCTAATCCATGAAAGCTTAATGAAAGTGAACCTAGTTAGATTCTAAGCAATCAAATTATATATTGTTTACTATCAAACATAGTGATGAGACATCTGAAAGAGGTCTCTCCGTGTTGGCTACATGGCCAAGCTTTAGATCTTCCCTTAATAAATGTGTTTGGAATGGATGGATGCAAGATGAGGGAGCTCTTAACAATGGAGTATGGACAAGATCCAAATTTTTTATAGCTTAAAGCTATCACAAATGATCTCTAATGCCAATATCTCCAACTATGAGAGATTTTTGTTCTATAAACAAGGTGTAAGGTTGAGAGGGAGGGGTGACCTTTCCATTTATAGTTTTCCACTTGGGAGAGTTTAGAATTTGGGTGCGTGTGGGACTAAAGCTCAAAAATCACTTTTATATTAGATTAGGATAAACATTCTTTAGGCTTATTTAAGCTTGGTTTAGGCTAGTTAACTAGGGTTTAGGTTAGTTAAACTTGATTAACAAGTGACTAGAGACTCATTGAGAGTTGGGAGGGTCTAGTTAATCAATCAGTGACTAATAAATAGCCTATAAAGCCAATAGAATTGGTCTAGAGAGAACTAGGGAGGTTCGAATGGTCGAAAGGAGGAATTTTGAGCTAAGAAGAGATATTAGCCCAATAAGTTGAATATGGGAAGAATACGACCGAAAGAGTGTCATGAATGGGCATCTGATAGTGGAGTCAAGAATAGGGAATTAACAAAGTGTCGTTAATTGAATGGATTGGATGAAATGCTAAGTGTAAGAATATTTTAGGTGTCTACATTTTCCCCTCTTTGGGGTGATGTAAGCGATGTCACTTTAAAGAAAGTAGACAAGAATAAACAAGTAGAAAATTTTGAAGGGATAGAAGAAAAATGAGTAGAATGGAGGATGCCCCCTCGATTGTTGATGGGGTGATAGAATAACTCAATTGACGATCGAAAAGATGACAAGAAGATAACAGAAGAAAGAATAGTGTGGAGAATAAGAAAAGGGGATATATAACAAAATGATTATGAAGAAGGGGAATGAACAAACATCCATTCATTGCCTCTTAAACAACCTTATTTTTCATCATATTGCTAAAATCTCGATCATCGGTCCTTATTGAAAAGAATGAACAAAATTATAATATGACATGAAAAGCCATATATGAATATATGTCCATTGCTGAAAACACCAAATCCATGCAACATGCAAAATGCAATACAATATGAGAAGGTAAACAAGCCCTTCTAACGAGAGAAATGAGTACAATCACACACACTCAAACCAACAACGGTTAAGATAGTTGCAAAAATATTTTGTTATCGAGATGTAGACCCAAATGTTTTGATAAAAGACAAGGGTTAAAAAAATGATGCCCCAAGAAATCTGTATATGCAAGGAAAAAGGTGGAGGACGGTTGGGTCAATGAAAAAGCAACGTGCACAATGAAAATAGTACCCACAGGTGATAGCGCCCCAGTATAGACATAGTAAAAACGTAACTTTTGAAGATGATTAAAGATTAAGATGATTCGTGAGTCGTTGTTCCAAAACATGTGAAAATGCCGAGAAAATACGAGATGAGTGCCATGCGAGAGACACAATTTCAATCTGCAAAATGAATTGTTTACCAATTTTCGAGTTCATTTGAAGTATTTTGATGTTTTTGGTATTTCAAATGGTTTTACAATTTCTAATTTTTAATTTTTTTAATGATCGGAAGAATTTGTATAAGAGATCAAAGATCTCCTAAAAAAATGTGCAACTACCTAAAGGCAAAGGCAAAGGCGTCAGGTAGCATAGAAAATGTTCCAACGAGAATAATTATAAGCCAAAAATAATTATTTAAAAATAATCATCATTATAGATGGAAGAGAGGAAAAATAGAAGAAAAATGACAGGAAATGGAGCATGGAATATATGTAAATTATTCTAATGTAGTGAAGAAGTGACCATAGGGTGTGTTGTCACCCTCAAAATTCCCCTTTTTTTGAAGTCAAGTTTTGAAAATTTTGAGTCGGTACCTTGGAGTAATCCATGCTTTTGCTTGAAAATATTTTCCTTCATTCGGATGTCATTGTCAATCCTTCTCTTTGGTTGTGGATCACGTCAAGCCTGGTATTGTTTATAGTTTTTCATTCCATGGAGAACAATTTGAAATTCAGGCGTAAAGGTGGGGTTTTCCCTTTCTTTTTATTTTTCCATAGTCGTGAATGACAGGCGTATCTTCCCTGTCAATTTTGCCCCAACATCCACAGGTACGTGGACATTTCTAATTGGATGCGGCATGGTAGGTTTATCTTTTAAACTTGTCACTTTTGTTATTTGTTGCAAAAGTGTCAAATTGGCCACAGGCCCGAAGGATCTGATTGATTGTTTCAAGTAGTAGCGGAAGACTCCACACATCTTAATGGCACACCTCCAAGGGCAGGGCCCAATGGACAGTCCCAAATGAGCATAGGATTTCAACATGTCCCAGTGCTGAAAAGAAGACAAAACAAGCTCAAATCGGCTAAGTATGGAAGGTTCGGCGACACGCGCCACAAGCCTCATTGGTAAAACTTCAAGGGTTGAAGCCAAAGGTGGTTCCACGGACTTGCACCAGCTCTCCACGTGTCAATCAACACACCTCCATGGGTGAGATCAAGCGAGTCTCCAAATGAGAAGGAAGCCTCCATGTGTCTCGGGTTAGACATATAGCCTTTGCGAAAGAGAGGGACTTAGTCAAAAACACAAAAATACTAAAATGGCCCTCAAAGGGACATGAGGCCATGTTACAAGCAATAGCGGAAAGCGAGGCCCCTTTTGCATTTTGATGATTTGAAAAATCAAAGCGGAAAAGCTTTGGTCATCGAAGTGATTTGGGAATTTGGGCTTTGTTTTCATAAGGGTGTAAATTATGAAGTAATTCGCAACTCTGTCGATGAAAAGTCAAAGCGCGAAGGCGGGCCATCAGAGCAATTTGGGAATTTTGGCTTTGTTTCCATAAAGATCTTAAATTTATAAAGTGACTGTGGCCCCACTCATGTCGAGGAATAAAGTAAATGTTGATCCGCATCAAAAGTCAAAGCGGGGAGGTGGGTCGGTGGAGTAATTTGATTTTTTTTGGACCGCGTTGAAAAGAGTTAAAATTACAAAAGTGAGTCGTGATTCTATTGCCATTCAAGTAGAGCCACATGTCATGCCTATATCAAAAGCATATGGGTAGGCCAAAATGTTCCGAAGTGCCATTTCTCTAAAAGGCACAAAATACAAAAGACATCTTCAAGCCCGCTTTAGTATAAATCTCTCCCACGTGGACAACTCAAATTGAAAGTTTGCAAAGGCAGGATGAATGGATGTGATTCAATGCTTCTGGTTTTGCCACTAGGCATGGAAATGACCAAGGTGTTAGATAAGCTCGGACATCATTTTCTTGAATCAGTTTCATCATTTTTGTAACCGAATGTAATCGTTATTGGAAGCTATTTAATGGCTTCTCTACACCATTGTTGAGGGTTGGATCCTGGCATTCTTGAAATTGTAATAGATTCAAAAATAATCAATACAGAAATTTTCCCTTTCTTCCTCTGCAATTCCTTCTTTCCTTGTTTGAATTTGTGAATCATCCATCTTTGCATCTTTGAGAAACTTTGTGTTCTTGTTTATATGATTTTTAGAACTTTGTGTCTGCGGAATTATATCTGTTATCAATGTGAATGATTCTATTTTGTATCTTCCTTTCTCAATATCTATATGGTTATACTCTGCTATCTATATTTCCTAAGATTATTGTTATGTTCTTCCTCACTCATCTCCTTAGTTCTTCCATTCTTTCGTATTTATGATCTTCGGGTATAAAATGTTTCAAAGTATTAAGAATCCACACTTTGAAAGTTGCACATTTGTACATAAGTTTTGCTACTTGCTTTCAATAAGGGAACCTATCCCATTAAAGAGGAGGGACTTGTTGTCCCTTGAATTTGGTTTGTTAAAGTATTATTTTAAAACCCAATAGTTTTTGGTGACTCTATTGGGGATTTCGTTTCAAATGTATCCATTTCTAAAAGAACAACTTCAAGATCATTTTGATCTGGCAACTCTGCGGTATACACGTGGGAAGAAATCTCTTGGGGTAGAAGGTTCCCATTTCCAACTTTTGGAGCAAAAAAACTTCTCTCTTCTTCCAGCAAGAAGGAACAGAGGAACTTGTTCTACAAGCACACCTCCTATTAAAGATAGAAATTCCAAGAATAGAATTCCTCAAGAACAACTCAGTCCTAATCTTTATGCTTTGATACTTGTTGGTGTTTGATTTCCCTTGAGTAATTTTATCCAAATATGGAAGTACCTTTGCCTTGGGGATAATGGGTTGGGCCTCTTACTCTTCCTTAGCCATTGCATGAGTTACCTAGGGGTAACAGGAAAAGTTTTCCTAAATTTTGAGGTGATGGGAAGGTTCACCTAGATGAACACATTGCAGCCTTCATTGTTGCATGTGGGATTCTTAGGGTTGAACATGAAGATGTCTCTGTCAGGATTTTTGTGTAGACATTGTAGGACAATGTTGTTGATTGGTTCTATCATCTTCCTGCTAGATCAATTACTGATTGGACCACCATGAAAACTTAGTTTGAGCAACGTTTTAAACTTGTTGAAGATGTGCATGCTCTGTTAGCTCAAATATCTCATATCAAGAAAGAACCATTCGATCCCATGAGAGAATTTGTGGCTAAATTCAACAAGCTAATTCATAAAATTCCACAGAACACTCATCCAGTGGATCAAATCCAAAATTTCTTCTTCCTCAATGCTCAATTACTTGAAGTGAGTTATGCACTAAGGAGAGATAACCTTGCAACTTTGGATGTTGATCAGCATTTGGCTATCAGTGTTGAGGATGATTTAATCATGTCTAGTAAGTTGAAAAGAGAACCTTCCAAATCTAAAGCATATTCTTCTTCCTCCTCCCCTAGAGCCCATTCTGATTAGTTAGTATAGAATCTTGCAAATGATCTCATTGCTATCAAGAAATAATTGGCTCAGCATACTCCTTACCAAGATATTCCAAGGAAGAATTTTCAGCCTAGGAACCATTTGCCTTCTTCTCAGACTAGATTGGCTATTGAAGGCCCACCCATCAAGGTTCCAGTCAATGCAACTTGTGAAGTTTAAGAACCTGATGATGAGGAGTTTAATGAACTCTATGAAGAACTAGAAGAAGAGACTAATGAAGAACTAGAGGATCTTGGTGGATATCAAGTTCATTTCCTTACCACTGAAGGTATGGATGGTGAATATGATTATGATGAAAGAGTAGCAGATATGAATAGTGAGACATATGCTTCAATGACTCGAGAGAAAATGAACAGAAAAGAAAAAGTGGTGTAGCCTACTAAGAAATCTGAGTTTCCTATAACTATTCTGTGATTATAAGAAGAGGAGCTCCTATTCCCACTACCTCCACACTAAGGTGAGTAATGTTAATCCTCCTCCTTCTACTTCTATTTCCAAAAGCTCTTGTCCTTCAAATCCTAAAGCTGATAAATCCAAAGTATCTCAAGTTCCTTGCAATGATTTCACATCCACCTCTGGATCTTTTGATATCATTGATCTCCTCAAAAAGACCAAAATCCAAATTTCGAGGCAGATTTTTACCAAACCCATCCAAAAGCCTTTGCTAACATGGTAAAATTTGTCAATTCCAAATCCCAAGCTTCATTCCATACTTCTAAAGGTATTTTGCACACTCCCTCTCCATCACTTCAACCAATCCTTGTATCTACAGTCACTTCCCCTAATGAGAAAGTTGAACCATTTTATGTGACTCTCCTCATAGCTGACAATAAACTCAGTAATTGTGTTATAGAATTAGGAGCATCGACAATGTAATGCCTGCAAAAGTAGCTCACTCTTTGGAAATTACTCTAACACGTTCCTTTAGTTCCTGCTATTCCATGGAGACTAGAAAAGTGCCTTTGGTTTGAAGATTTAAAGATGCACAAGTAGCTCTTGCTTCTTTTCTAGAGAAAAGGGTCTTAGCCACTATTTTAGTAGTTGATATTCCTCCCTCATATGGGATGTTACTAAGTGGAATTTTTGTAAGGAGGTAGGAGGTGAAATTCAGATGGATTGGTCACATGCTTTGATCCCGGTCAATGGAAAAATGAAGAAGTTGCTACTGAGAAACAAACTGAATACATTGTGTAAAATATTGATGATCCAAAAGCATAGATACTCTATGTAGATATATGGCATGGTAACTACATGATCATGTCACAAATTGAGGAAAAAAATTCGAAGGGAGTGATTCATGATCCTAATGGCATTTGGGCTTTGGAATTTGATGGAAGATGCTCTTGGTGGTTCGAGGGCTGGTGTGGTGCTAACCTCTCCGAAGGGAACATTCATCCTTTTTCTTTTAAGCTTTGTTTTGAAAATAATAGAAATATAGCTGAATATGAGGCACTCATACTTGGATTGAACATGGAAAAAGAAATGGGAGTGAAGAATCTTTATGCTCATGGAGATGTACGAGTGATTGTGAAACAGTAAGGGATCTTTACCAAGTCAATAATAGGATATTGAAACATTATAGAAACCTTTTAGGATACCATTGAGTTTCTTGATGCTTTCTCCATTGAAGTTGTGCGAAGAGAAGAATACTAGAGCCGATTCTCTAGTTGTCTCGGGATATTTCCTGATTCCTCACCCAGATTTCTCTTAGGAGAACTTTACCATTGAAATTATTCATAGGCCCAATGTGTACCGGATAATGCAAGCAATTGGCGGGTTTTCAATGATGATCAACACTTTCTCTCATTCTTGGAGCTTAAGGATAATTTTGATCAATTGTATTTTGAAGGAAGTGAAACTCTTCCTAGAGAGTGTGTATCCTCTAATGAAGGAGATATCAAGGAAGAGATGGATCAAGATGGCTACATCAAGTTGAAAGGTAACAAGATCCCTAAAGGGATGGTGAGTTTAGAAGATCTGTTTATAAACATGATAGGTACATTAAGTCTAAAGCTTCCCAGGAGGCTGGGCGGTCGGTTTGAATGTGAAAAGGTGAATATTAGGAGTCTTAATGAACCCAAGATGGTGAACATTGAAAAATGCTTGACTCAAGAAGAGAATAAGAAAGCAAAAAATCTATTAAAAAGTTATGTTAATGTTCTTGCCTATTCATATGATGATCTCAAGGCTTTTTAACCAAAGGAGATGCAACACTTTATCCCTCGAAACCTCGGATCAAGCCTTTTAAGCGAAGTAAAGGTAATACAATCCCAAGGTTGTTGGCACTATTTTCAAGAAATCCAAAAGCTAATAAAGGTAAATATTATTTTCCTATACATCATTGAACATGGATTGCCAACATTTTGCATGTCGGGAAGAAGAATGGTGAGGTTCGCATCTGTTTGGATTTTAGGAATTTGAACCAGGTCTCTCTGAAAGAAAACTATCCTCTTCTCATGATGGATCAAGTTTTGCAAACTATCACAGGCTCTGAGATGTTGTCTATGCTAGATGGATTCTCTAGGTACAATCAAGTGAAATTCAATATCCCAGATCAACACAAAACTACCTTTACTACTCCTTAGGGAACCTTTACCTACATAAAATGCCTTTTGTTCTTATCAATGTTGGTGCCACTGTCGGAGAAATGTACTTGGATTTTGGTAGTATAAAGGGAAAGTGTATTGTTGTGTACCTTGATGATTTGACTATTTTCTCCAAAACAAGGGCAGATCACTTTCAACATCTTGAAGCAGTCCTCCAGAAATGTAGAGAACATGGAGTTTCTCTCAATCCTAAGAAGTTTGTCTTTTATGTCATTGAAGGCAAGTTGTTGGGGCATATTGTCTCCAAAGAAGGAATCAAGATAGATCCAGAAAGAGTTCAAGAAATCTAGCATATTCCTCTTCCCACAAGAAAAAAGGTTGTTCACTCTTTCTTTGGTAAGATAAACTTCCTGAGGAGATTCATTCCTGATTTTGCAGAACTGACTATGAGCATTGCTCACATGATGAAAGGAAAGTAAAATTTTGGTTGGACTTCCGAAGGTAAAGAAGCATTTGAAGGTATCAAGAAATCCATTGCTAAGATTCCCATCTTAGCATGTCACGATTTCGGCCAAGGATTTTATCATCTATTGCTATCTATAAAGAATACCTTGGCTATTGTGCTAACTCGGAAAATTCTAAGGATCATGAAATTCCAATTACCTTCATGAGCTATGTTCTGAAATCTCATGAATTTAAATATACTATGATGGAGAAACATTCTTTTGCGGTGGTCAAAGATGTCAAGCGATTTCATTTTACATTCTTAATTCTCACTCTATTGTGGTTGTACATAATACAACCATTAAGTCTATTCTTACAAAATAGGAGTTTGGAACTAAGAGAGGCAATTGGGTAGCACAAGTCCAAAAATAAGACCTTGATATCAAGCCAACTAAGCTAGTGCAGGGTAAAGGATTGTGTGAGCTTATTGCTTGAAGGAACTGATGCAACATTGTTCAAAGATGCGGTTGATGTTCTGTTGTCCTCTTCCTCGAGTTCAACAAATGAATGGTATGATGATATTGTACATTTTCTTACTTATGGAGAGTGTCCATTCCACTTGAGTGTCGATGAAAAGAGTGCTATTAAGTTAATTTCTACATAGTATGTATTATGGGAGAATGCTTTGTTCAAGCAAGGCATAGATGGAAGATTCTTGAAGTGTGTAGACAAAGAGAAACAAAAGAAGGTGTTCTCATCTTTCATGATAAGGCTTGTGGGGTAATTTCTCTTCTTCTAGTACTACCCATAAAATCCTTCGTGCTTTGGGTACTATTGGCCTACATTGTTTAGGGATGCATCAAAATGGGTAGGTAATTGTGAAGCCTTCCAGACTTTTGTTGGGAGACCTAAGTTGGCTTCTTTGCCACTAAAGCCAGCGGAGTGATTGATAAGCCTTTTCAATAGTGGGGATTGGATTTCATTAGAACTCTTAATCCACCTTCCAGTGTTGGGCATAATCACGTGATAACTACTACTGATTACTTCACAAAGTGGGTAGAGGCTATTCCATTCAAAGCAAAACTTACGAGGTGGTGTGTAATTTCATTAAAGAGATCATCTTGATAAGGTTTGGGGTACCGAACAAGATTATGATTGATAATGCTTGAATGTTTCTTCTTACGAGATGATGGATTTACTGCTATGGTCAGGAATCTCCCTTGCTCATTCTTCAAACTCCTACCCCAAATGAATGGAAAAGTAGAATCAACAAATAAGAATTTGGTAACCATCGTTGGAATCTTGTCGATGACTCTTAAAGGAATTGGCACAAGAAGCTCTATAATGCTCTCTGGGTAGATAGCTTTATACCCAAAAGAGCAATTGGGATGTCTCAATTTCAAGCGGTGTATAGTTTTGAAGATCGATGCCATTAATAGTGGAATTTCCATCCTTACACTTAATGAAGGCTATTGAAGATATAAGTTTCACCAGTTCCTTGGACAAGAGGATCATGTATCTCCAGAAGATGGATGAAGACAGGTTGCAAGTTTTTGATAGAATCTCATCTCATGAACTGAAGGTGAAAGCTTTATTTGACAAGAAAGTTAAACCCAAAGATTTTAAAGTGGGAGACATTATTCTATTGTGGAACAAAAGACATGAACCTCGAGGAATCCATGGTAAGTTTGATTCTCTTTGGCTTGGTCCTTTCAAAATCAGGCACTTTGCTAGAGAAAATTCTTTCTATTTGGATTATATGGATGGATATCCTCTCCCACTTCCTTATAGTGGGTAGTATTTGAAGTTGTTTGTTAATCAAAGAATACTTATCAAAGATCACACAAGGAGTTTGCGTGGGATAGAAGGCCCATAACCAAGGGCATAGAAGGACGGGAAGGACCCGCGCGTGGCGAGGCAAGTTCATCTTTCGGGACTTATCGATTTTGAGCATGAAGACCTATTTTAGAAGATGGCATACGGAACACACCAATGATGTAAAGATGTGCACGCCATGCATTATTTATCTTTGGAGGATCGTATCAAAACATTTTCATGGAGATGAGCCAAGAATAGGATTGATATTTTAGTTAAACAAGATAAGAGGTCTATAGATAGCACACTTGCATGTGTGGTTATGCTTGTAAACAATGCATAGCTATTAATAGCATTCGGCCTATTTATGGAATAGATGAGTGGAAAAGGAAATTACCCACCCTATATATATGATTTTAGGTACATAGTAGAGGTGTGTGTGTAACAAAGAATATGCGAGAGAGTATGTACATGTGATATAGAGGTATAGAGATATACACATATGTCGAATTATTGTATTAGCTCCATACGTGCATTGGTATAGATTGACATTACTGTAAGGAGCTTCAGTATTTATTAATAGATGGAAGATATTGGCTGAATCTAAGTGTCATTGTGTGTGTAATTGAGTGGTGCATATTATTGGGTCAATCATGATTATTGTTTAAGCTTGTTCTTTCATAGATCGAGGGTAGCATGTATTGTAGAATGATGGATTAGTTATGAATATATATGTTTCTTCCTTCATCGTGCTAACATCCGATATAACAACCCTAAAGATGGAACTGGTACCTTTGCACGCTTTGAGTGAGCACTCAATCAAAGGCCCGATGATGTGCCGGTGTGAATAGGGTGTTATCTGTAAATTCAAGGCTACATCATTGGTTTCATTTACGGACCCCTTTTTAGTTGTTTTCAAGATGGTTCATAATGAAGACGCGTATCCGTTAACTCTAGCAAGTAGTGAGGAATGGATACACAATGCGGAGGAAGAATATGCATGGCGTTCGGTAGTGGATCTAAGTTTAATGCACACACTTGGGTAGAACAAAATCACGTATGATGACTTATATGAGATATTTTCTCTATCTTTCTAGTAGAACTATAGGAGTGGCTTACTTCCTATGCATCTCGGTGGAATTAGAGGTATCACACAGTTTTGAAGACATAAGAAGAGTTTTAGGCCCTTTATGATGCTAATCTGATCTAGAATTGTCTTTGTGGATACGTGGTTTCATGGTGTTTTAAATAGTTATATTCTAGAATATTCAATTTCGAGGTACTCTTTCCCAGAGATAGCTTAATTCCAATTTTTGTGGTATCGAGAGAACATATTTGCAAGGTATTCCACTTTGGTGATCAAAATATTGATGGTAACTTTGAACTGGAATGTAAATTGATGGCTAACTAAACCTCACCACGCGAGAGGGCGGGAACAAGTTTGGTTTAATATAGCAGACCTAACGGTAGAGAGAGCGAGAGAGAGGAAAGGTGGCTTAAGTATAATGAGGCACACAAGAGGAAGATAGAGAATTAATGTTCCATTACAAAAAGTATGGCTTTGAGGAGAGAGATGGCTTGTGAAGGATTTACGACTCACGTAGAATACATAGAGCCAAAGTATCAAATACTCCCCATATTGGAAAGCATGATAGAGAACCCCCTCGGCCTCACACGAAGTGCACCAGCAAAGACTACCTGGGCAGTGGTGCACATCTTAATCCACACAGGTGACCTAGCCTTTGTGCTTGGGTTTTTAGTATACAGTACGAAAAATAACCAGGTAAGATAACTTGGGAAGTAGGAGAGCATGAGTAAGTTAGGGATCAAGTACATCAATGACGGGACATACGACTTCAATGTTATATGGAGGAGCATTCTTGAGGCACATCATCCACATAGAATATGAGTGCGCAAAATGTTTGATTCACCTCACGGAAGTGGAACTACCTCTTAGACTATAGGGGTTCAATATAGTACAACTATCGGAGCATAGGGGAGTACATCTATAGGTCTTAGTCTAGCTACAGGTGGAGGATTAGGAGGTATAGGTGGTTCTAGTTCTAGTGGATCTGTTGGTTCTGGAGGTAGAGGGAACACGAAGGTTATGGATCAGGTGGTCAAGGTCTGCAACAACCATAGAATATCTATATGGAGATGTATCTTTGTCTCCTAATATATAGAGGTATAAAGAATGCTTTTGAACATGTGTATATGTGTGAAATCTTGTGGTGTGCTAAAGGGATCATGGCTGTTGAGCGTAAGGAAAGTCAATTTGCTACTACATTATAGGGCGTGCACATAGCTGGTATAGGAAGTTTGACCCTAATCAAACTTGTGTGGATTATGCAACATTGAGGGATGATTTCTTGAAAGAGTTCCATATCCTAAGTTTGAGTAGAAGAGTATAAGTGCGCTCAAGGATATCAAGCAAGGCACTACTGAGAGTGTATGTGAGTATGATGCTCATTTTAAGACACTTCTATCTAAGCTATCTTATGATATTCACACTAGCCAGCATGCATGGTTCGTTGGAGGATTGATTACACCTTTTAGAAGGGTGTTGTCACATAAGACATACACTGATCTATGTGAAGCACTGGAAGCAACTTTGCATGCTAAGGCAGTTGGGAGCATTGACACTAGCATTAGTCCATTCCTAGAGGCACATATTATAGCTATGGCAAAGCAGTTAGAGAAGCTATCAACAAATTCAGCCCATGAAACATGCTCAATAATTTAATATACAAATTTTTAATATAAAGATTTTGAAGTGGAAGGTCACACCAAATATGGTTTCCCTCATAGATTTGTACACTCATTACTGTTGGACTATGAGATTTTCCATTTAAATCATGATGTTGGTCATTGTCCTTTGTTACAGTGCGCGATAAGGAAGAATGTATCTTTCTTTTGCAATATTTACAGGTCCACGACCCATGATACTGAGGATTGTCGGTTGATTGGTTAGATCCAGGATGCTATAGACATTGGGGTATGACAGACAAGTATAACAGATAATTATAAGGATAGGAATGAGCACCAAGATTGGGATCATAATCAAATGTGCTATGATAGGAATGAGGGGTGTTTTGAAGGAGGTCGTGGAAGGGGACGTGGATATCTTGGTGGATATAGAGGATGAGGCTGTGGTAGAGGAAGGGGTGAGTTCCCTCATGGAACATGTTATGCATGTGGATCTCCTGACCACTATAGGTGTGAATGTCCTCAGAATATTGCATGTTCTTTCTATGGAAAGAACCATACTTATGAAGAGTTCCCAGTATTATATGAGCATATGAGTAAGCAACATAAGCAAGAAAACAAAGGGGTCGATTGTTAGAATCCAATGCACAAAGTAGAAGATCGGTGGATGCCCAAGATAGAAAAAGGACCTGAGGCATTGACATCGAAGATTACTACACATCTTTGAAGCAATGCACACGAGATAGGCATTGCATCGAAGTCTATGATAACCAAGGAGGAGATTTTGCATGCATGGTACCCATATACTTCTCATCGAAGGAAGTTTAACAGAGGATACCATGGAAGTGCTAAGGAGTATTTAGGGTGAGATAAAATACCTAAAGGAGCAGAAGAAAGCATCAGAGATAGTCCAAACTGATATTGATGATCTGCAAGAGGTGTACAAGATGTTACGCCAAGAGAACATTATTCCACTATTAGGAAGTTAGTTAAAAGGGAACACTCTGCGCACAAGTCTTGAGACCAGATGGTAGATTCTACATGTAAATATTCCCCTTGATAGCATTGACTATGATAAAGAAACTACTCTAAATGCTATAGTGGATGGGTGGATATTGAGAAACATATTGATTAATACAGGTGCGGAAGTAAATGTGCTTACATTAGATGCATGGGTACAAATGGGGATGCCTTCATTGCAACCATCATCTAATGTGTTATTTATGGAAAACTAGACTAAGGCCACTCCCATAGGAGTTTTGAAAGATGTATCTATAACTATACAAGGGGCCAAGTTCACTGGAGATTTTGAGGTATTAGCACTTGTTGAAGTAGACAATTTTCCAGCCCTGCTTGGATGCCCTTGGTGTTATGTGAATAATGCTTTGACTTGAGATTCAATACGGGGTATATCAGCTTTGAAAAAAAGGAGGAAAGGGTTGTGATACCTTTGACAGATGGGAATTCTACACCATATGTTGAGCCTCTAAGTGAGGAGGACTTAAACAAAATTTATGTACATGTTATTCAAGACCTAGAGGTCAATGAACCATCAAAAGAAGGCATCCTACAGTGGGAGGATTCTCATTCTATTAGTGATACTACGAGTATTGCTTGCAATAATTTGGATCATGGTACATATGAATTAGTAGGGCGTGAGATGAAAAGTGCGGTTACATGTAAGAATGGACTTCATTTGATTCGATAGATAGGAAACACAATACCTTGGTATTTAGGGGTAGAAGATCTTCTGGATTTTTGAAGGCCATGGAAACACAATGGACAAATCAAGTTAAGAGAAGAGATATGTTAGTATATACCTTGCGCAAGACAACGAGTGGTGGTGTGTAGTCCACAAAGATAATCTTATAAACTGGGAAGAGATTAGAGTTGCTTTATCTACTAGGTTTGTAAGGAATAATGCACCTACGTAGATTTGCACTTATCATGGTGATCAACCTGTTCAACATCACATTCGGCAATGTGATAGACTCTGGACAAAAGGACAATAAGCATTACCACCTTCACTCTAGGTGCATATATTGTATTCTACACTATAAGGATGCGCATGCGCCTGGTATGTATATGCAGAACTACATAGAGAGATTGGAAACTGGAAAGATCTGACTGCAGGAATGATCCAGACCTTTGACTACTTCTTGACTAAACCTCCTATAGAAGAGGCATTAAAATTTGTCAAGAAATTAACTATGGGAGATAGTACAAAATCAAAGAGCATATTAAGGAATTATTTAGTGAGGCAGTGGGAGCATGTTTTGAAAATGAAGAAGAAATGGACTCCATACTACTTGAACATGCTCGCCTTGAGAAAGAAAGGAAAGATGGTTTACATCATGGATGACGAGGAAGTTGACAACACGGATATTGACCATTCACAGGGGTGTGCGAAGTCTTGGAAAATGCAAACAAGGATACACGTGCCTACCACGAACCCATGAAGACAAAGAAGGTGAATATAGGTTTGGAGGCTAAGCCTAAGGAGGCCATAATTAGAGACTACTGGTTAGACTCGGAGGTAGCAAAGATCATTGATTTACTCGGAGATTATCAAGACTTGTTCCCTCAAGGGTATCATGAACTTAAAGGCATGCATGAATCACTTGGGGAAATGAAGATAAAACTTAAGGATGGTGGATGGCTAGTTAGAAAGAGACCTTACTGAGAATGAATCATAATTTGTGTAAAAGGTAAAAGAAGAGATTGATAAAATGTTCAAATCTGGAATTATCAAGCCCCTTGATGAGTCGAATGGGTTAGCCAGGTGGTGATCGATATCGAAGGAAAGATGAATTAGAATATGTGTGGACTACAGGGAGCTAAATGTTGCATGTGTCATAGATCCATTCCCTATGCCATTCACTAAGTAAATACTAGGAGTTGCAGGGCGCAAAATATATAACTTAACATATGGGTTTTAAAGCTATCATTAGGTTAGGATTGCTCAAGAAGATCAAGAAAAGACAACATTTACTACTTGAATGGGGCATGTTTTCCTATCTTTGTGATGCCTTTTGGATTGAAAAATGTGCTGTTGTATTCTCACACATAGTTGTTCAGGCATTCAAAGATTTTATTCACAACTTCTTACAGTCTACCTAGATGATTGGACAAGTATATGGGCTTTTGAAAGATCATTGTAAAAATTTGTGCTTAATGTTTGAGCGATGAAGACAATTGAGTATCTCCATCAAGAAATGTGTATTTGCTATGCCATTTAGGATACTATTAGGACATATAATCTGCAAGGAAGGTTTTTTGGTTGATCCAGCCAAGGTTGCATTCATTTTAGGCTTGGAAGCGCCTACCAGTCAAAGTGAGGCGCACAAATGTTTAGGTCATATAGGATATTATAGAAAATTCATTAAAGGGTATGCCAAAATTGCTACACCCTTGGAAGAGTTACTGAAGGGAAAAGGTACATTTTATTTGGGAGAACCACAACAGTGCATGTTTGAGATATTAAAAGAGAAACTTACTACCGCGCCCATTTTGTACTTTCCCTCATGGGGTAAACCATTTCATGTGCATGTCGATGCTTCTAGCATGGCCATTAGTGTTGTGTTAGCTCAACCCAACGAAGGTATTGTAGATCATCCAATCTATTTTGCTAGTAGGAAGCCGACTCCTGTTGAATGAAATTATAAAACTACAGAGCGCCAAGCTTTTTCAATGATCTATGCATTGCATAAGTTTCGACAAGATTACTTGTTAGCAACACCATTTGTGTTTTATACACATCACATGGCATTGAAGTACTTGGTAAACAAGCTCATCTTACAGGGGCACATATGAAAATGGGTGCTCCTATTTTAAGAATTTGACTTCACAGTTGTGGTGAAGCTAGGGAAAAGTAATTCTAGACCAGACCATTTATATAGAATCAACTTCGGAGAGGATGCATAGACAATTGAAGAAACCACGCTAGATACACAGTTATATAGGTAACAACACATGCCCATAGAATTAGAAGACATTTTTGTCTTTCTACGAATAGGTCTGACACCAGAAGGAATGAAATCATTAGAAAAGAAGTAGCTTGCTATACGTGCGACACCGTTTATGTTAATTGGTGTTGACCTTTACAAGCTAGGAATAGAGGAAGTATCACACCATTGTGTATTAGAGCATGAGCGCAAGGATATTATGGAAGAAGCTCATGATGGTATTGCAGGAGGCCATTATGCAGGTGATACGACTACCCAAAAGATCCTACTTGCTAGATTATGGTGGGAAACATTGTATAAAGACTGTAAAGAATATTGTAAGGCATGTGATCATTGCTAGGACCTCAGTTACTAGGGAAAAGAGATGAAATGCCTTTGAGACCAATTACTAGTGCCGAACCATTCGAGAAATGGGCCATTAACTTTGTAGGACCTATTTTGCCAGGCTACGCATAATCTTCGGATCACGATATATCATTACTTGCACAAATTGTCTCACCCAAATAGGCGAAAGCGGCACCTACGAGAGGACTTTCTACAAAGAACTACAACAGCTAGGTTTCTATGGGAGAATTTTCTTACATGATATGGATTTCTTTAAGCTTGACAAGTGATAGGGGTACACACTTTTTGAATGAGACAATCAAGATCCTATTATATGAGTTTATGGTTGCACACCATAAAACTACACCCTACCATCCTCAAGAAAATGGAACTACTGAGGCTTTCAACAAGATTTTGAGCTAGACTTTGAAAAAAATTGTGATGTTGGAAGAAAGGATTGGGATGACAAAGTGTCAGTTGTTCTTTGGGCATATAGAACAACTTACAAGAGATTGAACAAAGCCACACCATTTCAGTTGGTGTTTGGCACGGAAGTCATTCTCCCTATAGAATTTATGTTACCTTCTTTGTGCATTGCACACACTAGAGGTCTAGCTGATGAACAGGCTTTAGAAGAACGTATCGAAAAGATGATTCAACTGGATGAGTGATGAGCCATAACACGATGGAGTCAGAAGTAGGAAAAGGCCAGGTAGAAGGCATGGCATGATAGAAACATAAGGGATAAGAAGTTTGAGATTGGACAAATGGTACTTATTTATGACTCAAAGTTCTTGTGCCATCTAGGCAAGCTCAAATTACATTGGTTGGGGTCATATGTCATCACTTATATACTTGAATCAGGTGCTTTCCAGTTAGAAGCACTTGATGGAATATGGCTACTACCTGGTTACTTTAACGGGAGTAGGCTAAAGCCCTACTATAAATAAGTCTTCTTGGTGTTTGTAATAAGGCAGCATTGCCATTTAGATTAGGATTTCCATTCTATATTTCCTTAATGTATTTCCTTCATTGTCGCTTTATGCTTTTTCAATTTAGTTGGTTTTTTTGTAATAAGCACGCTTGTGCACATGAAGCTAATTACTATGTGAAGAATGTCTATTCGCAGAGGACTGCACATAATTTTTGTGTGGGGTGGTTGTAGTTATCCAAGTAAAATACTGTTGGAATTGGAAGGTGAAAGGAATAAGCTACTACAGGTGTGCTTTAAGTCAAAAGAAGATTGCTTCTCAAAAGTGACCAAGGATGGAGGTGAATGAAAGAACAATATAACGCAAGGTAAGCGAGAGGCCATGATAGATACCAAGAGAAGGTACAGTGATGAGGTACTCAGGTGCAAGGGCGCACACTAAAGAGAAGTCTGTGACCAGAGGGTAGGAAGGCGTGCCAGAAGGTTATAGCTGGGGCATGAAGTGTACCACTCGGAATGAACGAATTTGGTTAAGGAATGAGGGCATGTTTGGTAGGTGAAGGAGTAATAAATGCATAAAAAATTGAAAAAATTTATATAAGGATGGAACGTGGATTCATTTTCACTGTTGCGACTAAGATTATTTTAAGAAAGAGCAAAGTGCGAAGAGCCGAGTGATCGAGGTTAAGGTGTGAAGGGTGTGAAACCAAGTGTGACAACCAGATCTATGCAACATGAAGCTTGCATCCCGGTGGTGAAGGGTTTGAGTGAAGCGGGAGACGAGAAAAGAGTTAGGTTATGAAGTTTCTACCTAGGACATGATTGAATCGAGTTAGGGTTTGATTCGTAAAGTTACGAGAGTTAAAGAAGAGACATTTGCAAGTAAAAAATGGAACCTAAGAAGGCATCTGTAGTAGCAGTATAAGGAAAGAAGAATGTGGTTGTTGAGGAGGAAGAAATGGCACCCAAAATCCATTTTTCAGAAATTCATTATCCATAAGGATTCATCATCATCCGTGAATGGGATTCACCCATCAAAAACAAAAAGTAAGTGAATACAACCATAGGACTCAAGAGAACAAGAAGGAGCTCGATTCCTTGCTCACTTTGCTTAGGACAAACAAGTGCACACAAGATGATATTCTAGTTTATGATGATGCGGTGAGAATCTTACAAGATAATTAGGGTCTAGCAATTATATGAGCTTCCATGTTTGGAAGTATGAGCCCTTGTATCGGTGGCTCATTAGGAGGGTGCACGAGGACTTCTTCTACTTTTCATAATGTAGAGTTAGAATCTCATATGCACTTATCTCATTAGTTACATGTTTGAAGGCCACATGAGAGGACATAAAAAGTGATCTCACAGATAAAGCCACAATTTTAAAGACCAAAGAGGAGTTGGGTTACTGAAAGGTCCACATGGAATGGATATAGATAAATTGAAGAACTGTCTAGTTGTCAAGCAAGCGTGACACACCTTGTTACAAAGTTGAATGATCAGGAGCGGTGGTCACGGGTAAATACTATGTGATTACACATGGCACGTAAGATATCAGAAGGGGCAATCTAAAACATTATAGGCTATATTGCAGAACAAATAGTCGAAGAAGCTCACACATGAGGAAGATCAGCTTTGGGGCTGTTTTACTATCACTGGTATTCATGGAGATTGGAGTACCAGACGGACCGAAGGAAAAAGTATGGGAATACCCCATGGAGAACAAGTCACCAGCTAAAAGGTTTAGCAAGTATCTATGTAAAGGGGCCATGATAAAAATGTAAAGAAAAGGGCGAGAGAAATGGTATGAAAGGCTCCGCACAACATTTCGAGAAGAGTGGTGCATCCCAAAGGACCTACCAAGGTAGTGTTAGGGAAACAAGTACAATTTATAGTATATCAACATTTACGCATTGTGCACCGTATATCTGGAGCCCTTGGTGTAAATTGCCTTATCCATTCAATGTAAGGTATTTGCAAAGACATCTATTTATAGATTTATAGACACGCACCAACGGGTATTCCATGTAGATAAGGTAGACTACGAATACCATACGTTGGGGAAGAATTATGTGTACCACTGGAAAAGTACTTATATAGAGAAGATCATTTCAAGGTTACGAATATTAAGACAATAAGTCCGCTATAGCAGATGTGGGGGTAGAATTGGTGTATCTCCACCTGAAGCTAAAGATGGAGGATAAAAATTATGTGGAAGGTGATTTCACACTTCCAACACCACCAAAGGGAAAGCATACAATGGAGAACATCCCAGTGCCTAAGCCCATAGAGCCAATTGAAGTGGAGGATGAGGAGGAGGAGTGCGAAGATAGTGGTGGTTTAGAGAATAAATTTAGGTGACATCCTAAAAAAAAGGGTGAAGTTGAATGTGCCATTACACCACCTCAGCCACAAGAGGGGGATGATGAGGCCTTAAATGCGGTCAAGGGGAGCACGAGTTTAAGAGGGTGTTTAGGAGAGCAAGGACCCAAGGTGCTACTCTAATCACTATGCAAAAATCACCCGAGACTCTCCCCACTTTGAAGGAGGAAACCATGCAAAGAAGAAGGCAATTAAAGTTAAATGAGAAGGTGGAAGAGTCAGAGGAAAGCACACCTAATTCTCCTACACTTCTAGAGAACACAAAAGAATAGGGTGAGGAATCAAAGGAAAAATAAGAGGATGAGAAAAGACCAGAGGAAATAACTATAGAGAATGTTCAAGACATAGAGACACAAGTCCCAAATTTGGAAGCTAAAGTCCCTAAGCAACAACGGTCTAGAAGAACAAGTGGACAAAGACATTCCACCAACCATGGGGTATGCAGAGGACGTAGGAAAAATTGTCTGCGCCACTTCTAGAGCATGATAGCATAGAAGGATTTATTTAGATGGGAGCTAATGGATGAGGATATGGTGACTGTGCGCACTCGAAAGAAACTATCGTGGTCAATGCACACCCACATGGATGAGCCTGAATTTGATGTGTGTGAAGAGTCATGCATTTCGAGATGATTGAAGAAGGCACCCCAAGCTAGACACATGACAGTAAAGCCTACTTTGTCATGTCAGATGAGTAGGTCAGCAATGCATTGGTGAAGGTTTCATTAAGGTGGCTAGAAGAAACATGGACAAAGATGTAACAATCAGAGCGCTGCACGAGGAGCTGAAGATAAAGGATGTAGAGATAGCACATATAACGTAGGAGAGGGACTTTGTGCAGAAGAAAAATGAAGTATTTATCAACATCACAGAGGAGATTGGGGACAATTTCATTAGAGCAAGGCCACACTTGGAGGCCAAGGTACCATAGACATTTCCTTCAGTGATACACTATGTAGGAAATTTGGTGGACTTGGTACTTGAAGATGAACCTCTACGCATGCTTAATGCCAGAAGCTCAAAGAAAGATAACGAACAAGTGAAAGCATTAGTGATGTAAAAAATATCATCTTATGAAGTGTTGTTACAACCATTACGGAAGTATTGAAGAAAGTAGACCACACTTTAAACATATGCAAAGCGCCGAGGTGATTATCAACATAAGGAACCTAGAAGAAAATAGTGAGGTCCAGAAAGGAATGAAGGATGAGACATTGGGCCACACAAAAAGATTGTCAATGGTTAAGTAGAAGTGTGAGGCCCTAGAAGCGGCATAAGAGCCATACAAGACTAGACTAAAATATCTTGGGAAGATATTTGTGCAGAAGATGGATATTTTAGAAGGGAGAATGACATCAATGTCCAACATTGTGTTAGTTTTATAGAATGACAAAGGAGAGATTACGAGTGATGAGTTCGAGTCCATTGTTGTGGACATCCAAGAAAAAGTAGAACAAGCACTCATTGAATGGTAGGTTTTGGAGGCTGAAATAAAGGAGGAGTATCTAGATTTGATACTTCAAACTGATACAGAGGAGGCTGCCTCATAACTTCATAGAAATTATTTATTTATCTACATTCTTTCATTCTTATTCTTTCCATTCTTTTATTCTTTACTTCAATTTTTGGAGATACCCATTATCGGGATGACAATGAGATTAGTGTGGGGTAATGTTGATCAAAGAATAATTGTCAAATATCACACAAGGAGTCCATGTGGGATAGAAGGCCCGAACTAAGGGCACGAAGGAAAGGAAGGACCCGCACATGGAAGGCAAGTTCAACTTTTAGGACTTAGCTGATTTTGAGCATGAAGACCTATTTTTAGAAGATGGCGTGCATAACAAACAAACGATGCAGAGACGTGCATGCCATGCATTTTCTATCTTTGGAGGATCGCATCGAAGTGTTTTCCATGGAGACGATCCAAGAATAGGATTGATATTTCAGATTAAAGCTGCCGCAAGAGGTCTATAGATATCACACTTCCATGTGTGGCTATGCTTATAAATGGTGCGTGGCTATTAATAACATGTGGCCTATTTCTGGAATAGATGAGCGGTGAAGGACAATTCCCACCATATATATATGATGTTAGGTGCATAGTAGAGGTGTGTGTGTAACAAATAATATGTAGAGAGTATGTATGGGTGATATAGAGGTATAGATATATATGCGTATGTCTCGAATTATCGTATCAAATCCATACACGCATTAGTATAGATTAACATTACTATAAGGAGATTTTGTATTTATTAATAGATAGAAGATATTGGATGAATCTAAGTTTCATTCGTGTGTGTAATTGAGTAGTGCATATTATTAAGTCAATCATGATTACTTGTTTAAGCTTGTTCTTTCATAGATCTCGAGGGTAGCATGCATTGTAGACCGATGGATTAGTTATCAATCTATATGTTTCTTCCTTCATCGTGCTAACATCCTACTACGAAACCCTAAAGAGGGACCTGGTACCTTTGCATGCTTTGGGTGAGTGGTCATTCAAGGTTAAGTGATGTGCCGCGCGTGACTAGGGTGTTATCTGTAAATTCAGGATGCATCATTGGTAAATTCTAGGTTGCATCATTGTTCAAGTCCTAGGTTACTAAGCGATCCACGTATATTGTGTACAATATTTTGTTTTTGGTCTTTCCTTTTTGGTTTGTTTCCAGTTTCATGTGTGTTGTCTTCTATATTGGTTTTGCCTTTGACTCTATTTTCCCAATGGATAAGGCACTAGTTTGCTTTCCCAGAGTTTTTCTATGGTTCTTGATCTTGCCTCATTCCTCTATCAAGTCATCCCCAGAAAGAGCTAGCTATTATCACCCTCAAAATTCCCCTCTCTTTTAAGTTGAGTTTTGAAATTTTTTAGTCGGTACCTTGGAGTAATCTGTGCTTTTTCTTGAAAATATATTCCTTCATTCGGATGTCATTGTGAATCCTTCTCTTTGGCTGTGGATCGTGTCAATCCTGGTATTGTTTGTAGTTTTTCATTCCATGGAGAACAATTTGAAATTTGGGCGTAAAGGTGGGGTTTTCCCTTTCTTTTTATTTTTCCATAGTCGTGAATGACAGACATATCTTCCCTGTCAATTGTACCCCAACATCCATGGGTACGTGGACATCTCTGATTGGATGCGGCGTGGTGGGTTTATCTTTTAAACTTGTCACTTTTGTTATTTGTTGCAAAAGTGTCAAATTGGCCCTATGGCCCGAAGGATCCTAATTGGTTGTTTCAAGTAGTAGCGGAAGCCTCCATACATCTCAACAGTGCACCTCCAAGTGTAGGGCCCAAGGGACAGTCCTAAAATGAGCATAGGCTTTCCATGTGTCCCAGGTCCAAAAAGAAGATAGAATAATCCCAAATTGGCTAAGTATGGAAGGTTCAGTGGATGGCGCCACATGCCTCATTGGCACAAATTCAAGGGTTGAAGCCAAAGACGGTTCCCTAAACTTGCGCCACTCTCCACATGTCCAATTAGCACACCTCCAAGGGTAAGGTCCAAACAGAGTCTCCAAATGAGTGAGAAGCCTCCACGTGTCCCGAGTTAGACATAAAGCCTTCACCAAATAGAGGGACTTAGTCAAAAACACAAAACAACTAAACTGGCCTGTAAAGGCACATGTAGCCATGTTACAAGTGGTAGTGGAAAGGTGGGATCTTTTTGTGTTTTGATGCTTTGAAAAGTCAAAGTGGGAAAGCAGTCGTTAGAGTGATTTGGGAATTTTGGCTTTGTTTCCATAAGGGTGTAAAGTATAAAGTAAGCCGCGACTCGCCATTGAAAAGTCAAAGCACGAAGGTGGGCCGTCAAAGCAATTTGGGAATTTTGGATTTGTTTCCATAAAGAGCTTAAAGTTATAAAGTGACCCGCAGCCCCACTCATGCCAAGGGATAAAGTCAAATGTTAAGCCCGCATTGAAATTCAAATTGGGGAGGCGGAGCAATTTGAGTTTTTGAGCCCGCGTTGAAAAGAGTTAAAATTGCAAAAGTGAGCTATGATTCCATCACCACTCAAGTAAAGCCACATGTTAGGCCTATATCAGAAGCAGATGGGTGGGCCAAAATGTTCAAGTGCCATTTCTCTAAAAGGCACAAAATACAAAAGGCGTCCTCAGGCCCGCTTTAGTTTAAATCTCTCCCACGTGGATAGCTCAAATTCAAAGTTTGCAAAGGCAGGATGAACGGATATGATTCAATGCATTTGGTTTTTCCGCCAGGCATGGAAATGGCCGAGGTGTTAGAGAAGTTTAGATGTCGGTTTCTTGAATCAGTTTCATCATTTTTGTAACCAAATGTAACCGTTCTTGGAAGCTATTTAATGGCTTCTCCACGCCATTGTTGAGGGTTGGATCCTGGCATTCTTGAAATTGTAATAGATTTGAAAATAATCAATACAAAATTTTTCCCTTTCTTCCTCTATAATTCCTTCTTTCCTTGTTCAAATTTGTGAATCATCCATCTTTGCATGCTAAGAAACTTTGTGTTCTTATTTATATGATTTTGGAACTTTGTGTCTGTGGAATTATATTTGTTATGAAAGTGAATGATTCTATTATGCATCTCCCTTGCTCAATACATATAAGGTTATACTCTGCTATCTATATTTCCTAAAAGTATTGTTATGTTCTTCCTCTCTCATCTCCTTAGTTCTTCCATTCTTTCATATTGATGATCTTTGGGTATAAAACGTTTCAAGGTATCAAGAATCCACACTTTGAAAGATGTACATTTGTACATAAGTTTTGTTGCTTGCTTTCAATAAGGAAACCTCTCCCATTAAAGAGGGGGACTTGTTGTCCCTCTGAGCGTGGTTTGTTAAAGTACTATTTTAAAACCCAACAGGTGGCACTAAGTGCTCTAGTGTGTCAAAAGGAATAAAAATAACTATTTTAATAGAAAAAAATTACCTCGGTGGATAGAAGAAGGGCGAGAATTACCACAAGATGGGAAAACATGCCCTAGGGCACTGGTAAACTAATATACCCACCCGGGGGGAGGTAACTCAATCACAACCAGTTCATTTGTACTAGAGCTCTTGCAAATGTTTACCGCGAGCGATAGCGAATAGCCTTGAGTGAGATGATGAGGCTACCGAGCGAGGGAGGAGACAAGAAGATCGCATCCAGGAGTTCATGCGAGACCCGGTGTATGGACCGTATGTGAGTGGCCTATCCTTCTTTGTGAATTACGTATTTAACAAATTTTTTAGGGAACTTTAGGTTAGAGTAGGAAAATTTTGACATATTCACGTATGCACATGCGTCGGTCCCGATGGGTATGCGCATGTGTATCCATGAAAAAAACATATACATGCATGTGTATCCGTCGGATGGAAGTTTAAAGGATGCCCACCCGCATCATCGAATAGGATGCATCTATGTCCTAGGTGGAGATAACGGGAGTGCATACACGCATGCGTGGAAACAAGCATGCATGCGTCATCTTTGGGCACGTGTGCGTCTTGTGTGGATGAGAAAAAATAGAAGGGGTGCATATGTGCTAAGATAGGCATGTATGCATTGCGAAGGGTGCATATTAATCGGGAAGAAGGCAACAGAACACCTTTCGGTGAAATAGTTAAGGAGAAAAGAAAGAAAACTAGAAGAAAGTTGAAATTTAGGAAATAAGATGGAAGAATTAGATAGAAATATCAACTAATACATGTGTTTTTTCTTGTTTGTAGCGTATATTACCGGTCCTGCATACCCACGAGCGATATGTTCAGCTAGTGGTAATAGAGGCACAATTTGATGAGGATGATAGGGCGATATTGGATAGCCTCCTATACATCACGGGATTGGCTTATGTGGCTGATATGCCTCAGATCACATTGGATCATGACCTTCTAATAGTTGTAGTAGAGAGATGACACAACAAGATTCAATACTTTGGATGCCGACCAAGGAGATTACAATTACTCTCAAGGATGTGTGGCATATTATGTGGGTCCCAATCCAAGGTCAGCTCATCCAGTCTACAAGCCATTGGCTCAATATTCAGCGGTATATCTTAGATTTTTTGTTGTTCCGACGATACTATGACATGCCTAACACATTTAAACTAGGATCTTCATTTGATTACCTAATACCGAAGAGAAAATGGTAGGGCTAGCCACATTGCTTTAGATTTGGGTGTGGGACCACATTGCTATTGGTCATCCCTAGGCGTTTTGAGAGTTCGGGTTCCCAAGAGCCTTCTACTATGGGTTGGGTCCCGATTGGGGACGATGTGTAGCCATACATGGGAGATGCATATCACTACCACCGTGAGCTTGATGAGCTACAACAGTGATATGGTATGGAGGCCTTACAGATATTTCTAGTGGCCTGAGGACGGTTTAGAGCTCGGCACGGATATAGTTGAGAACTTCATATTAGGCAGCCATAGATATACAGGGTAGATCGGTACCAGAGGTAGTTTGGCATTACCTAGGATGTTCTTGGGCCAGATAGGTGGTATGCTCATAGGGCCCGAGAGTACATTGATATGGGTCCACAGATTGCTCGAGATAGAGCACTAACCAATTTCCTATAGGTGGTACCTGCTATGTGGGTGCCATTGAGATAGATCAAATATCCTGGGTACCACACCTGAGTATGCGCCATGGTACCATGGTGTGTTTCCATGTTGTTTGACTATTTACAAGTGGTGTATAATGCCGGTGTGAGAGCTCCTCTAGTGGGGCCTCCCAACGGTGACGAGGGTGGAGCCGGCGGTGGTGATGACAATGATGATGATGATGATGGTGGTCCTGACTCACACCGTTATGTTCGGGGTAGGGGATAGGGTCCAGAATTATAGTAGCCATAGAAATGGGGTCCTTGGCATAGGCCAAGAGAGGATTTCAAGGCACCTGACATAGAGTTTCCTCCATTAGGCATTCCAACGGGGATATATGCCCCTCTTCAGTAGGTATTTCTAGAGTAGGGCCCACAACCTCGGCTCCAGGGGTGGTGGTGATGGTGGACAGTTGGCTTCCCTTCAGCAATAGTTACAGGTGATGATTGTCATTTAGTTATAGGTGGAGGGAGAGAGGGATGCAGCCAAGCAGTGCGAGCCCTTATAGAAGAGTGAGATCGGAACGCACTCGTATAGATTTTGATAGTGGAGAGGGATCAAACCAGAGTAGAACCCACTCAAGGTAGGGATAGTACCTCATGGAAAAGATAGATTAGTGAGATGGCTGCATCGGGGGCTTAGATACTGAGCCTTTTACACTAGTATCAGACCCAGGTGTAGATGGTTGTTTCTCAAACGGACCATGCCCAGGCATAGTCACAGGGTTATATAATGTAGAGAGATTAGGAACGAGCCCGGATGCGTATTATTATGTAGATAGAGACCAAGAGGTCACTGCTTCTGAGACAAGATCGGGTTGATAGTTGCAGATTGATAGGTGAGTGAGATGCCACTCTATAAGTAACTATTTCTTACGGAGATGCATATCGATACATGATGCTATGAGGGTCGGTGATGAGGCCTTATACTATAAGACTACCTATTTCAAATCAGTCTCGGTAGGGCAGAGAGTAGTACCTTTTGAGCACTCAGGTGTGAGCACAACATGCTCCAGGTCATGGTGATCAAGCCATTCAGTTAGGTCAGTTCGACATTCCGTTGCAAAGCAGCTAACTGGATAGTAGGTTGATACCCCAGGTATTAGTCCATCACAACCTGTCACTCTTCCATCCTCCAAGACATGGACTCGGGCCCCAAGTAAGGGTGAGAGCTGTGATTGAGCTATTCATTTTCCCATTTATATAGATGTATTATATACATGCCTCTTATGAAGGCTGATTTTTGATGTATAGATTTATGTCCCATTGTTTTGACAATGCCTCTTGATGAAGGCTGGATTTTTGATGCATGTACCTTTTAGATGGCATATTGTATCGATGATGTACACTCGAGTATTGACATGGACAATTATATATGTATCATATGGAAATTTCATGATGATTTTGTTATGTTATACTGTGATTATGATTTTTATGATTAGTGACCATTGATTTGCAATCATTGTATAGATTTAGAGATGTGTATGTTTCATGCTTTCATATTAATGATATATCGTAGATAGTATCACATGTTTTTGATTTATGGAATGTTTTTGATTTCTTATTCTAGCACTTGGGATGATACTAGATGATATTGGTGTGGGGGATAGATTTTTTATTATGTGTAACCCCTCTTTCCCCATTGATGATACGATATGTGATGATTAGCTTAGCATACATGCATGATGTAATACTTAGCATTTTTGTATATATGATGTAGTAGATGATGTTTTATATGTGATGAATGATAGGTGATAGATGTGATAACAAACAACTGTGCAAGAAACAAATACACAAGCAAAAGTTAACAAAGCTAAACAACTATACCTATACAACATAACATAACCAAGATGCAAACTACATGAATTTATTAAACATGCCAAAGAGATCAAATGGACATTTTAATCTAAGTAATTAAAAATGAATCCCAATAGATGTATACAAGCTACGAATGAACCTAATGCCATATACAATTAAATCAACTAAGATCCAACCCATGGCAAGAAAATGATTCACAAAATCACACGAAAAAGAGTATTCTTAATAAAAACTATACAAACCAACAACTAAAAACAATCAAATTATTACCTTGTTTTTGCAGGGACAACGTTGATATATTTTCTAATGTTTTTGGGTTTATCTAAAAAAAAGATAAGTTTTCAAGGCTATTGTTTACATCGTTTTGAGGCTTCTCTAAGACAACATTATGCAATTGGTGTAGCTTCGTCCCTAGAAGGGAGAGTTTCTAAATTTTTAGGTTTTTGTGTATCCTTTTCTAAATGTTTTTACGTTTTCTAAGGTCATGTTCTAAAAGTAATGTACAAGGAAAAAGAAGCGTGGATGCTCACAGCGTGATGTGGGAATATACAAAAGGAGGAATGCCATGCATGTATGTAAGAGAAATTTAAGTGTGCAGGTTCCCCCAATGATAGATGGGAATATAAAAAGGTAATGTCCTTAACGCCGATATAAGAGCAACTAAGCCAAATCATGGTTTGGAAAAGGTAGATTCAGTAGGGTTCTTATACCTAGGAAAGGAAGTCATATCTAGAAAGTGGTGAGGGTTACCCATCTTGCTGTAAGAGTGAATTGTGACCGACGAATCCTCCTTGAGCATCGAAATTGGTTTTCACCCAAATACCTACCCACTACGCCACAATTGCATGGTTTTCACATGTGGACGACCTACTTTTCTTTATTGTTTTCTCAATTTTCCATTTTTTTTCTTGTTTTTTCTTTGTTTTTCCATTTTTAGTTCTTATCTGATATTCTCGTCATGATTAAGCATAAAACCACTTGAGTTGCATGGAGTTCATAGGTTGGAATCTCTTCACCATCTGAGTATGCAAGTTTATAGGATCCTGACCCATACTTAACAACCACAACATAAGGGCCTAACTAGTTAGCTTTAAACTTACCTTTCTTTTCTCTATCTTTGACGGTGTTATTCTAATTTTATTTTAGAAATAGATCTCCTACATCAAATTACCAATGAATGATGTGTTTGTTGTATCCCTGACACTCGTTTTTGATATATTTTCGGGTGATTGGCGCTCACGATACACTTTTCATCTAACAGCCCAACTCTACCAGTCGAGAAACTTTATAGTCCTCATCTTTATCAAGATAGTCCCTGAGAGATATTCTCAGGGAAGGAAGCTCCACTTCTAGAGGTATGATGGCTTCAATTCCATAGATAAGTAAATATGGTGTCACACCACTTGGAGTGCGAGATGGAAGTTTGATAGGCCCGGAGGCGGGATGTATCTGTAAGTGCCAATTACGGCGGTTTTACTAAGAATTTTCTCCATAATCCATAAAATGGTTTTATTAGTAGCCTCTGCTTGTCCATTACCTTGGGGTAATAAGGTATAGACCACTTGAGTTGGATATGGAAACATTGGCACAATGTCTTTACCATTTTATTTTTGAAGGATTTACCATTATCTATGACAATGGTGGAGGGGATACCATAATGACAGATGAGATGGTTCATAATGAATTTAGAAATTTGTGCACTGGTGACGTAAGTAAGAGGGACAACCTCTACCCATTTGGTAAAATAATCGGTGGCAGTGATAATGTGAGTATGGCCATCTAAAGAAGAAGGATGGATCTTCCCTATAAGATCTAGACCCCATTTAGAAAATGGCTAAGGCATTGCGATAGGATGTAAAGCTTGGGCTGGAACATGTATTAAGTTTCCATACTTCTAACATAGCTCACATTTCTTTACAAAATTACAATAGTATAATTCCATGATAGGCCAATAATATTCTACTCTTAATAGTTTTTATCTAATACCATGCCGCTAGTGTGTGCTCTAGAAATACCACCATGTACTTCCTTAATAGCATGGATTGAGTCAACAACATCCAAATAGCAAAGTAGATTCTGTCAGTAGCCACAATGATAAAGGGTGCCTCCTAGGAGGGTATAACAGGCTATACAAAAGATAAGGGCTTTCTTATCTCGAATGGGTGATGTCTAGTGGAAAAGTGCCATCTTGTAGGTATCGAAAGATAAGGTCATACCAGGGGGATAATAGACCAACAACTTCACATACTAAACATGACTCTGGCATATCATATGCGGGCACTTGTAAATGCTCTACAAAGAAAGGAATCTTACTTTCTGAGGTGGAATGCGTAATAGAGACCCAATAGTAGCCATAGCATCCACGGATCTATTATGTGACCTTGGTTTTTGCTCAAATATGATCTATGTAAAGTACTCCTTCGGGTTTTGACCATTTTCTTATATGGAATGAGTTTCTCATCTTTAACTTTATACTCATCATTAACTTGTGTAATGATAAGTTCATAGTCTCCAATGACCCATAGCCGTATTTAATATTCCAAGTAATAGCTAGCTTGAGGACAACAATGAGTGCCTCATACTCGTGATGTTATTAGTGCACAGTAAATCCCAATCGAATGCTCTTGGTATGACCACCCCTGGGGGAGTAATGAGCACCACTCCTGCTCCGGATATGTGGAAGGTGAAAGATCCATCAAAATGGACATGTCATTCTATAGACTCTTCAATGTACATCATAGATGCATCTAGAAAATCTAGGCACAAAGGTTCCATTCTTGGTAGAGGAGCTTCTACTAATTGATCAGCCAATACTTGTCCTTTCAAGGATTTTTGATTTATGAACTTGATATGAAATGCACTCAGGAGAATGATCCAATTAGCCATTCAGCCTGTGATGGAGGGTTTGGATAAAAGGTATTTGAGAGGGTCAAGTGTCAACTTTGGATATGAGTTTTGTTTTATTGTTTAGGAGATAATGGCAAAGTTTTTAGAAGGTAAAGAAAAATGCCAAGCAAGCCTTTTCAATCTGTGGGTAATTCAATTCGTACACAATCAAGGTGCAAATGAGATAGTAAAATACTCTCTCTTTATGGTCTAAGTCGTATTGGGAAAGTAGTGCACCAATAGCAAACTAGGTAGTAGAAATGTACAAGAGGATAGGTTTGCTTGGGGTAGGCGGCATGAGTATAGGTGGGTTGACCAAGTACTATTTTAGTAGTGCAAAGGCCTTTTGGAAATCTGGTCCCCAGTTGAATGCAACATCTTTCTTTAGTAAATGGGTAAAGGGGTGGCACTTATCCACCAGTTGTGAAATAAAGCGATGAATCACCTAAATTTTCCCTTGTAGACTCCTCAGTTGTTTGAGAGTGGTAGGTGGTGGCATTTCCATGATAGTCGTAACCTTTGTAGGGTCCACTTCAATCCCTCTTTGTGAAACAATGAACCCTAGGAGCTTTCCTGATAAAACACCAAAGACACATTTCTTAGGGTTCAAGCGAACCTTATAATCTCGGAGACACTGAAAAATACGTCTCAACACTTCAAGGTGCTCTCCTCTACTCTTAGATTTAACTTGGATGTCATCAACATAATCTTCCACGATGTCATTCATCATATCATGGAAGATAAAAATCATGTCCTACTTGATAAGTAACCTGCATTATTGAGTCCAAAAATCATGACCTTGTAGAAAAATGTTCCCCACGAGGTAATGAACATTGTTTTATGTTGATCTTCTTCGGCAATCCATATCTGATTATAACCTGAAAACCCATCCATTAAAGACAACATTTCATAACCAGCAGTGGAATCCACTATCATGTCAATATTAGGCAAAGGGAATTCATCCTTAGGCATGCCTTATTGATGTCATGGAAATTAGTACAAATTCTTATGCCGACAGGATTCTTCTGTACAGGGACTATGTTAGAGATCCATTCTGAATAGTCAATGGGTTTAATAAAATCAGCAGCCATAAACATGGATGGGTGTAAACAAATTTTTTTGGAAAGTACTATCTCTAATAAAAATGCACAAGGTATGCTCCTTTCTCACCCCAAAAATGGGTTGTGAGAACCCAACGGTATAGATAAAAAAAGATGTAAAGAAACTAAGCGCCACTTGGGCAGAGTTTTTCCTCATTCAAAAATGAGAATAAAACTGAGCTAAAGTGGGACGTAGTTTAATTCCATGATGAAGGACACTTAGATCAAACATACATGGATTCTTTTCCTTGTTCGAAAAACAAGGTTCAGACTCCAAGTGAGTCATCACTTCATGATGGCTTGACACAACAATGGACTAGAAAAGTGGGCTCTAAGAAAAAATGGCCTCCTTAATAAGTTCTCTCAACTAGGTGTCACAAACCATATTAAGCGAGCTTGATTTACCCAAATATTCACCCTGACTATCTTGGGAGTATCTCAACTTTACTTTACCCCCTTCTGATACAATGAGCAACTAGTGTGTTCATTGTTTAGATCGTCACTAGGGTCTCCATATGGATAACTTGGGACACTAATCTCACAAGGTGTACTAGTCAAGTGGGTAGCGGCGCTTCCTATTTCATCCATGAGGATACTCGGTACGTGGAATACTTTAGGGTTCTGGAACCACCCCCATTTTTATAGCTTAAGGCGTTATGCCAAAGGGGTTATGTTCTAGTTGAGCGGATAGGAACGTACACTTTTCCGAAACCTACAATACAATGTGATGAAAATGGTGTGTTTTTTATCTTTTTAACTTTAAATGTGGTTTCAAGTAGCACACCATTTGGCAATCTGCATGTAAACACATGTATTAGAAGTTTTGTGTTTTGTTTAGACACATTTCTTTAGCAAGCGTTAGGTCCTATAGATAATGATTTTAGTATTTTTCCATTTGAAAACTTCAAGAAAGAGAATTTACACTTTTCTTTTGATTCCTAAGATCGCCAAAAGGCATGAAGGAAGAGCATAGGCAATGTGAAAGTTCCACTAAGACAAATCATATGGAAATCTATTTTACTTTTTCAGTATCATAGAATACGTTTCTTGTAAAGTATGACATAAAGTTTGTACAAGTGTTTTTGATCTCCAAGAATTCCTAAAAGGTGCGAGGAGAGAGCATACACACTTTACAAGATTTATTCAAGCTAAGAAATGAAAAAACTTAAGTTGTGCAAGATGAAATAACAAGACAAAACCTTGTAACTACCTTATTAGTCATACAAAAACTCGAAAAAGTTTAAGAAAATGATTTGACATGGAGAATTTTTTTCAAATTTAATCACACACACCTACGCACCTGAGATGACACCAAACTTTCACAAATGATCTCTAATGCCAAGATCTCGAAATATGAGATTTTTTTGTTATGAAAATAAGGTGTAAGGCTGAGAGGGAGGGGTGACCCTTCTATTTATAGTTTTCTACTTGGGAGAGTTTGGAATTTGGGTGCATGTGGGACTAAAGCTCAAAAATCACTTTTAGATTAGATTAGGATAAACATGATTTAGGCTTAGTTAAGCTTTGTTTAGGCTAGTTAACTAGGGTTTATGCTAGTTCAACTTGATTAACAAGTGATTAGAGACTCATTGAAAGTTGGGTTGGGTATGGTTAATCAATTGTGGTGATAAATAGCCTACGAAGCTAATAGAATTGGTATGGAGAGAACTAGGGATGTTCCAAATGGTCGAAAGGAGGAATTTTTAGCTAATAAGAGAGATATTAGCCCAATAAGTTGAATATGGGAAGAATACAACCAAAAAGTGTCATGAATGGGCATCCGATAATGGAGCGAAGAATAGGGAATTAACAAAGTGTCATTAATTGAATGGATTGGATGAAATGCTAAGTGTAAGCATATTTTAGGTGTCTACAATTGTGTCCCCAGTTTCCTCCATAGAGTATTCAAAAGTGACTCAAAAACTTCATGTTGCGATATGAAGTGATCGTTCTTGAACTCCATGTAATTTAACCATTTCTAAAAAAAGACAAATCTGCAACTCTAGAAGCATCATTAGTTAGTTTAAAAGAAATGAAATGTGCCATATTAAATAATCTATCAACTACAACAAAGATAGAATCATTCCCTCACTTTTTGTTAGGAAGACCTAACACAAAATCCATACTCAAATCAACCCATGGCCTTGTAGGATCAGGTAATGACACATACAACCCAAGATTATGTGCATGGACCTTAGCCATTTGACACACTCTACATCTTACTACAATCCTACTTATGTCCCTCTTTACCTTTGGACAATAATACATTTTTACAACAAGATCAAGTGTCCTACTTATACCAAAGTGTCCAGCCAACTCCCCACTATACAATTCTCTTATAATATTTTCTCTCAATGAACCAATAGGGGATGCACAATTGTTTCCCCTAAACAAATAACCATCTTGCTTCAACTAATCGAAGAACCACTACCTACTATAGAGTCCTTAAGTTGTCTCACAACATCACCAAAATCTAGATCACCTTCATACAATTCCTTAACTACCTCAAACCCTACTACATCATTTTACATTGTAGTCAAAAGTGCTACATGCCTACTCAAGACATCAGTAACTTGATTCGTCTTACCCGAGTTACAATTTAAGACAAAAGTATATTCTTGAAAAAATGAAACCTATTTTACATGTGTACTATTTAGTTTCTTTTGTGTGTTTACATACCTCAAGCCTTCATGGTCATTGAAGAGTAAACATTATTTTTCTTTCAAGTAATGTCTCCACTACCTTAATTCCTAAACAATAGCATAAAATTCCATACCATAAGTAGAATATTTTCTCCCGACTTCATTTAGCTTTTCATTGAAGAATGCCACAGTGGTCGTCCCTTCGTGACTCAAGATAGCTCAAATCCTAACATGTGAGGCATCATAGTCAACCTTGAAGACCTTTCTAAAATTTGGCAATAACAAAACAGGTGCTTCTGACACTTTCTTCTTCAATAATTCAAAACTATCTATTTCTCTCTTGGTCCATATAACGTCCCTTCATTTTGTACAACTGTTATGGGTGCAGTGAATTTTTCCAATCCATGAAAACTATGAACCGCTTTCACATTCCTTGGAATAGGCCATTCTAAAATTGCCTTTAATTTTTCCTCATCCATCCTCACCCCATCCTCTGATATGAAAAACCCCAAAAAACAAAGACTCTTCTGAAGAAATCTACACTTCTTTAAGTTTGCATATAGACTCTCTTTACATAAAAAGTCTAACACCAATTTCATATGTAACAAGTGTTCTTCCACTATCTTATTGAATATTAGAATATCATCAAAATAGATGACAACAAACTTACAATTTTATTCTCGAGTACTTTGTTCATTAGCCTCATGAATGTACTAGGTGCATTAGATAGCCCAAATGGCATCACCATCCACTTGTACAATCCTTCTTTTGTTTTGAAAGTTGTTTTCCATTCATCCCCTTCATAGATCCAGATCTGGTAGTACCCACTCCATAGGTCAATATTGTTAAAATATCGGGCTCCCGCTAGCACATCCATCATATCATCCAATCTTGGAATTAGGAACCAATACTTAATTGTAATATTATTTATGGCCCTACTGTTTACACACATTATCTATCCTCCATCTTTTCAGGAGTCAATAGTGCTAGAGTTACACAAGGACTCATGCTTTCTCTCACTAACCCTTTCTATATTAGATCTGTGACATGTCTTCTCAACTCTTCACTTGTGCCGGACTAATCCAATAGGCTTCTTGGTTTAGAAGGGCCGATCCTGGGATCAAATCAATATGGTGTTGCATATCTTTCTTTGGAGGTAACCCATCTAGTAGCTCATATCGTATAACATTTTTGTATTCATTAAGTACCTTTTCCATAGCAATAGGTATATTAAAATCCTCTATTTCCACCTTATTTGACATCAATGCATAACACCAATCAACTTCTTCCATTTCTATAACAAACTCTTTTGTAGCCACTAAGCCCTCACTCTTCTCTTCTTCCTTGAAGGGTAAGGAGACCACCTTTACACCATCATTCCAAAAGTATATGTATTTTTACCTCCATTATGTGTAACCTTTATATCGTATTTCCAAGGTCTCCCTAGTAATATATGGCATGCATCCATGGGATAACATCACACCACTAACCTAATCCTTATAGGTATTCCCAATCAAAAACTTTATAAGGCATATTTTATCTATCATTACCTCATTCCCTTTCTTGAACCATGATATACGATAGGGATATGGGTGCTTCTCACATTTTAGATTGAGTTTATCAACCATCACAATTGAAACCATATTTTCACAACTACCACCATCAATAATAATTTTTCTTACCTTTCCTCGAGTAGTTCATTTTGTTCGAAATATTATTTTTCGTAGTTAGGAATAAGCACCAACAACATCTTGTTCTTTCTCCTTCTTTGGGAAATCATCATCCTCCTTGACATGAGGGTTTCACCAAAGTCTGCAAAGAACCTCCATTTCTTCTTCCTTTTCGATTCAACAACATTTACTCATGGTTGTTCTCTCTTTGCCATCTATCTTATATAGGATAGTGCGGACACTCAAAATATTTGTGCCCCTCTTCACCACATCTCGTAACATTCATATTTCCTTTGGGGGCTATGTCAGCCCCGTCCTCCATTATAACCTCTTCCCTATAAAATCCCCTACTTATTTGGTAATTACCATGGCTTTAACCTAAATCTTCATACCCTTCTCGCATTACAGGATTTACCTTTTGTTTATTCAAATCTACCCCGCCTCTCATTGGAGATGATGATGGCCCTCTCTTCACACCTCTTCTAAAATTATTCCTCTTGTCCTTTTATTTATTTTTAATGCGAGTTGATTAGAATCATCCATTCTATGGATCCGAGCATAATCAACTCATCTTGTATGGTGTAACTCAACCCATTTATATACTTTGTATAGCCTTCTATTCTTCGACTCCTCCTATTCCACCCTAATTAGTAGCTTGAAAAATTCATTAGTATACTCCTAAATGCTGAGATCCTCATGTCTTAGGTTTTTAACCTTCGAAAGAGTGTCTAAGAATAATATGAAAAGGTGAAGTATCAAAGGTCAAACTAGGAATTAGGGTGTGCTAGGCTAACAAGGAGATGAAAGAGGAACCTAAGAAGCCAAATATAGTGATCAATTAGAAAATTTCTCCCTTAGGAAACATATGAATGCAATGCATGTGATTAGGACCTAGAAATGTACCCAAGTGCGTCATTTAGTGTCTACATTTACCCCTAGTTTATGTTGTTAGATAAATATTGGTAATATAAAGTAGATAAATATATGTACTGATAACCATATAGATTGATGATGAAGAGCGTGTCGAGAGATAAGAAAAATCATGGAGTGATAAAAATGGAAGCATGGAACCTAGAGAAGAGGAAGTAAAAGTGATGATGACCCTAGGGTGGGAGCATATGTGTTGATGTTGTGATTGTACCTATTATTAATGCTTTCTTGATGTTTTGATTGTTATGACTCTTGCTTTCCCATAAGGATGGACGTACAAAAGAGAAGAATGTACAAGTAGTCAAATACATGTGTTTATGATCAAAATGTGTAAAAAGTGTGTAAAAGTATGCACGAAAATGAAAAGGAACTTGTGCACTTGATCTGTGATGAGTAAAGAGTGTAGAAAGGATCCTAAAGATATTGTAGAAGAACACATTTTTAGGGTGATCTCACGTCGGTTGTGTTGATTGTGATTTTTTTGGGCAATCTCATGCTAATAATGGAAGAAGTGTAGGGACAAAATTATGGTGTCATCCTCTAAGATTAAACTACTTCCTAAAGTGTGAACACCACTTTGCAAATAGTGTGTAAAAATCGATCTATTTCAAACAATTCTAATCCAACGTGAAAGTAGTAAAGAAGGTGTAGTACATGCATGCTGAGTGATGAAGGACTACATATCCTATAAAATACATTGTGTGAAATTCTAATAAAGGTGTTGAACTAAGAAAATTTGTGTGCCTCCCCCTTGTCATAGTCATCTAGGAAGGGTCGGGGATGCCCAATTACTATTGTCCTGGTCTCAAGGCGCTGGTGACTATCTTTGTCTAAGGACCAAAGTAAAGATTTAGGTCATTGCTTTGAGACTAAAGACTATGTTGATTGTGTGCTGAACCATAGTGAACTGTGACTATGGACTACTAAATAGGGTGACTGATTCACCCAATAGATGCCCCCCTTGTTTGGGGTGCATTTGACATGCCTAAGGAGTATGCGTCCAAAGGAGGAGGAAATGATGAACTGAAATTGATGCCTTATAGGGGCGGGGAGTGTGCTTGGTAGAAACTAAGGCACACATAAACAAAGTTGATGGAAACAAGTGTTAGTGAAATCAAGATAAACACATATGTAGAAGACAAAATGTAATCTATCCATTAAGTAGACAAGCAATATTGCAGATAAAGTAGGCCACAAAAACTGGGTAGTAAACATGGGACATCACTCATGATGTCACAAGACACATAAGGTCGATATAGATAAAAATAGATAGTGTGCACACAAGAAAAAAATCCCACAAATAATGGCAGATAAATGACAAGTAAATAGTAACAAAACAACCATGGAAGAAAATGGACCTTCAAGAAAATGTTATAGATGAAGCACCATTAGCATGTTAGAAAGATAAATAATATGTCAAAACATGTATAATACGATATAGTTATATGTGATATGAAAAATGAAACAATATCACTGTAGTGTCTACGGAAGTGGATTCCATAGGAGGCACCTGTGGGGTGGTATGATCATCTATGCTTTGCATGTATCGATCTAGGTAGATTATGGGATCACAACTAGAATGCAAGTGAACGTGCATGTGTGCATGTCGCTTGATGTTTTGATTATTATGACTACTTCTTTCCCATAAGGATGGACCTACAAAAGAGGAGAACGTACAAGTAGTAAAATATGTGTGTTCATGATCAAAATGTGTAAAAGTATGTAATAAAATGAAAAGGAACATGTACACTTGATCTATGATTAGTAAAGAGTGTAGAAAGGATCCTGAAGATGTTGTAGAAGAATGAGTTTTTAGGGTGATCTCACGTCAATTGTGCTAACTGTGAGTTTTTTGGTGATCTCATGCCAATAATGGAAGAAGTGTAGGGAGAAAAGTATGGTGTTACCCTCCAAGATTAAACGCTTCCTAAAGTGTGAACACCACTACAAATAGCGTGTAAAAATCCAATCCATTTCGAACAATTCTGATCCAAAGTGAAAGTAGAAAAGAAGGTGTAGTACATGCATGCCAAGTGTTGAAGGATGACATATCCTATAAATACATTCAAGTGAACCGATACTAACGGTGTTGAACCGAAAAATTGTGTGACCGCCCTTGTCACAGGCATCCGGAAAGGGTCGGGGTGCCCAAAAACTATTGTGCAGGTCTGAGTGCTAGTGACCATGATGTGCTAAAAGTTAGGATCTAGGTCATTGCTGAGACTAAAGACTATGTTGATTGTGTGCTAAACTATAGTGAATTTTGATCAGTATACTACTAAATGGGGTGACTGATTCACCCAATATATGCCCCCCTTGTTTAGGGTGCATTTGACATGCCTAAGGAGTATGTGGCCGAAAGGACCAAATGCTGAAGCTGGAATTGATGCCTTGTAGGGGAGGGAGTGTGCTTGGTAGAAACCAAGGCACACATAAACAAAGTGGATGGAAAAAAGTGTTAGTGAAAGCAAGATAAACACACATGTAGAAGACAAAATGTAAGCTAGTGAGTAAGTAGACAATAAATATTGTAGATAAAGTAGGCCACAAAAATGGGTAGAAAACATGGGACATCACGCATGATGTCGCAAGACACGTAAGGTTGATATAGCTAAAATAGATAGTGTGCACACAAGAAAAAAATCCCACAAATAATGGCAAACAATGACAAGTAAATAGTAACAAACAACCATGGAAGGAAATGGACCTTCAAGAAAAATGTTATAGATGAAGCACCGTTAGCATGTTAGAAAGATAAATAATATGTCAAAACATGTATAATACGATATAGTTATGTGATATGAAAAATGAAACAATAGCACCTATAGTGTGTACGGAAGTGGATTCCATAGAGGCGCTGCGAGACCGGTATGATCATCTATCTTTGCATGTATCAATCTAGGTAGATTATGGGATCACAACTAGAATGCAAGTGAACATGCATGTGTGCATGTCGCTTGATGTTTTGATTGTTATGACTACCTATTTCCCATAAGGATGGACCTACAAAAGAGAAGAACGTCAAGTAGTCAAATATGTGTGTTTAAGATCAAAATGTGTAAAAGTATGTAATAAAATGAAAAGGAACATGTACACTTGATATGTGATTAGTAAAGAGTGTAGAAAGAATCCTGAAGATGTTGTAAAAGAATGTGTTTTTAGGCTGATCTCATGTCAGTTGTGCTAACCGCAAGTTTTTTGGGCGATCTCATGCCAATAATGGAAGAAGTGTAGGGAGAAAATTATGGTGTCACCCTCTAAGATTAAACTGCTTCTGAAGTGTGAACACCACTTTGCAAATAATGTGTAAAAATCTAATCCATTTCAAAAGTTATGATCTAACACGAAAGTAGAAAAGAAGGCATAGTACATACATGTCAAGTGATGAAGGACTACATATCCCATAAAATACATTCTGTGAACTACTACTAACGATGTTGAATTGAGAAAAATTTGTGTGACTTCCCCCTTGTCGTACACGAATCAGGAAGGGTCGGGGTGCCCAAACACTATTGTTCGAGTCCAGAACCGTGACCATGTTGTGCTAAGGACCCAAGTTAGGATCTAGGCCATTGCTGAGACTAAAGACTATATTGAATGTGTGCTTAACTATACCTTGAATGTGTCAGAGACTACTAAATGGGATGACTGATTCGCCCAATATATGCCCCCCTTGTTTGGGGTGCATTTGACATGCCTAAGGAGTATGTGGCCAAAAGGAGGACCAAATGCTGAACTAGAATTGATGCCTTGTAGGGGGAGGGAGTGTGCTTGGTAGAAACGAAGGCACACATAAACAAAATTGATGGAAAAAAGTGTTAGTGAAAGCAAGATAAACACATATGTAGAAGACAAAATGTAAGCTAGCGAGTAAGTAGACAATAAATATTGTAGATAAAGTAGGCCACAAAAAATGGGTAGCAAACATGGGACATCACTCATGATGTCACAAGACACGTAAGGGTGATATAGCTAAAAATAGATAGTGTGCACACAAGAAAAAAATCACACAAATAATGGCAGAAAATGACAAGTAAATAGTAACAAACAACCATGGAAGGAAATGGACCTTCAAGAAAAATGTTATAGATGAAGCACCGTTAGCATGTTAGAAAGATAAATAATATGTTAAAACATGTATAATATGATATAGTTATGTGATATGAAAAATGAAACAATAGCACTGTAGTGTCTACGGAAGTGGATTCCATAGAGGCACCGTGAGACCGGTATGATCATCTATGCTTTGCATGTATCGATCTAGGTAGATTATGGGATCACAACTAGAATGCAAGTGAACGTGCATGTGTGCATGTCTCTTGATGTTTTGATTGTTATGACTACTGTTTTCCCATAAGGATGGACCTACAAAAGAGAAGAACATACAAGTAGTCAAATATGTGTGTTTATGATCAAAATGTGTAAAAGTATGTAATAAAATGAAAAGGAACATGTACACTTGATCTGTGATTAGTAAAGAGTGTAGAAAGGATCCTGAAGATGTTGTAGATGAATGAGTTTTTAGGGCTATCTCACGTCAGTTGTGCTAACTATTAGTTTTTTGAGTGATCTCATGCTAATAATGGAAGAAGTGTAGGGAGAAAAGTATGGTGTCACCCTCCAAGATTAAACTACTTCCTAAAGTGTGAACACCACTATAAATAGTGTGTAAAAATATGATCCATTTCAAACAATTATGATCCAACGTGAAAGTAGAAATGAAGGCGTAGAACGTGCATGCCAAGTGATGAAGGACTACATATCCTATAGAATACATTGTGTGAACTGCTACTAACAGTTTTGAACTGAGAAAATTTGTGTGATTGCCCCCTTGTCACAGGCAGCCGGGAAGGGTTAGGGGTGCCAAAACACTATTGTCTGGGTTCGGGCGCTGGTGACCGTGCTATGCTAAGGACCCAAGTTAGGATCTGGGTCATTGCTAAGACTCAAGACTATGTTGACTGTGTGTCTTTGAACTATAGTGAATCTGTGATCAGATCGCTTTATTTGGGTGATTGATTCACCCAATATATTCCCCCTTGTTTGGGGTGCATGCAACATTCCTAAGGAGTATGTGGCTGAAAGGAGGACCAAATGCTAAACTGAAATTGATGCCTTGTAGGGGAGGGAGTGTGCTTGGTAGAAAACAAGGCACACATAAACAAAGTGGATGGAAACAAGTGTTAGTGAAAGCAAGATAAACACAAATGTAGAAGACAAAATGTAAGCTCGCTAGTAAGTAGAAAAGAAATAGTGCAGACAAAGTAGGCCTTAAAAATTGGGTATAAAATATGGGACATCACTCATGATGTCACAAGACACGTAAGGTCGATATAGCTAAAAATAGATAGTGTGCACACAAGACAAAAATCCCACAAACAATGGCGGCAGATAATGACAAGTAAATAGTAATAGACAACCATGGAAGCAAATGGACCTTCAAAAAAAATGTTACACATGAAGCTTCGTTAACATGTTAGAAAGATAAATAATATGTCAAAATGTGTATAATATGATATAGTAATGCGATATGAATAATGAAACAATAACACCCGTAGTGTTTACAAAAAGTGGATTCCCTAGGAGTAGGCATGTGGGGAGTGGTATGAGCATCCATACTGCATGTATCAATCTAGGTAGATTATGGGATCACAACTAGAATGCAAGTGAACATGTATGTGCGTATATAAAGATAATGACATACAAAATATATTTCTATCATGTGTAAAAAGTGTACATGTAAGCATATGTAAGAAAGATTAAATGTGATTAAGATATACAATGTTCTTTGGAGGAAAATGAATGAAATGTAGTGTGAGTGTGATAGGATCCACGTGCCCCCCAAGCGAGTGTGAATGAGTATGCATGTGATGAGGTTCATTTATACATGTTCCCTCAACAATTAAGAATGAACCATAGAATAAGCATGTGTCATTAGGAAATGGTCTAAATATGCACTAGAAATATGTAATCATGAAAGCATAGAGTGTAGAGAGAATGAGTGAGTGAATGAGTGTCTTTGAGGTTCATTTTAGATTGAAAAACTCAACAATAAAATATGAACCATAGAATTAAATGGCGTAATAGGGTATTGAGCACAATAAATCCTGGACTATGTGAAGGTGGAGAACTGGTAAAATTGGAACACATGAAGTTGTAATTGAACCCAAAAAAATGCACAAATGCAGAGGAAGGTTGGACTAGAGTTCCTAGGGTAGTACTATGGTGACTGAGCACTAGAGTCTGCGCAGATGCTTAGAAAATGAATTTTGCAGGGTTTCTAATTTATCATAATCCTTCACTGTGTGTATCTATAATGTCACACAGTTGCTAATAACCCGTAACAAAGATATGACTTGCAAAAACCCAAAACACATCAAATCCCAATTAGAAAATAATTAAAAATGACGGGTTGGACTATCCTTAGATGTCAACAAAGTGAATTTACGACTGAGTGCTGCACTACATCTCAAACCCACTGTAGTTCTATGTGTGTGTGTGTGTGTGTGTGAAGAAATCGTGCCCTAGGTGGCTCTTGTGTGAGTCACACTTTATAACGAGCAATAACTAGATGTTAAATATGTAAATAGATGTGTGCATGGAAAAATGAACTTCCCTCCTATGCGTGTATGCATAATAACCAGCCGTTGTCCCTTAGATGGCACTAGATGGATGTAATGATGCTCTTAGATTCTTTATGGATGCAACATTAGGTGGTGATAATATATGCTTAGAGCTTGGTCATTTAATTTGATCCCATAACATTATATTTTTATGATTCCCTTTCTTGAATTTCGTAATTGATCACTAAAATGCCAACCACTAAGAGATAAGGAAGCCTAACAACTAGAAAGGAACCAAAATGAGTGAGTAATATATAAAGAGGTCTAGGGCGTTAAGGGGATGAGGGCACCTGGTGTTGGCGTCCCGAGCTAGAAAATGTAAAGTATTAAAGGTCAAACTAGGAAGTAGGGTGTGCTAGGCCAAGAAGGAGACCAGAGAGGAACCTAAGAAGCCAAATATAGTGATCAACTAGTAATTTTCTTCCTTATGAAACATATGAATGCAATGCATGTGATTAGGACCTAGAAATGTACCCAAGTACGTGATTTAGTGTCTACACCACATGATTTATAAATTTCAAATAAATGGCACTTTCCCACTTAAATGATCATACCATATTTATCGCAAACAAGAGAAATAATGGAGTACAACACACAAAAAAATAACTTTCTCCTAACTATTACCAAACTAAATTTACTTTATATCATTTTCAGATTTTTATATAAAATCATAAGATACTACAAATAATAATAAATTTCCTTCTTCTATTTCCTAAAACCCACAATATAGATAATGTCATTTGACAAAAAGGAAGGAGTATGAATGAATTTATTTTCATTGATTTTGAATACAAAAATATTACTTCAATGACTAAGAATAATGATTTTGATACACTTCAAAATAACTTATCTTTTACATTTTCTTCCATGGTTCAAAAAGATGGAACATTATTAAACAAAACTATAAGAAAATGGAGAGAAAACAACATAAGTCTCCCATACAATACAAAGGAGAAACAAATCCAACATCCCTAGTTTACAAGCTTACAACCTTCCTCTCAAGAGAGAGAGTTACATAACCATAATATCTATTATCAATACAAATCAACAACTAAAATAGAAGTATAAAAGCCTCCCCAAAAAGGGAAACAACATGATGAAATTTCAAGCTTCCCATACATCCATCCAAAGAAGTCCACAAATAGCTCCAATCTTCACATTTAACATGCTCAAAGCACCAGAAAAATGAAGGCGTGATATGCCTCCTAACCTATAGGCATCATCACATGTCTTCTTCTCGAAGGAAGTGTATTCTAGCCTCCCCCAATCCAATGGGAAATATGTGTGGCATGCTACAAGGAATTCCAAGGGAAAAAAACATGGTTTTCAAACCACTAAAAGAAATATAGCCAAGAGAAACAAAAGGAAACTTAACCAAAATTCCAAACCACTAAAACTAAATGGAAAAAAGGAAAGAGGGAGAAGATTCACATAGTGAAAAGAAGTATATGATAACAAGAGTGTCCAAGTAACCTCCAAAATCATCAACATCTCCCAAAAACTTATACCTCCTTTTTATCCTCCTTGTCAAGGCTTTTAAAGCCTTGCAAGCTTCCTTGGAAAATATAGGAGGGGATTCCCAACCCAAATGGGAATCCCTCCTACTTCCACCAAGGAAGGGATTGATATGAAAACGTCCATGGCTTCCCAAGAATCCATGTACATGAGAGACCACACCCTTCCTAATTCCCACTCAAAATTCACATCCAAATGGAGTGTAGGAACCTAAGAAAACCAAAATTAAATCTACAACACAAAGAAAAAACTCAAAAACACTTAAGGATCCCAAAACCCTTAAGGATCCCAAAACCAACACAAATTCAAACCATAGTAAATCAAACATCCACACACACATACAACAAGCTATCCAAATAAAAATATATGGAGGAGTGAGACCTACCTCAAATCCAATGCTCAAATCCACAAGCTCCTAGCTCTTTGTCTCCTCAAGCTCCCAAAGCTCCCACCAAAGTTCTCCACCAAAAATCCCCCAAAAATCAAAATTCCAATAAGAAATATGAAAACTCTCCATCCCACAATCCCATGGGAGGGTGACATGTGTCACCCTTCCAACTAAGAAAATCCTCCATGTCATCCAAGTCACTTTCCACACTCCCAAAACAATAAATGCAAGAGGGGAAAAAATCCCACTTAGCCCCCAAAGCCCACATAAAATCCCAAGGCCACACACATGATGTAAGGAAATGAGGTTTAGATAGTTACTTGAGAGAGGGTGGAGTGGGGAAGAGGTTTTTGGGTACCCAAAAAGCTTCCCACACCCATAGGTTAGGTCCTATGGACCAATTTTGAGATAAAGAAGACCCTTAACCATTAAAACAAACCTTCAAAATTCCCTTAAAGGTTAAATTCGGGATTTGGATTTGAATAGGAGAATTCAAGGTGAGGAGTTATCCACACCAAATTGGTGAGCAACTCCCAACACACCCCCAAAACAAGTTTAATACATTAAAACACTCCATAACACAATTAATCCAAAATGACCTTATTAACACAAGGAAACAAAAATTAGGCTAGTAATGAAGTAATAAAATTTTACCATGGTGCTCAATGTTAGGAAATATAACAAAATAATTAAATAAAATCACATGGAAGAATCAACTAAATTTCCCATTTACAAGCAATGGCCAAAATGAAACAAGGTGAGATAAAAATGGTTTGACATGACAACTTTGGCATCCTTTCTAGTGCTACCACTGAGTCCCACATTTGCCAAGTTCTGCTACCTGCAAATCCTACACACTCAAGGTAAACCTCAAATATGATAAACATGGTAAAATATCCATATAAATCAAAATGAAACATGACTAACCAATATCAGCTAGAAAAAAATTATCACAACATCTATTCTACCAATGACACATATAAGCATGATCCATTACAATGTGTAACCACAAGTCACGTGCATCGAGTGAATACCATATAGAAACATAATCCATCAAATCTAAAATATCCTAGTATCATCATCTCTAATCATAATAAAATAACCAATGTCCTTAATATCATATAGTATCTCAAAAGTTTCCTATCAAATACAATGTCATAGACCATAAGATAATAATCATACCAAATGCAAATAAAACTCTACCAAAATGAAATAACAATGTCTCATATTCCATGATCAAACTACTTAGATGAGTTAAGGGTCTCTAGGAGAAGATATAAATTTTGTGGGCACTATACTTTCCATCACTGAAAATTTTCAATCTTTGCTCGAACGTGGGTGGGTTATTAAGATATTTTTGGAGAATAAGAATGCTTTAATTAGTATAATCTTGTATGCATAGTTTTTTAAAATGAAATACTTCTACAACAAGGGTAACAAGCTAGGTTTGGATGAATTTATTTTTTTACAAAATTCCTTTTGTATTGTTTAAAGTGCAAGATTGGGGAATGAGTTGTATATAATGTTGTTCAAATGCGATTAAACAATGTCATCTAGAAATAAATTATCACAACATCTATTCTACCAATGACATGTATAAGCATGATCCAATATCTACAATGTGTTACCATAAGTCACAAGCATCACTGAATACCATATAGAAACATAATCCATCAAATCTAAAATATCATAATATCACCATCTCCAATCATAATAAAATAACCAATGTCCTTAATATCATATAGTATCTCAAAAGTGTCCTATCAAATAGAATGTCATAGACCATAAGATAATAATCATAACAAATGAAAATAAAAGTCCACCAAAATGAAATAACAATGTCTCATATTCCATGATCAAACTAATCGGATGAGTCAAGGGTACCTAGGAGAAGATATAAATTTTGTGGGCACTATACTTTCCATCACTGACAATTTTCAATCTTTGTTTGAACGTGGGTGGGTTATTAAGATATTTTTGGAGAATAAGAATGCTTTAATTTGTGTAATATTGTATGCATGGTTTTAAAAAATGAAATACTTCTACAACAAGAATAACAAGATGGGTTTGGATGGATTTATTTTTTTACGGAACTCTTTTTTAACTATTTAAAGTGCAAGATTGTGGGAATGGGTTGTATATAATGTTGTTCAAATGTGATTTGTTCTGTAGCGAGTAAAGGCCAAATTTTATTTGTAGGATTTTTTTTTAACTCAACATTATTATGCATGATCTCTCACCGCGAGTTGTCCTCTAAAAATTTCCCCTCTTTTTAAAGTTATAATTTTGAAAATTTTGAGTTGGCACCCTTTAGTAATGTTCTAGTGAAAAGAAAACTCTAAGAGATGGTGAAGTTTTACATTTATTGGAGTAATTTTAGTGACTTGCGGGTCTGTCAAAAATTTTTTTCCTCTCTGTCCCAAGTTCCTTTAGACTTCCTATTCACCGATCGCCCGCATCAGCCGAATCAGTATTCGCGGCCCATCTTTCCCAAATACCGGCATGCCCCTTAATAACCGATCGGTCATTTTCCCCACAAGTCCTTGTCTATCGGCTTTATCAGAAATTTTTGGCCCATTTGTCCCAAGTTCACCCAGAACTTCTTTTCCCCGATCGCCCGCATCACCTACATCATGTTATTCACATACTTTTGTCCCATCTGTTCTAAATGCATCATGCTTTATGTTCACACATTCCCCACACCACACACATCGGCCGAATCACATCTTTGTGTCCCTCGCATCATTCACATTTCTGAGTCCCTGGACTACCTGTGCTCATTTGGCTCACATTCCCTGCATCACTGCGTCGGGATTGGATTGCCTCCTCGCGTCCCTAATGTCCCAAATGTACCAAAGACCGTTTGGGCCAATTTTCTTCACTTTTCCCACTTTTCATATTTTTCAGTCGGTGTAAGGTGAATTTAATGCACATTTAATGGCCTTCTCTCTCATAAATAGCTATTTAATGGGACTATCCCCTATGCATTTGTCAAATTGCTCACTTGCCATCTCTTGCTTGAATCCTTGCCATTAAATTTTTTTCCTCGTGCCCCTGTATCCCTTTGCTTTTTCATCATGATTTTGATCTTGGAAGGCTATTCCCTGCATGTTTCAAAAATGAAGATCAAGTTTTAAGGACAAGAACATGTGTCACCTCTTGAGACCTCTGTACCTGATATTGGAGATAGTGAGGTTCAACACTTAGATTTTGGAGACTTTTGGGGCATACTAACATACTCTAATCCTGGTCCCATGGCACAAATCATCAATGATAGTGGAATTGCATACGTGGCTAGCTTTCCTATCTCTCGTGCGTAGTGTGTCGACACTGTGCTTGCTGTAGAGCTCATTTTAACTTAGATACCAAGGAACTTACCAATGTGCATGGGGAACTAATTACTAAATTGGATGTTGTCACCATTGTTGTTTCCTACACATTCTAGAGATCAAGACTCCATTGTTCTCACTCGTGCTCAAGAACAGACCCTTTTTGACCAAGATAGTGAAAAATACAAGGCATGTATCGCAAAATCATGGTTAAAGAACCCTAAGAAAGGAGCATCTCGACTCTCCAAAGCATTATTTAGGGTTGATTTCATTGAGGAGTTGTCTAATTTTATCATTTTGCTTGCCTGTATCATGGGATTTCCCTCCACCAATGAATTTCATTTCTAGATGTGCCCTTTTATAAATATAATCTATGAGGGCAATCGGAACATAAAGCGGGCCGAAATTGTTTGTATGAATTTGGTGACCGAGCAATTGTCAAGTGTCCAATTGACTAAGAAGTTTTATATGAATTCTTATCTCATGTATACCCTAGTTACGTCCCGAGAGTGGTTTGGTTTCACCTACATGGAGGGAAAGAAGGATGAGCCTATCTACACATACTACACTCAGCTTTACCCTTGAAGCTAGCAATCATAATTTCAAAAGAGTCAATGATGCTTTCACCATGTATATTGTAAGACTCTTAGAGGGTAACACTGCTAGGAGATTTTCTGATGAAGCTATGAACCTGATAGCCAAGTATGGTGCTTTCTTCATCCAATTCAGGATGTTTTCATACATTAGGTTGGCTATCTATGAAAATACACCCCTCAAGCTCCCCATGTTTTGAAATGATAAAATGGCTCTGGTTGAAGTGTGCAAGCAACTTGATAAACTCCATAGAACCTACAGGGACAAGAAGATCACTGGCCTACATTTCCCTATCTTCCTGGGAAATTATACATGTAAAACAACTTTGTATGTCATATATATAGAAAGGGCTATCGCTCCTCTAACTTGTCCATTTCTTCGACCTAGGAATTTTTTTGATCTAAAGAGGTTTATTGATCGAACCTCAAGATAAAATACCATCACAAGCCGGATGATGAGGATTAATGGGCTGATTTTGCAAATGATTTTGATGTGAGATGGAGGAACTATGGTATAATCTCTCTACAAAAAATTAGAGATCTCAATCTCTACCAAGTTCCTAAAGGATTTAAGGATGATGATGAGGACTTACAGTCCTTTGAATATGAAATAACAATCAAACACACTCCTTTAGAAGATATGGATTGGTACAAAAAGATAGAGATGATTTGGTTGAGATTATTGCCCCTGTTCTTATAAGAACTAAAGTTTGGTTTGATAGGAAGGTTCGTGAGCTCAAGAAGAATCAAGGTGGATCTTCTTCCAGAGATACCTCTACACCAGGGAAGGAAGCACATACAACTAGTATCGAGGTACTTGAGAAAAACCCTCATTCTTCATCAATATAAGAGCCCAAGTCATCTACTCCTTCTACTCAAGTATATCAAAATAAGATCAAAGAGGTTAAGAAAGAACCAATTGAGGAAGAAACTATTATGGAATGGTTAGAATTTCCTTCGAGGGCTAGATCAAATTATTGTTCTTAGTGAAAGTGATGATAATGAAATGCCGATTCTGCTAAAGCTCCTGAAATCACTTTGTTGAAGAATAAACGGAGGTTCCAAGTACTTAACCTCCTAGTATAGCAACCCCTTTGCAAAGGAGTTTTTTTAGGTTCCGTTCACTTCTCTACTAGATGCAACGATTACTAGTACAAAGAGTGCCATGAGTTCACTTGCTCTTGGAACTCTTGTTCCTTCTTCTTCTTCTTCTACCTTTACCGGAGAAGCCCCACGTAGACAAAAAGAAAATAAAACCTTCTTCCCATTTAATAGGGTCTGACTTTGATGATGTAGTAGATCTGCTCAGTACTACCCCTCCTCCTCTAGCAAAGATAGCAAATATTACTTCAAGATTGGTAACTGATGCTTAGGGCCAACAGTTCTAGGAGGTTGTAAATCCCAAGGTTGATAAAGTAGAGAAGGATATTTTGGTCTCTAATTTGGAGCTTTCTAGGATCCCAATGGGAGAATCCACTCCTAAGAGTGAAGTTCATAACCTTCAGGAAATAGTAACTAAGGTTATTGAACGGGTTGAGAAAGGTAAATAGACCATAGAGCATTTGGAAGAGCAGAATCAAGTTCTTTCCAACTTTATTAGATAATTGTTAGCCAAGGATAAAGTTTTGGATCTAGCCCCACTGGCTGCTCTCCCACCCCCATGATTCTTAGGCAAGACAAAGTTTAGAGAATCAAAGACATACATAAGTATTCTACTTATGGGAAGGCTATTGAGGCCATGGTGGATGACATGATTACAGCAGGATTTAATTTCATTGAGGAAGCCTTCAAGGCCAATTAGAAGATGGTCAAATTATAGCATAAATTCTCCTCCTCGATCAAATCTATGGATAAAGAGCTGAAGCTATGGAGTTGTTGTATTACAGGACCTCCGCCTTTAATGGGCCAAACCGATGAGAAGATCCTGTTTGTCAACAATGTATTTGATGGTGCCAAGAATAACTTGTCAATGGCATAGATTTTCAGTGTCGAATGGAAGATGAAGGTTCAGGAAGAAGCACTGGGAGAATTAAAGAATGCATGGTAGAGATGAGAGTCTTTTAAAACTTGTGTTTCCTCTTCCTTCTGACAGATATCCACTACCAAATTCAAGATGAAATTTCAAGCATTCCCTTCTCTCTTCAAGAAATCAAAGCTCAATTCAGAACATTTTTCAAGGATGACTTGTTCAGAGAGGAGTCAATTACCAAAGAGAAGATAAAGGACATTTTCTTCCTTCAATCTGTAATTGCTGAGGCAAATAAAGAATACCTGGAGCATACTGAATTCGATAAAGATATGGAGAAATGTCTAGGCACTTGGACTCACACCACTGCCAACACCACAATTCCAAGAGGCATGGAAATTATAGAAGCATTGAAGAAATTCAGATATCAGATCCTAAAATCAGTGGGGCCCCTCACCATAATCGATATCTCAACTTCAGGATTTTCTTACTTTTCTTCTATTTTTGGTGTTGGTCTCCTTGTAAATTAATTAAGGACTTTATATTGTGTAATTTCCTTAATTAATATTTTAGTTAAAAGAAATTAAAAATGTAACCACTTTGTAAGCTATATAATGAGATCTCCACACCATTCTAAGGGGTTGGAAACTCGATATATTGGAAAGTGTAAAAGAATCAAAAGCTATCAATACGGAAGATTTTCCCTCCTGTTTTGTATCTTTGTTATTTATTCCCTCTTACTTGTCTCAAGTTGTTGAATCATTGATCTATTTACATTAAGAAGCTTTGTATTCTTGTGGATGTCATCTCTGGAACTTTGTATTTGTGAAATAACATCTCGGTGATCTTAAATCTCAATGATTTTGTTCTATATATTGTCTTTACTCAACATTTATAATGAAGTATTTTGCTATCTATGATTCGTGAAAGTGTTATTATAACTTTTTCTCTCCATTAGTTCTTCTGTTCTCTTGTATTGATAATATGCCTTGGCATTAAAACACTTTCATGATATCAGAGTTTCTCATCTATGTTGAAATTTGTACATTTGTAAATAGTTTTGCTACTTGATTTCAATAAGGGCACCTCTCCCATTAAAAGAGGAGGGACTTCCTGTCCCCTCGATCATTGCTTTTATTAAAGTCCTAATTTCAAAACCAACAGTTTTTAGCGACTCTATTAGGGATTCATTTCAATGAATTCCATTTTTCAAAAGAACAATTTCTTGATCATTTCCAATCTGGCGACTCTAAGATTTACTCGCGAGAAGAAGGTCTCTTGGGATCGAAGATTCAAATTTTTAACTTCTGGATCAGCAAGGTTTTTCTCTTCCTTCAACAACGAAAATATAAGACCTTGTGCCACAAGCACACCACCACTGTTGAGGATAGAGCTTCTAGGAGTGGTATTTTGCAAGAACAACTCAGCCCTAATCTTCATGCTTTGATTCTTGCTGGTGTTTTAGTTCCACTTCAAGAAATTTTTCCAAGGATGGCAGTTCCATTACCTTAGGGCCAACGAGTTGGGCCTCTTTCCCTTCCTCAACCTTTACATGAGTTACCCAGGGGTAATAGAAATAACTTTCCCAAGTTCAGAGGTGATGGCAAGTCACACCCTGATGAACACATTGCATCCTTCATAGTTGCATGTGGAGTCCTTGGAGTTGAACACAAGGATGTTTCTATAAGGATTTTTGTGGAGACTTTGCAAGATAATGTGGCAGATTGGTTTTACCATCTCCCTGTTGGGGCCATCACCAATTGGACTACCATGAGAACTAGATTTGAGACCCATTTCAAACCTGCTGAATATGTGCATGTTTTGATAGCTCGATTTCTCAAATCAAGAAAGAACCATAAGAGCCTGAAGAGAATTTGTGCCCAAATTCAATAAGCTGATCAACAAGATCCCTCCGGACACCATAACTATGGATTAAATTAAAAAAAAATCTTCTTAAATGCTCAATTACCTGAAGTAAGCTATGTACTGAGAAGAGCCAATCTTGCAACTTTGGATGTTGATCAAAGATTAGCCGTCAGTGTTGAAGATGACCTGATCATGTCTAGAAAATTGAGAAGAGATCCTTCCAAATCTAAATCTTCTTCTTCCTCTTCCTCTACTCCTAGAGCTAATGCAGATCAATTAGCACAGAATCTTTCTAATGACCTAATTTCCATTAAAAATAATTGGCTCAAAGATGCTCCATATCAAGATGTTCCAAGGAGGAATTTTCAGCCTAGAAACCACTTTCCGCCTTCTCGCACAAGGTTGGAAATTGAAGGACCACCCATCAAGGTCCCCGTTAATGCAAATTGTGAAGTGGAAGAACCTAATGAGGAAGAGTTTAATGAAGAATTTGAGGAACTCGGGGAAGAGGTGAGGAAGAATCAAAGAAACTGATGAATCTTGAGTTAATTTCTTCTCTCTCAAGGAATTGATGGAGAAGATGATTATGATGAAGTAGTAGCACAGATGAATGGTGAGTCATATGTTGTTATGACTTAGGAGTAGACAAACAAGAAAGAAAAAGTGATGCAGCCCACTAAAAAATCTAAGGGACATCCCACAATTATCCCAAGATTACAAGAAGAGGATTTCCTATCCCCACTTTGCATCTACTCCAAAGGTATGTTTTGCTAATCCTTCCTCTTCTGTTCTTATTTCTAAGACTTCTTATTCTCCAGCTCCAAAACCTGATAAGCCTAGGATTCCTAGTGATGATACCCCATCCACCTCTAGATCTTTTGATATCATTGACCACCTCAAGAAGACAAAAATCCAGATTTCAGAGGCTGAGTTTTATCAAACCCATCCAAAAGCCTTTGCCAAAATGGTCCACTTTGTCAATTCCCATTCCAAAACTTCATCCAACACTTCCAAAGGTATTTTTCCCACTCCCCCTTCTGCATCCCAACCAAATCTTGTGGCTGCAATTACCTCACCTAATGATAAAATCAAACCATTCTATGTGACTCTCCTCATAGCTAGCCATAGACTTAGGAACTATGTCATAGAATCGGGGGCATCGAGACAATGTGATGCCACCAAAAGTATCTCATGCTTTAGGTCTTACTCGATGCATACTTTTGGTTATTACTATTCCATGGAGAGTAGGAGGTGCCTCTGGTTGAAAGGATTAAAGATGCACAAGTAGCTTTTGCTACTTTACCGAGAAAAAAGGTTTTAGCTACTATACGGCAACCTGATATTCCCCTTTCATATGGCATGCTATTGAGTAGGAATTTCTATAAGGACATGGGAGGAGAAATTCAAATGGATTGGTCACATGCCATTATATTAATCAATGGAAATATGAAGAAGATGTTGCCCGAGAAACAAATCGAATATATTGTGCAAAAGATCGATGATCCCAAAGCACATATACTTTATGAAGATATGGGGCATGATAGCTACATGATTATGTCTAAGGATGAGGCGAGAACATCCCCAAGAAGCACTCCATGATCCTAATGGCATTTGGAATTTTGAATTCAATGGAAGTTACTCTTGATTGGTTCTGGGGTAGGCACGGTGTTGATATCTCCAGAGAGGAAGATTATTTCTTTCTCTTTCAAATTGCGTTTGAAAATACAAATAACACAATGGAATAGGAAGATCTCATTCAGGGACCGAACGTGGCAAAAGAGGCATGAGGAACCTCCTAGATCGTGGTGATACAGAACTAGTTGTCAAACAAGTCAGAGACATTTTCCAAGTAAAGAATAGAAGATTGAAGCATTATAGGAATTTGGTCTGGGATTCTATTGAATTCCTTGATGCCTTCTCCATCGAAGCGGTGCCAAGAGAGAAGAACACTAGAGCTTATTCCCTAGTTGTTTCAGGGTCTTTGCTTGATACCTCATCTTGATTTCTCTCAGGAAAAATTCACCATTGAAATGATCCATAGACCAAGCATACCAGATAATGCAAACAATTGGCAAGTTTTCAATGATGACCAAAATTTTCTCTCTTTCCTGGAGCTTAGGGATAACTTTGACCAATTGTATTTTGAGGGAAGTGACAATCTGCCTCGAGAGAGTGTCTCTTCCAATGAGGAAAGTGTCAAGGAGGAGATGGATCAAGATGGCTGCATCAAACTAAAAGGTAACAAGATTCCTAAAGGGCTGGTAAGTCTAGAGGAATTGTTTGATAAACATGACAGATATGTCAAGTCTAAGGATTCTCAAGGAACTCAGCAGTCTCCTGAATGTGAAAAGATTAACATTGGGAGTCCTATTGAACCCAAAATGGTGAACATCGGAAAATGCTTAACCCAAGAGGAGAAGAAGAAGGTGGTAAATATTTTGAAGAGGTACATTGATGTCCTTGCTTATTCTTATGATGATCTGAAAGCTTTTTAGCCAAAAGAAATGCAACATTTCATTCCCCTCAAACTTGGGATTAAGCCTTTCAAGAAAAAGCAAAGGCAGTATAATCCAAAGATTGCTGACACCATTTTCCAAGAGATACAAAAGTTGTTGAAGGCTAAGATTATCTTCCCCATTCATCATTCAACATGGATTGCTAATATCATGCTCGTTAGGAAGAAAAATGGTGAGATTCGGATCTGTGTTGATTTCAGAATCTAAATCAAGCTTCTTTGAAAGATAACTATCCCCTACCCATGATGGACCAGTGTTGTAAGTTTTTACAGTGCGAGAGATGTTGTCCATGCTTGACGGTTTCTCGGGATATAACCAAGTGGAAGTCAATCTGCGCAGATCAACACAAGACTGCCTTTACTACTCCTTGGGGTACTTTTACCTACAAGAGGATGCCCTTTGGTCTCATTAATGTTGGTGCCACCTTTCAGAGAGTAATGGATTTGGATTTTGGGAGTCTGAAAGGAAAATGTATTGTTGTGTATCTAGATGATTTGACTGTGTTTTCTAAAACTAGGGCATATCACTTTCGTGATCTCGAAACGGTCCTCTTGAGATGCGAGAGAATATGGAGTGTCTCTTAATCCCAAGAAATTTTTATTCTATTTCATGGAGGGAAATTTTTGGGACATTTTATCTCCAAAGATGGAATCAAGATTGATCCTGAACGATTTCAAGCCATCCAGTAGATTCCCTTTCCTACAAGCAAAAAAGGAGTGCATTATTTCTTTGGTAAGATCAACTTCCTAAGGATATTTATCCCTGATTTTGTAGAGTTAACTTCAAAAATTTCCCAAATGATGAAAGGAAAGCAATCATTTGGTTGGTCCTCTAAAGGAAAGGAAGCATTTGAAGGCTTTAAGAAATCTATTGTTAAGACTCCTATCTTAGCATTCCTAGATTTTAGCAAAGATTTTATTATTTATTGCTATGCCATAGAAAGTACCTTGGCCACTGTGTTGACTCAGAAAGATTCTGAAGATCATGAAATCCCAATTTCATTCATGATTTATATTCTTAAAATTCATGAGTTGAAGTACAATATGATGGAGAAGCATTCTTTCGTAGTAGTTAAACTTGTTAAGCGAGCTTCAATTTTATATTCTTAACTCTCACTCTATTGTTCTTGTGCTTGATATGACCATAAAGACTATTCTTACACATCAGGAGTTTGGAACCAAGAGAGGAAATTGGGTAGCAAAGGTTCAGGAATATGACCTTGACATTAGACCAATGAAACTAGTTCAAGGTAAAGGCCTATGTGAACTCATTCAAGGAGCTAGTCATGAAGCATCTCAAGATGAAGTTGATGTCCTTGTTGTTCTTTTTCTTAGCTCAACAGATGAATGATATGTTGATATTTCTCACTTTAAGGCTAACCTATGGGGTGTTCATCTCACTTAAATTCTAAAGAAAAGAGAGCCATCGGTTTAAGGTTAGCATGTATGTGTTGTCGGAAAATGCTTTGTTCAAGCGAGGAGTAGATCAAAGATTCTTGAAGTGTGTTGACGAAAATAAGCGTAAGAAGTTGTTTTCAGCCTTTCATGATCAAGCTTGTGGAGGTTATTTTTCATCTCTTGCCATCCTTGCTCATAAAATTCTTCATGCAAGATACTATTGGCCTACTTTTTTTTAGAGATGCATCAAAGTGGGTCGACAAATGCGAAGCTTGTCAAACCTTTATGGGAAGACCAAAGTTGGCTGCTTTGCCACTCAAGACAATTGTGATTGAAGAACCCTTTCGAAAGGGGTTTGGATTTCATCGGAACACTCAACCCATATTCAAGTGCGGGAAATACTCATGTGTTGACTACCATGGATTATTTCACCAAGTGTGTGGAAGCCATCCCGATTAAAAGTACTACATCCGAGGTAGTATGTAATTTCATCAAATAAAACATCTTGATTAGGTTTGGTATAACAATATCATGATTGATAATGCTTCCAATTTAACTTCTATTGAGATGATGAATTTATGCTATGGGTATGGGATTTCCCTCACTCATTCTTCATATTACTACCCTCAAGGAATGGACGGAAGAATAAACAGGACAAGAATTTGGTGACCATTGTATGAAAGCTTATCAATGAATCCCAGAGGAACTGGCACAAGAAGCTTTATGATACCCTCTAGGTGGTTAGGATTAGACCCAAAAGAGCAATTGGGATTTCCCCTTTTCACGTAGTGTATGGGGTGGAAGCTCAACTTCCAGTAATGGTGGAACTACTAGCTTTGCATTTAATGAAAGCTATTGAGGACCCCAGCTTTAGTGATTCTTTGGATAAGAGAATCATGTATCTCCATAAGCTATATGAAGACAAAGTGTAAGTTTTGATAGGATCTCTGCCCATTAGCGAAAGGTGAAATCATTATTTGACAAGAAAACCAGATCCAGAGAGTTCAAGGTTGGAGACAGGTGTTTTGCTTTATGGGATAAAAGACATGAACCTCAAGGAAGCCATGGTAAGTTTGATTCTCTTTGGCTTGGTCCTTTTGGAATCGTGGCACTTTGCTAGTGAAAATTATTTCTATCTTGATTACATGGATGCATCCTCTCTCCCACTTCCATATAGTGGGAGTACCAAAATTGTTCAAGTCCTAGGTGAATAGGAAATCCTGTGTATATTATGTACAATGTTTTTTTCTTTCCCTTTCCTTTGTTTTGTTATTTTCCTTTCCTTCTTTTTTGGTGTGTTGTCTTCTATATTGTATTTCCTTTGACTCTATTTTCCCAATGGATAAGGCCTTTGGTCTTCTTTCCCGAGTTTTTCTTGATTCTTTTCTTACCTTGTTCCTATGATCTAGTCAAGTCATCCCGAAAGAGCCACTTTGTTCTCCTCTCGAAAATTTCCCATCTTTTGAAAGTTAGAATTTTGAAAATTTTGAGTTGGCACCCTTTAGTAATGTTCTAGTGAAGTGAAAACTCGAAGAGATGGTGAAAATTTGCATTTATTGGAATCATTTTAGTGACTTACGGTCATGTGGACATTTTTGTCCCATTTGTCCCAAGTTCCTTCAAAGCTCTGTCACGATCACCTACATAAACCGAATCAGGTCTTCACGGCCCATCTGTCCCAAATACAGGCATGCCCCTTATTCGTTGATCGGCCGTTTTCCCTACAAGCCCTTGTCATGTCGGCTTTATCGAAACTTTTTGGCCCATTTGTCCCAATTTTTCCCGGACTTCTGTTATCACCAAATCACAGCACCCCTATGTTCATACAAGTGCATATACTTGAACTCATGGTGTGATTGGATAACATGGGTGCTATCTCCAAGTTGTGGGACTTGCTACTTGAGATGGACCTCTAGAGAAAGCTGGTTCTTGCTCCTAAACTACCTGCCACAATCTACTCTAATGCAGGGTAAACTAACTATTCTAATCTAACTTTCCAAGGGACTAGGGAGAGAGAATGCATAAAATGAAAGCCTACACTAAAGTGGTGATACACCAGAAAAGGAGGGTGTGAGAGTAGTCTTCCAATGCGTGAGATATAGAAGCAAAGTGCACACTAGAAGGGGTGATGACAGTTCTCCATAATCTAGCAAAATGCATTCACAACAACATTTCAAACATACACAATGATAATGGATCCCTGTAAGAACATAAAAATAGACACAATATTCTTGTAATCAAGGTTAAAGGGGAAAGAAGAATGCAAGAAAACACAACAGGGGAAGATGCATCCACAAACTTATATTTTATTGCTTCCTGATATGCACAGTTCAATCGGTTACAAGATAAGGGCCTGGATCACCATGCAAGGAGTCCACAACAAGGGCCTATAGCACATTGGCTTCACAAATCAATTTTGGTAGAGCTTTGCTACAAAAACTCCTCCCTTTACAATGAGCCCAACACTCCAATTTATAAAAAAATGAGAAGAGAGAGAAGGGGAAAATGGAAATCCTAAAATCTGTCCTTCAACCACTTGTAAGAGGCATTAAATGGAGTGAAATTATTGTGTGTTACTTGAAAAAGGATCCCCATACTGTCCCAGGTGCTGCAACAGAGAAAGAATGATGACCATGCCTCTTAATTGCACTTCCAACTACCAAATAAAACATTGTTATGAACCCAGCCACGTTTTATGAAAAATACTCACTAATTTCTCATCAAATCTAAAATTTATTGATTTTTATGCGTCGGGATTAGAGCCATGATTCCAACGGTACCAATTTTGTGTGATTTTGTTAAGAAATGAAAAATTTATGGCCTTCTGAGTGTGGGCAATATTTTGGGTCCGATGGCATTTTCTGTCATTTGACGGGAATGAGCATTAACTGACTGGAGCCGAATATTTTTCTTTTATTGAAATATATCTACCCTCATTAAAAATAATAAATCCATTTTTTGTGGCATAGAGGATGTCATGCTCATTCCATAAAGTCCAATTTTGTGAAAATCGGAGCTCGGAGTCAAAAGTTATGGCCGTTTGAAGTTTGAGTCAAACATTGACTTTTCTTTTGAGTTGCGGATATTGCGGCAAAATTGGGTCCACGTGTCCCGGCTGTCCCAGATGAAAATCTCCACACTGCCCGTAATTGACTGACTTGTGGAAAATCGGCTGATTCACGTCCCGCGCATACCAACGTCCCAACTGTCCAAAGAGATCGGGGGACAAAAAAATGTCTGACTTAGCCGATTTTCTTTGTATTTCAGCTACGAACTTGGTATGATGAACCTCAGGTACAACCCGCATTGGTACGATCTACACCCTTCAGACCCACAATGCTTTAAAACAATCCTATGACCTTATTTTTTGCAGTTTTTCCATTCTTTCTAACTCGTTGGGATTTTTTCTTGGATGGGAGAGTTAGAGAGAAGTCGAAGGGGCCCCAAAAACACAATTTCAGGCCTTGAATCAATCTACTTGCTCAAGACTGAAGAATTTGATGCATGTTATCAAAATTACCTTGAGGGTTGAATTTTGGATAACACTTCCTTTTCCCCGATCGTCTCGAATCACCCGCATCGGGTTATTCGCATACTTTTGTCCCATCTGTCCCAAATGCATTTGTGCTTTTTGTTCACGCATTCCCCACACCACACACATCAGCCAAATCATGTCTTCACATCCCTCGTGTCATTCACATTTCGAGTCCCTAGACCGCCCATGCTCATTTGGCCTGCATTTCCCGCATTGGCCGGATCGCCTCCTCACATCCCTCATGTCCCAAATGTACCAAAGACCATTTGGGCCAGTTTTCTCTGATTTTCCCACTTTTCATCTTTTTGAGTTGGTGCAAGGTAAATTTAATGCACATTTAATGACCTTAACTCTCCTGAATGGATATTTAATGGGACTATCCCTATGCATTTGTCACATTGCTCACTTGTCATCTCTTACTTGAATCCTTTCCATTAAATTTGTTTTCTCGTGCCCCTGTATCCCTTTGCATTTTCATCACAATTTTGATCTTGGAAGGCTATTCCCCTACATGTTGCAAAAATGAAGATCAAGTTTCAAGGTCAAGAACATGTGTCACCTCTTGAGACCTCTGTACCTGATATTGGAGATAGTGAGGTTCGACACTTAGATTTTGGAGATTTTAGGGTAGACTAACATGCTCTAATCCTGGTCCCATGGCAAAAATGATCAATGACAGTGGAATTACATACGCGGCTGGCTTTCCTATCTCTATGCGGTGTGTCAACACCGTGCTTACTGTGGAGCCCATTTTAACTTAGATACTAAGGAACTTACCAATGTGCATGGGGAACTAATTGCTAAATTGGATGTTGTCCCCATTGTTGTTGCCCTACGCATTCCAAAGACTGAAGACTCCATCGTTCTCACTCGTGCTCAAGCTCAGACCTGTTTGACCAAGACAGTGAAAAATACAAGGCACATATAGCAAAATCATGGTTAAAGAACCCTAAGAAAGGAGCATCCTGACTCTCCATAGCATTATTCAGGGTTTATTTCAATGAGGAGTTGTCTTATTTTATCATTCTACTACTTAGTATCATGGGATTTCCCTCCACCAATGAATTTCATTTCTGGATGTGCCCCTTTATAAATATCATCTGCAAGGGCAATCAAAACACAAACTGGGCTGAAATTGTTTGTATGAATTTGACTGAGAAATTGTCAAGTGTCCAATGACTAAGAAGTTTTATATGACTTCTTATCTCATGTATACCCTAGCCGCATCCTGGGACTAGTTCAATTTCACCTACATGGAGGACAAGAAGGATGAGCCTATCTACACATATCGCCCTTAGCTTGCCCTCAAGGCCAGCAATCAAAATTTTAGAAGAGTCAATGATGCTTTCACCATGTATATGGTAAGACTCTTAGATGGTAACACTACTAGGAGATTTTCTAATGAAGCTATGAACCTGATAGCCAAGTATGGGGCTTTCTTCATCCAATTCGGAGGTTTTCATACATCAGGTTGGCTCATTATGAAAATACGTCCCTCAAGATCCGCATATTTTGAAATGATAAAATGGCTCTGGTTGAAGTGTGCATGCAACTTAATAAACTCCATAGAACTCCGTAGGGATAAGAAGATCACTAGCCTTTGTATTTTCCTATCTCCTAGGAAATTATACATGTAAAACAACTTTAGATGCCCAAAATTTAGAAAGGGCTATCGCTCCTCTCACTATCCATTTCTTGAGACCCAAGTCTTATTTTGATCTAAAGAAGTTTACTTGATCAAAACCTCAGGATAGACTACCATCACAAGCCGGATGCTTACGATTCTTGGGCTGATTGTGCAAATGATTTTGAAGCCGGATAGAGACACTATGGTAGACTCTCTCTATAAGAAATTAGAGATCTCAATCTCTACCAAGTTCTGAGGGATTTAAGGATGGTGATGAGGACTTATAGTCCTTTGAATATGAAACAACAATCAAACACACTCCATTAGAAGATTTGGATTGGTCCAAAAAAGAGAGAGATGATTTGGTTGAGATTATTGTCCCTGTTCTTATAAGAACTTAAGTTTGGTTTGACAGGAAGGATTGTGAGCTCAAGAAGAATCAAGGTGGATCTTCTTCTAGAGATACCTCTACACCAGGGAAGGAAGCACATACAATCGGTGATCAGGGACTTGAGCAAACCCCCAATTCTTCCTCAATGAAAGAGCCCGAGTCATCTACTCCTTCTACTCAAGTATATCAAAAGAAGATCAAAGAGGTTAAGCAAGAACCAATTAAGGAAGAAACTCTTCTGGAATGGTCAGAATTATCTTTAGGGCCAGAGAACATTATTGTTCTTAGTGAAAGTGATGATAACGAAATGCCGATTTTGCTAAAGCTCCCAAATCAACTGCTTTGAAGAAGAAAGGTAAGTTCCAAGTACTGAACCTCCTAGTATTACAAACCCCTCTACAAAGGAAGTTCTTGAGGTTCCATTCACTTCTCTACTATAAGCAACAGATTCTTTAGTAGTTTGACTTCCATGAGTTCACTTGCTCTTGGACCTCTTGTTCCTTCTTATTCTTCACGTTTTCTTGGGTGGATCCCACATAGAATGCAAGAAAAGAAAACTTCTTCCCATTTAATAGGGCCTAACTTTGATGTTGTAGCAGCTCTGCTCAGTACTACCCCTCCTCCTCCAGCAAACATTACTTCAAGATTGGTAATTGATGCTCGGTGCCGAGATGTTCTTGGGGGTTTCAAAGCCCAAGGTTGATAAAGTAGAGAAGGATCTTTTGGTCTCTGATTTGGAGATTTCCAGGATCCCAATGGGAGAATCCACTCCTAAGATTGAAGTTCATAACCATCAGGAAATAGTAACTAAGTTTATTGAACGGGTTGAGAAAGGTAAACAAACCATAGAGCAGTTGGAAGAACAGAATCAAGTTAATTCCAAATTTATTAGATCATTGTTAGCCAAGGATAAACTTTTGGATCCATCCCCACTGGCTGCTCTCCCACCCCCCATGATTCTCAACCAATATGAAGTTCAAAGCATCAAAGACATACATAAGTATTCTACTTATGGGATGGATGTTGAGGCTATGGTGGAGGAGGTGATTATAGAAGGCTTGAATTTCATTGAGGAATCCTTCAAGGCCAACGATAAGGTGGCCAACTTGTAGCAGAAATTCTCCTCCTCGATCAATGCTATGGATAAAGAGTTGAAGCTCTTGAGTAATTGTATTACAAGACCTCTACCTAATGGCCAAAACTGATGAGAAGATCCTTCTGGTCAACAATGTATTTGATGATGCCAAGAATAACTTGTCAAAGGAATGGATTTTTAGTGTCAAATGGAAGATTAAGGTTTTGGAAGAAGCACTGGGAGGATTAAAGAACATATGGCAGAGAGGAGAGTCTTTTAAAACTTGTGTTTCCTCTGCCTTTAATGATATCCACTTCCAAATTCAAGATGAAATTTCAGGCATTCCATTCTCTCTTCAAATAATCAAATCTCGATTCGAACATTTTTCAAGGATGACTTGTTCAGAGAGGAGTCAATTACCAAAGAGAAGATAAAGGGCATTTACTCCCTTTAATTTGCAATTGATGAGGTAAATAAAGAATACTTAGAGCATACCAAATTCAATAAAGATATGGAGAGATTCCTAGGCACTTGGACTCACACCACTACTAACACCACAATTCCAAGAGGCATGGAAATTGAAGAAGCATTGAAGAAATTTAGATATTGGATCCTCAAATCAGTGGGCCCCTTAGCCATAATCAAATATCTTGACTTCGGATTTTCTTTCTTTTCTTCTATTTTTGGTGTTGGTGTCCTTGTAAATTAATTAAAGACTTTATATTATGTAATTTCCTTAATTAATATTTTAGTTAAAAGAAATAGTTACAAATGTAACCACTTTGTAAGCTATATAATGAGCTCTCCACACCATTCTAAGGGGTTGGAAACTCTGATATTTTAGAAAGTGTAAAAGAATCAAAAGCTATCAATACAGAAGATTTTACCTTCCTTTTTCTATCTGCGTTAATTATTCCCTCTTACTTGTCTAAAGTTGTTGAATCATTAATCTATTTACATTAAGAATCTTTGTATTCTTGTGGATGCCATCTCTGGAACTTTGTGTCTGTGAAATAACATCTGGTGGTTTTAATATGAATGATTATGTTCTATATATTGTCTTTACTCAACATTTATAAGGAACTATTTTTCTATCTATACTTCCTGAAAGTGTTATTCTACCTTTTCCCTCCATTAGTTCTTTTGTTCTCTTGTATTGATAATCTGTCTTGGCATTAAAACACTTTCATGATATCAGAGTTTCTCATCTAAGTTGAAAGTTTTACATTTGTAAATAGTTATGCCACTTGCTTTCAATAAGGGCACCTATCCCATTAAAAGAGGGGGACTTCATGCCCCCCCGATTGTTGCTTTCATTAAAGTCCTAATTTGACAACCAACACCACGTAGATGAAAAAAATGACAATTTTCAACTCAAAAAATGTGGCAAATACAAGTAAAATTATTACCAACTAACTATAATATAACCTTTTAGTGTTATATTTGATTATGATTGTATGGATCAAAGTATAATTGAAAATGCATTATTTTCATAAGTTGTTGTTGTAAGTACCACGATAAAATGACATGTAAATTGTGGAAGCATAGATGGAACATGAAAGTTTTTACACAAAATTAATCTATGATCTAAACAAATTAAAAGAAATATTTTAATTTTATCAATATGTTTAAATCTTTATTTTTATAAATAAAATAAATACATTGTTTATCATTATCTTCATTTTTAATGTACTTTTGTGAAAATATCAGCTCGTGGAATATTATATTGTTTCTAAAAAATAAAAAATTCATGTAAGCTTAACTATTTATGTTGTAGATACTTACAAAAATGAAACCCAATTTGCATGCCTACTATTTAGTTTCTTCTTCTATGTGTTTACATACCTCAAGGCTTCATGGTCGGTGAAGAGTAACAATTATTTTGCTAGAAAATAATGTCTCCATTGCTTTAATGCCTAAAAATAGCATAAAATTCCACATCATAAGTACAATATTTCCTCCTGAATTCATTTAGATTTTCACTAAATAATTCCATATGTCGTCCTTCTTAACTAGGTACAACGCCAATCCTAGCATGTGACACATCATAGTCAACCTCAAAGACCTTGGTAAAATATGGAAATACCCAAATAGGTTCTTCTAACACTTTATTCTTCAACAATTCAAAACTATCTATTGATGTCTTGTCTATACAAAATCCCTCCCTTTTGTACACTCTGTTATGGGTGCAACAATGCTACTAAAATTCCTGATGAACTTCCTATAAAATTTTTCCAATCCATGAAAACTATGAACCTTTGTCAAATTCCTTAGAATAGGCCATTTTAAAATTTCTTTTACTTTTTCCTCATCCATTCTCACCCCATCCTCTGATATGAAAAACCGTAAAAAAATAAAACTCTTATGAAGAAATATACACTTCTTTAAGTTTGTGTATAGACTTCCTTTACATAACAAGTCTAACACCAATTTCATATGTAACAAGTGTTCTTCCACTATCTTATTAAATATTAGAATATAATGAAAATAGATGACAAAAAATTTACCATTGTATTCTCGGAGTAATCTATTCATCAGCCTCATGAATGTAGTAGGTGCATTAGATAGCCCAAATGGCATCACCATCCACTTGTACAATCCTTATTATGTTTTTAAAGTCATTTTCCATTCATCCCCTTCACGGATACGGATCTGGTAGTAGCCTCTCCGCAAGTCAATCTTGTTAAAATATCGGGATCTCCCTAGCACATCCATCATATTGTCGATCTTGGAATTGGGAGCCGATACTTAATTGTGATCTTATTTATGGCCTTGGTATTTACAAACATTTTCCAAGATCCATCTTTTTTTGGGAGTCATTAGTGCTAGAGTTGCACATTGAATCATGCTTTCTCTCACTAACCCTTTTGATGACGCTTGCTTAATATGTCCAATTAATGTATAATATATGATCTCATATTACTCTCCTTTTGATTAAGTTTGATTACATTGTGTGACTTTTAGTTGATCTAATATGAGTTTGGATGTAATTGTATGTCTTTTGATTGATTGTGATTCTAATGTTAAAAGCTCTAGAATTCCTGACAAGTATGTGTTTGAATTCAGTTTTGTAATAAAGTAGGTCTAATCAGTCGAGGAAATGAAGCAGGAAGCGTTCAATATATTTTCAGCAACATCTGTTCCCACACATCTTAGTTCTGGAACTTCCAAGCTAGTTCTCAAAATCCATCACACAATCATCATCTAGTTCCAAAAATTTCCAACTTAGTTCCCGAACTCTAGTATTTAGTTCTGAAATATTTGGACTTAGTTCTGGAACTCCTAGGGATAGCTCCGAAACTCTCATGGTTTTGATCCTTAACAATTTCATATGGTTTTGGAACTTCTCCGAAGTTCTAGAACTGATGGGAGTTATCTATTCTAACCATATCCAGAGATTTTGCATCTACACCCTTTTAATTAGGAAAGGATGAGAAGATTTACAACACATATCCAAGGAGATTTATATTACACTATTTGATCAACCGCAATAAGACTCAAAGATCTATTGCAGGCATGATTCAATTTCATCATAATCATTAAGACAACTATGATTGTAAAATGTATATAAAAGAAGATTTGTAGTAGATAGATATATAGAATATGATATGAGATAGAAATAGAATAGAGAAGATAAATATAGACTAAGTACTTAGATCCAAAGATATTTGTAATACCGAATGTTTTATCAATAAAATATCCATTCCTATTTGAGAGAATTATGGGTTGTTAAATCCTGATTGAGGAGGAGCAGGGCCCACTCCCCCAGGACTAAGGTATTCATTTATTTGGTATTTATATTTCTTCAGCAAATAGCTTAGATCTGTTAATTCTGTATTGTTTTAATTCTTTCAGTTAAACTCTGTTGTATACTTGTTCCTATAAGTGTTTAGATAGATTCTTATATTTCTTGCAATCATTTTCAAGCATTCCAAATTGAGTGTTTTTATTTCCAAAAGAAAGTGTGTTTACTTCAAGAAGCAAGTGTGTTTATTTTCCAATAGCAAATGTGTTTCCATTCTACACAATGTGTTTCCTTTCAAAAAAAGCTTTCATGTGTTTACTTTCGGTAAGTTTTCATAGTTTTATTTAAATAAGGTTTTACCAGAAGTCCTTAAGACATTGAAGAGATCCCCAGAAAATACAAAAATAACTACGATCAACTACTAGATCGATTAGATTACTTTTTGTTACATATAGCTTTATACAAACCCCTAGTTTGATTGAAATCAACAAGAAGTTGATTAAATGAAGGGAATAATGACACACCCATCATTTTTAGCGATGTTTCTAGGGATCACTAGTTGGAACTTTCTCATTAAGTGTTAGCAAGAGAAACAAAACATACATCTAGTAGTTGAAGGATCTTCCTGCTCTATCAAAAAATATATGAGTAGACCAAGAGACTCACAAGGTAGATTCCTCCCAAAAACATCTTCATAAGAATTCATAACATCCTCTAGTCAAAGTAAGGAAATTGATCAAGAATTAGAGGCACCATCATCCCTGTCAGGACAAGAAATAGAATTGCCATTTTTGGAATTCTTAGATTAGTCACCTGAAGCAAGTGGAACTTTTAGGAGAAGGCATATTACTCAAGATCCATTTAGGGTGAGTTTCGATTCTCAATTGAGTAGTCAACCTCCTACTCCTAATTTTTCACCTTCCCCAAGGCATATCGCTTATCACATTGATTGGGAGGAAAATTCAAAAAATATTTTTAAAATGGCATGAGAAGCTGAGAGAATACCTGATAGGACCTTTACCTATCCAATACAATTAGGAGATGATGATACATCAATGAAAAATATCTCACCTGCACATTTACCCACATTTAGAGGGATGTCATATGAATATCCTGACCAATTTCTGTTTGAGTTCAAGGTACTATGTCATACCTATGATTATAAAATAGATAATCAAAAACTCAAGTTGTTTCCATCCACTTTGAAGGATGCAGTAATGAGGTGGTTCATGGGATTACAATCCAACTCTATTAGCACCTGGGCACAAATGGAGACTACCTTCCTAGATAAATACCGGGATTATTATAGAGGGGGAAATAGGAAGGAAGATTTCTTCAAAATCAAGCGGGAGGATGATGAAATCATAAAGACTATTTAGACAGATTCCTCTTTGTTAGCAAAATATGTGGATTTGTGCTTTCAAAGGAGTTAAGAAAAATATTTTTCTTAAAGGTTTGGATGACGAATATATGGAAGCCCTTAACTTGATAGGAGGTGGAGACATTAATCAGATAAGAATGAATGGAATTAAAGAGATTTTTAGAAGCTATTCCAGAACAAGAGGTGGACCTAGAAAAGGAAAATTAGTGAAAAGTGAGAATCCATATATGAAAAAACTAATGGATGAGTTAGCAAACTTCAAAACAGACATTTAAGTGCAATTAACCTCTATAATGGATGGATTACAAGCTAAATAAAATTCCAAAAATGAACCATTCACTATGTATTGTCCTAGATGTAGGAAGAAGCATGCACTAAGAGATTGTCCTTTGGATAAAACAGAAATGTGTCTTATCTATGAATCTAAAGAACATGATACTAATGTTTGTTCTTTACTTCCTATTACTAAGAATAAACTTGAACAAACCAGTGCCTCATCTACAACAGAAGAATTAAATTTTGTTCGAGACAACCTAACCAAGGGCAGTTTATGCCAAGATCAACTCCTAATCCTAGACGATGCCATGGGATACTTAGTCGAGTACCACAAAAATGGGGACAACCAACTTGGGTGCCTCAACCAACTTGGAACCCTCAAGATTGGGAAAATCAAGCTTGGTATGCTCAGGGACATCAAAACCATGGGATGGTCAAGGAAATCCTTATGCTTGGACACAACCTAGATGGAACCCTAGTAATTAGTCTCTAGGAAGAACATATCCAAATCGAATCAACAAGCCATCATGGGATCTCCTACAAAAATTCACAAACCGAGAATGTAGTCCAAACACAAATTCCAACACAACCAAGAGCAAAATCCAAGAAATAAACAACCAACTCCTATTTATGGAATAGAACCGAAAAAATCAATTGATTTACATGTTATGGATTGTAAAGATATTCAAACTAGATCTAGGAAAATCATTAACAATCCACCCCTTATAATCACTAAAATGACAGAATAAAATGAAATCCCTAGTACTTTTGTTCCAAAAGAGGATATAGAAAGAAAAGAAAAGGAGCTAGATAGCAACACTACGAAACTCCATTTCCAAAGAGATTTTAAAAAGTATAGAAAACAAGGATTCAATTGAGTACAGAACTAAGGAAATTGAATATTGAAATACCACTATTACAAGCAATTAAAGACATTCTAGAATTGAACAAATTAATCAAAATGTTATGTATGAAAAATCCTGGAAGGAAGAAACAATACCCCAAGACTATCAAAGTAGATGGGAAACTTGCTGATTTATTAGTAGGAAAACTTTTACTTCCCAAATACGGAGATCTTGGAAGTCCTGTTATTTCTGTCTCTATAGGAAATAAGGATATACATAATGTTTTGGTAGATTTGGGAGCTGCTATCAATGTAATGACAGTGGATACTTTGAAAACATTACCATTAATGGGTATACAACCTACTAATACCATATTACAGATGATGAGACCGATCAGCTGTAGAAAACCGAAGGAATTATTGAAGATGTGGTAGTTATGGTGGAGTCATGGGAATATCCAGTTGAATTCCTTATACTACAGCCAAAAGGTAAAACATTTGGTTATCCCATTATTTTGGGTAGACCATGGTTAGCTACAGTTGTTGCTTTGATAGATTACAGGTCAAGTTATATGATGATCTCGAATGGTAAGAACTCTAAACAAATTTCCTTATATCCTACTGCATGACCTTTTACTGATAATCATGAACAATTGTGGGTTGATTCTCCTGAAATCTGATAAAAAAATTTGTCTTCTTTAGCTATGATCACATTGTAGGATCATGTAAGAGAAGTAGAAGAGATGATTAATCCACCATTGGATGAGAACTTGTTGTCCTCGAAGCAATCAAAAATAGTTTTGGAACCTACGAACTTAGTTCTAGAACCCGCAAACTTAGTTCCGGAACCTACAAACATAGTTCTAGAACCACCACATTTAGTTTCGGAACCAAGACAACAACAGTTCTCTTTGATTGAAAATAATTTCATTCCAAGGAACGAGATTTCTCATGGGGAGAGGATGAATCGGTAGCTTCAGATTTCAAGTACATCAAGAAGTGGTGAAGAATTTTTGGAAAGTAGCGAAGGCGAAGAACTTGGCCTGCGAGAGAGATAAGTATCATAATTCTCATTACTATCCTTTTTCCAATATTCTATCTCAAGGAACTTTTGGAGATGTTGCTACATACCATATGTTATTACCACATGCATGTCCATTAAATACTTTAATGAAACCCTTCCCACAAATTAGTTCATCACATATTGGAACCAAGCATGTTGAAATTCAACCAGTAAAACTTTAAACATTAACAGTTGGTTGAAGGATGATGAAGAAGCTAAATTGTTTGATGTTCTAAAAAATCATACTAAAGCTTTTGCTTGGGATTACAAAGACATGAAGGGGATTCATCCAAGTATCTGCACTCATCACATCTATACTGAAAACATTAAACTAGTTAGGCAGCCTCAAAGAAGGATTAACCCAACTTTAAGGGATATAGTCAAACAAGAAATTGAAAAACTATTACAAGTAGGTTTCATCTACCCTATCTCAGATAGTTAATGGGTATATCCTCTTGTAATTTTCCTAAAAAGAATAGAAAATGGAGAATATGTGTTTACTATAGGGAACTAAACAATGCCACAATGAGAGATTATTTTCCCTTACCATTTGTAGATCCAGTCCTAGATAACCATTCGGGTAAACAATACTTTTCTTTCTTGGATGGCTTTAGTGGGTACAATCGATTAGGGTTGTTACTTTGAAGATCAAGATAAAACTACATTTACATGTCCATGGGGAACCTTTTCCAATAGGGTATTACCATTTAGTTTATCAATGCTCTTTGCAACTTTCGAGAGTTGTACTTGCAATCTTTGCTGATCTAACAAATGTTTGTGTTGAGGTATATATGGATGACTTCACTTGTACATGAAGATACATTCAAAGATGCTTTGAGAAATCTGGACAGTGTTAACAAGATATGAACAACACAACCTGTTTCTTAGTGATGAAAATTGTTTGATGATGGTGGATGAGGGGATTGTATTAGGACACCATATTTCAAAAAAAGGAATTCAGGTGGATAAAAACAAAATTAGGATCATTTCAGATTTACCTATTCCTCAGACCCTCACAGATATCAAATCATTCCTAGGGGATGTTGGGTACTATTATCCAAAATTCACCCCTCAAGGTAATTTTGATAACATGCATCAAATTCTTCAGTCACGGGCTGTAGAATTGATTTAAGGCCCAAAATCATGTTTTGGGGGTCCCTTTGGCTTCTCTCTAACTTCCCCATCTAAGGAAAAAATCCAACAAGTTAGAAAAAATTGAAAAAATGCAAAAATGAATTCAAAGGATTGTTTTAATGCGTTGCTATGGTCGTACCATTGTGGATTGTACTAAAGGTTTGATGTACCAAGTTTGTGGCTGAAATACAAAGGAATTGGAAAAGTCAGAACTTTTTGTCCCCCAAAAGGTCCGCAGCAGGGATAGTTGGAACGTCGGGACACGCAAATCCGAAATATGGCTGTAGAAATTTTTTGGAAAAAGTAGAATTTTTGTTCCACACTGGTCGGGTACATCCAGGACAAAAGTACGTTATTACTTTTGACACGAATCGGCCGATTTTCCGCAAGTCGGTCAATCGGGTGGTGTGGAGATTTTTGTCTAGGACAGTCAGGACAAAAGTACATGCGAGACACGCAAAGGTGAAATCACCACACGAGGAGCCAAGCTAAGCCTTTGAATCGGCCAATGTGGAAGAATGTTTCTAGGATAGCCAGACACGCGGACCCGATTTTGCCACAATACTTATCTTAAAGGAAAAGTCAACGTTTGACCTCCCGAACTTCAAACGAACATAACTTTGGACTCCGAGCTTCGATTTTCACAAAATTAGACTTTCTAGATTTTAATGAGGGTAGATATACTTAAATAAAGGAAACATATTCGGCTCCAATCGATTAATGCTCATTCTGTCAAAGACAAAAATGCCTACTAGACCCAAAATAGCTACTCACACTCGAAAAGGTCATCAACTTTTTGCATTTCTCAACGAAATCACAAAAAAATTGTACCGTTGGAATCATGGCTCTAAGCTCGATGCAAAAAAATCAAGAAATTTGGGATTTAGTGAGAAATCGATGGAGATTTTTCATAAAATGTGGCTGAGTTCATAATGAAAGTGTTTTATTTGGTAATTGGGAGTGCAATTAAAAGGCATGGTCATCATTCTTTCTCTGCATTTTGAAGAAGGCCTAGGACAGTATGGGGAGCCTTTTGCAAGTAACATACAATCATTTCACTCCATTTAATGCATCTTACAAGTGGTTGAAGGACAGATTTTGGGATTTCCATTTTCCCCTTCTCTCTCTCTTCTCTTTTTCTATAAATTGGAGTGTTGGGCTCATTGTAAAGGAAGTAGTTTTTGTTGTAGCAAATCTCTATCAAAATTGCTTTGTGAAGCCAATGTATTGTAGGCCCTTGTAGTGGACTCCTTACATGGTGATCCAGTCCTTACCTTGTAATAGGCTGAATTGTGCATATCATGAAGTAATAAAATATAAGTTTGTGGATGCATCTTCCCTGAGATTGTGTTTGTTTGCACTCTTATTTCCCTTTCAACCTTCATTACAAGAATATTGTGTCTATTTTCTTGCTCTAATAGGGATCCATTATCATTGTGTATGTTTGAGATGTTGTTGTGAATGCATTTTGCTAGATTGTGGAGAACTGTCATCACCCCTTCTAGTGTGCACTTTGCTTCTATATCTCATGCATTGAAAGACTACTCTCACACCCCTCCTTTTCTGGTGTATCACTGCTTTAGTGTAGGATTTCATTTTCATGCATTCTCTCTCCTTGGTCCCTTGGAAAGTTAGATTAGGAAAGATAGTTTTTCTGCATTAGAGTAGATTGTGGCAAGTAGTTTAGGAGTAAGAACCCACTTTCTCTGAGGTCTATCTCAACTAGCAAGTTGCAAAAAATTGGAGATAGTACCCATGTTATCCAATCACACCGTGAGCTCAAACACATGCACTTGTGTAAACATTAGGGTGTTGTGATTCGGTGATAATAGGTACTATAGGCGCTTTATAAAATATTTCGAGTAAAATTACTTTACCCATGTTTAATTTGCTAACCAAAGATGGCTGTGAATTTCTTTGGGATGAAAAGTGTCGACATACTTTTGAATAAATTAAAGACAAATTAATCATGCCCCAATATTGAGAGGTCCTAATTGGGAAAATCCATTTCATATCCAAACAGATGCCTCAAATTATTCCATTGGTGTAGTATTGGGACAGAAAGATGAGGAAGGAAAGATGTATGACATTTATTATATTAGCAAGAATCTTACTCCCACTAAAAAAAATTACACCACCACTGAAAAGGAATTTCTTGTTGTGAATTATGCAATCAATAAATTCAGACATTACATTATAGGGTACACACAGATCATTCAACAATTAAGTATTTAATGAATAAACCAGTGGTTAGAGGAAGAATAATTAGATGGTTATTACTTTTGCAAGAATTTGATATTACCATTGTGGACAATCTAGGTAAATCTAATGTGGTAGCTGATTTTTTGTTAAGACTAACCACCGCAGGGGAGCAAGTTCTAGTCAAAGATAACTTTCCAGATGAACAACTGTTTGTAATCTTAGCAAGTACACCATGGTTTGCTGATATGGAAAATTATCTTGCAATAGTGAAGTTCCCTCCTTTCACTAAGAAACAAATAAAGAAGTTAGTTAAAACCAAAGTTGCACAATTCAAATGGTTAAATGGAATGCTATTTAAGTGTGGTTCTGATTTTGTCTTGCACATGTGTGTAAGAGAGCATGGAATCTTTGACATCCTCGAGGCATGTCATGATGAACCAAGTGGAGGACACTATTAGGTGAAAAGAACAACTCATAATATAGTTAGCACATGGTTATTATTGGCCATATTTGTACAAAGATGTGAAGAGATATATCAAGAGGTGTGATCCTTGTCAAAGGATGGGACAACCAACTTTCACCAATGAAATTTCTCTTCAACCTCAAGTTGTGTTTGAACCATATGAGAGATGGGGATTGGATTTTGTTGGTCCCTTTAATCCTCTTTCACAATGGAAGGAATATATTCTTGTGTGTATTGACTATGTGAAAAAATGGGCAGAAGTGCAGGCATTGACAAATGCCACTGAGGAAGCAGTTGTTGATTTCCTTTGGAACAAAATTATCATAAAGTTTGGAGCACCAAGGAGTATAGTTTCAAATCAAGGACCACAATTCATGTCTAATATGATCCAATATTTCACAAGGTATTACCAAATAAATCATAGGAAGTCATCTCCTTACCACCCACAGTCAAATGGACAAGCTGAAGTAACAAACAGAGAGTTGGAGAACATCCTTACCAAAACAGTTGAAGCTGGGAGAAAAAATTGGGTAAAGAGACTACCTAAAGCTATCTAGGCTTATAATACAACTTGGAAAACTACAACAGGGTTTTAACCATATGAATTAGTCTATGGGAAAAATGCCTTGTTGCCTATAGAGTTTGAACTTCAAACATTGAAGACAGTAGTGAAGGTGGGAATTGAGTTGAATGCATCTCAATAACAAAGAATCATTCAACTCAATGAGTTAGATGAATTAAGGTTTGAAGCACTTCAGCAGAAAGAGATAATTCAAGAGAAAAGGAAACAATGGCATGACACACATATCAAGAAAAGACATTTCAAGGTAGGAGACTAGGCATTGAAGTTCGATTCTATGTACCAAAAATTCAAGGGAAAATTGAGAACCAGATGATTGGGACCCTATCAGATTGAGCAAATATTTGAAAAGAGTTCTATTCAGTTACTTCCTATTGATGGCAGTAGTAGAATACTCTTGGTCAATGGACGTAGGCTGAAACTCTATAGGAAGTCGCCCACTAAGGATGAATTCTTGAGGAATATTGAAGTAGACAAAGAATTTGATCATATGTAAGAACCTAGTTCTTCCAAAATGATCAAATAACCAGATGATAGATCCAAAATAAAGGGAAGAAGATGAAAACCAACAAATGGCATTTTCTTCCCAAAAAAATATAAAAAAATAAAATAATATAAAAATTAAAAAAATCTCTCAAAGGCCAATTGAAAACCAACAAATAGCGGTTAACCTATTTTTAGCTAGTTCAAATAAGAGAATTCTTTTGAATTCCAGTTGTCTTATCTAATCATGTTTTGTTCCACTTGTAGGAATGATGAGTCATCATAGCAAAAGGATTACATCATCAAGGACGGTAATTATGTCGTTTAACGCATTTAGGGTTGAATTAAATGTTTGCATGTGTGATTTGACTTACTTTAAAAGTAGGTATGATGAGTCATCTATTTATACATTATGATTACAAGTGTGTAATCATTAAGTTGATGGATGGAATAAGTGGTGGTATGGTTATCATTAGTAATCATTATTGTAAAAATCAAGTGAAATAAGTTGCAGAGATATTTTGAGGAAGGAGCATTGAATTAAGTTTGTGTTCTGTAGCAAAGAATAGAGAATTCAGAAGTTCCACAGCTAAGAACTGAGGTTCTATAGCTAATAATAGAGGTTTCGTAGCCAAATTCATCAGTTCTACAACTAAGAAAAAGGGCCTACAACCAATTCACACAAAATCAAAAGAGACAAAACTCAAGCCGATATGGGGATTAAGAAGAAATCATAACTAGAGGATGATTCCTAGCTGCTCGCAAACGAAGAAGTGGCATTCATATTTGAGCATGTAGGATGGCTAGAGTTCCTGAAGAAATTTTCAAGGCATAATGATGAATTGGTAAGAGAATTCATCATAAACCTAGAACAATCCAGGAAAAAGGTAAGAAATATCTTTATTCTTTTTTCTGTAAATACTATAAGTAATGTGTTTAGAGTTCCAATTGTGCATGTCCCACAACCTACCAATGGGACTTTGAAATAACTTGTTGAAGTCTTCTTGTAAGAAGGAGAAACCGAACCCCAAAGACATCTATAATACAAAGAAAATCATGAAAGGCGTTAGAAGGGCCAGTTTTCCCAAACCCTTTGATAGGGTAGCATTTTGGATAGCGAAATATTTAACCTGTGATTGTCAATTTGGGTTTGTGGGAAAAGAATTCTTAAAAAATGTTCATATATCTAAATTATGGAGCCACAAAACTGAGTAGATAATAAACCTTCCAAGGTTTCTTTTTATTCTATCTAGCCCATGGCTCGAGGTATTCATGGGGTGTTGGGACAATTAGGCATCACGGTCTAATTCATTTAATATGCTAGCACCATTTTATGTCAAAGAGAATGGAGAAGAAATTTGGGATAATTTTTTGGTAAATTCAAGAAAAACCTAATATTATCGGAAGGATGATTTCAAGCCCATTCTCTCCTTCAACTAATCTGAAATTGATGCCCCTGTGAAGAAAAGAGGAAAATGATAAGAAAATATACCAAAACTAAGGTCGATGAGAAAGATCAAAATAACAGAGCCTTCTATACCTATGAAGGAAATTCCTTCTTCTGCAGCAGCTTCAAGGGAGCCAATATATGTCTCTGACGGTGATAGCTCACCCATGCAAGAGAAAGAAAGAATAGTAAGAAGAAGCTCTAGAAATAAATTCACTACTGGGCATGTTGAACTTCCCTAGATAAGAAAAATTCATAAGAGGTCAAGGGAAACCCCAGAGGAAGGAGTGAGCAAGAAAGGATGGAAGAAGAAGCTACTGATATTTTGGGCAGCATGGCCATGACTCCTCCTGAGCCAAGTCAAGCTGAAATGGATAGAGGAGAGGAGAGATTTGAAGAGAAATATTTTCAGGAATTGGCTGAACCATCAACATTGCCACATGAAGAAGAAGAGTTGACATCTAGGAGAAGAAAAGGAAAATTTCCTTTGATAGAGGAAGAATGCCTAACTCCTCAAATAATTTCAAAGGAAGAGGAAAGACATCAAGTTAAATAGGCTCTTTTCTTATCTAGAGCAGAGCTCATTACCAAAGAAAAGGATGAGGAATTGGATTTCCTTAAACTCAAATTGGAACAAAGGGAAGTGCTCATTGGAGAGCTAACAATTTAGCTTGCAGCCGGGGGATCGAGGAATTATCAGTAACCAAAAAACAACCGATAGAAAAGAGGAAGAATTTCAGCTTCCGAAAAATAGAGTGTTGTGTCCACAGTCTCTACATAGACTAAGTTAACCTATTTCTCACTTAAACAACTATGGAATGACACTTGAAGGGCACTCGGAGAAATGAAAACATCAAATGAAGAATTGAAGACCAATATGGAAGAAGAGATAAAGACAAGAAAAGAACGGAAGAAAAGTTTTATAAGGAGGAAGGAAATAAATATAAATACCTTACAAAAATTCATATGGTCTGTATTATGAGTGAAAAATTTCTCACTGCGGGGAGGCCCTCTCCTACATATAGTGTGTTTTTTTAGGAGCAGTTCATCATTGGCAATCGTCAAGGATTGCATGTGGGCTTCCACATGAACTAAAATGTGAATTTGAATTCATGGCAGCTTACTCTCTATCCAAGCCTGAGCAGAAAAATATTCTGTGTGAATTTTATCTTTAGAATTTTATGCTAGAGAAAAACACAGGATTTATGATCAATTTGTATGTAGGGGAGAGCCAAATCAATGCATTTGTCTCTGTTCTGCAAAACCAAATTGCATGGAAGGAAAGGGAATCTGATTTTTATTGAAAGCTAGCTCAACAGGTCTCTGTATGAGAGCTCATTATGGTAAACCCTCTACCTTTCTCACACATTTTAGAACTCATGGCTTTGATAAGAGATTCAAGACACACTATCTTGCCATTATGTAAAATAGTATTGATACCTTCACCTCCTATGAGGAGGAAAATTTTGAAGATATTTATGAAGGATGCTCAAAGAGGTGGGAACTCCTTACTGTTTCCTTGAGAAGAAGGGAAGTAATTTTCCCTACAAATCTGATCTAGAGTCTAGAAAGGCCAAAAGAATTATGCACAATAATTCCCCAAGTCAATGAAACCTACAAGAAAATATGGATGGGAATGCAAACAAGGCCCCCTCTACTTCTCACCCCCATGTCTCCTTGGAAAAACAAAGAACCTCAAGACCCTACTGAATTTGAACAGTGGGAGAGGAAAATAAAAGCAGGAGTAGGGTACAATACATCTAAATTTAAACATTGGAACATCCAAGTTCAGCCATTTGATCTAAGCAATCAAATGGAATGCATAACTTATAACCCAAATTTTGAAGAATGAAGTTTGTAAAGGAACTTACAAACAAGTAATTTTGGGGAAATGATGAGGCCAGAATATGGCTGATTAATGTATAATATATGATCTCATCTTACTCTCCTTTTGATTAAGTTTGATTGCATTGTGTGACTTTTAGTTGATCTGATATGAGTTAGGATGTAATTTTTGTCTTTTGATTGATTGTGATTCTAATGTTAAAAGCTCTAGAATTCCTAACAAGTGTGTGTTTGAATTCAATTTTGTAATAAAGCAGGTCTAATCAGTTGAGGAAATGAAGCAGGAAGCGTTTAGTATGTTTTCAGCAAACATCTGTTCCCACACAACTTAGTTCTAGAACTTCCAAGCTAGTTCCGGAACTCCATCACACAGTATTCATCTAGTTCCGGAACTTTCAGACTTAGTTCCGGAACTCTAGTATTAGTTCCAGAATTTTTGGACTTAGTTCCAGAACTCCTGGGTATAGCTCCAAAAATCTCACGGTTTTGATCCTTAACAATTTCCTATGGTTCTGGAACTTCTCTGAAGTTTCAAAACTGATGGGAGTTATCTATTCTAACCACATCCAGATATTTTACATCTACAACCCTTTAAATCAGGAAAAGATGAGAAGATTTATGAACGTAGATCCGGGAGAGTTATCTTACAGCTATATGATCAACCGCAATCCAACTCAACATCTATTCTGGGCATGATTTGATTTCATCAAAATCGTTGAGATAGCTATGATTGTAAAATGTATATAAAAGCATACCTGTAGTAGATAGATATATAGAATATGATATGAGATAGAAATAGAACAAAGAAGAGAAATATAGACTAAGTACTCAGTTCAATACGTTTTGTAATACCGAATGTTTTATCAATAAAATAACCATTCCTATTTGAGAGAATTTTGAGTTTTTAAATCCTGATTTGAGGAGGAGCAAGGGCCCACTCCCCCAAGGACTAGGATATTCATTTATTTGGTATTTATATTTCTTTAGCAAATAGCTTAGATTTGTTAATTTTGTATTGTTTTAATTCTTTCAGTTAAACTCTATTGTATACTTGTTATATTAGGGAGAATTTAGATAGATTCTTATATTTCTTGCAATTATTTTCAAGCATTCTAAATTGAGTGTGTTTATTTCCAAAAGCAAGTGTGTTTACTTTCAAAAGCAAGTGTGTTTATTTTCCAATAGCAAGTGTGTTTCCATTCTACATAGTGTGTTTCCTTTTAGCAAAGCTTTCAGTGTGTTTACTTTCAAAAAGTTTTCATAGTTTGATTTAAATAAGGTTTTACTAAGAATTCCTTAAGACATTGAAGAGATCCCCTAGAAAATACAAAAATAACTACAGTCAACTACTAGATCGATTAGATTACTCTTGTTGCATATAGCTTTAGACACACCCCTGGTTTGATATAACATCAACAAGAAGTTGATTAAATGAAGGGAATAATGACACCCATCACCTTTCAATATTAGATCTATGACATCTCTCGTTCAAATCTTCACTATGTATTGGACTCATCGATAGGCTACCTATTTTGGAAGGGACGATCCTGGATCAAATCAATATGGTGTTGAATATCTTTCTTCGAAGGTAACCCATCTAGTAGCTCATCTAGCATAACATCTTTGTATTCATTTAGTACCTTTTCCGTAGCAATAGGTATATTAAAATCCTCTATTTCCACCTTCTTTGACATCAGCACATAACACCGGCCAACTTATTCCATTTTCATAACAAACTCTTTTTTAGCCAATAAGCCCCTCACTCTTTTCTTCTTCCTTGAAAGGTAAAAATACCACCTTTACACCATACTTTCAAAAAGTATATGTATTTTTCCTCCAATGTGTGTAAACCTTATATCGTATTTCTAAGGCCTCCCAGGTGATAAATGGCATGCATCCATTGGGATACCATCACACCAAACCTCATCCTTATAGGTATTCCCAATCGAAAACTTTATAAGTAATCTTTTATCTATGGTTACCTCATTCCCTTTCTTGAACCATGATATAGGATAGGGATGTGGGTGATTCTCACATTTGAGATTGAGTTTATCAACCATCAAAGTTGAAACCATATTTTCACAACTACCACCATCAATAATAATTTTACATACCTTTCCTCTAGAGGTGCATCTTGTTCGCAGCCACGAATCAACACTAACAACATCATGTTCTTTCTCCTTCTTTGGGGAAATCATCGTCCTCCTTAACATGAGGGTTTTACCAAGTCTACAACAACCTCCATTTCTTATTCCTCTTCATCTTCAACAAGATTTACTCAGGGTTTGTTCTCCTTTCCAACTATCTTGTGTAGGACGGTGTGGACACTTGAAAATTTCTGTTCCCCTCTTCACCACATCTGTAACATGTATATTTCCTTTGGGGGCTATTCTAGACCCGTCCTCCATTATAACCTCTTCCCATCTGAAACCCCTTACCTCTTTGGTAGTTCTGTGGATTTGACCAGAATCATCATGCCCTTCTCCATTAGAGGATTCACCTTTTGTAGATTCAAATCTACCCCTTCCTCTCATTGGAGATGATGAAGGCCCTCTCTTCACACCTATTCTAAAATTATTCTACTTTTTATTTTCTTTTTCCTTTAATGCAAGTTGATAAACATCATCCGTGGATATGGATCTAGAGCATACTCAACTCATCTTGTATGGTGTAACTCAACCCATTTATATACCGTGTAGCTTTGTATTCTTCGACTCTCCCTTTTCCACGCTGATTGACACTTGTAAAATTCATTGGTATACTCCTCAATGCTTTGAGATCCTCATGTCTTAAGTTTTAGAACCTTTGAAAGAGTGTCTCGAGCATAATGTACATGATGAAAATTTTCTTTTGGTTTCTTTACCATTTTATTCCGATTTCAGATATTTCCCTTTCCATTCCTTTCTCTTTCGTTTCTAGGTGATCCCACCGATCAATGCATGTCTCGACCAAATTAGTGCATGAAAAATTAACCTTATTCTTCTCTCGAAAGGATTTTCCACTCAAATAATTTTTCCATGCGATTCAACCATTCAATCAACTCCTCTGCCATAACCCTCCAAAGGCATAATCAGGAACATTAATCTTAATGTCGTCATTATTTCCCTCTAAATTCGGATCATTCTCTCCTCAAATGGTCTCGATTCACGCTTTCTTCATCTATATCATTTTATTCTTCTTCTCCTCCTTTATTCATTAATGGAGGTACTTCTTCGATTTCACTATCTAGGTCTAAATACCCATTTTCATGTCTCCTTCTAAGGCGGGTAACTTCTCCTATGAGCTTAGCAACTTGTCTCTGTAGCTCCCGGATATGCCTATTCATCTGGCATAACCTCCCTCCCGCATATAGCCATGATTATATAAAATACAGTAAAAATTACTTAGAAAAATGTAATATGTTGCCTTCATTATTTCCACAAGATCTATATCTTGGTCCGATACCAATTGATGTGAATTCACCAATTTGTAAAGGTTGAATTACCTCCAAAACACACATAAAACACTTTGCAAATAAAAACCAGGAGTTTAAAAATAGCTTTCTTCTCATTATGAAATCCACACCATTCTTTTACATCGTTACAATCCACCTTTTATTTCACGTCTACTCTAAAACCCTTAAATGCCAAAAACCCTAAATTGCCAAAAAACCTAAAATGCCAAAAATTACCTACTAGTAAAAAAACCTCGAATGGGCGCCAAAATTTTCATGCCAAATATTCCTTCATAAATTATGTCTCATGCTAAATTTTGACTTATTCTAAGAAGCTAATTTTTTTATTAAAGTTCTAAGACCTAGTCAAAAGCGAAAAAAAAACATTCGAAGCAAATTTTAGGCCACTAGATGAAGGAATCGGGGCCGAAAATGTGCCAAAATGGCAACAAAATTGCACTCAAAGTTGACCCCAACATAGTAGTAATGTATATCTACCACCCTATAAGCTTTCAACACGATCCAACAATCGGATCAAAAGTTATGGTCTCCGCAGTTATGCTTTCGCATCATTCTCCCTGTTTGAAAAGAATTTAGCTCCCGTGAATTCTTTTGAGGAAATTCATCTAATTTTGCACTTTGTCAATCTTCTTCAACTCCCTCGGGAATCCACGTATAGTATTCTTGTTGTAAACCTTCCCACTATACCAAATATTTGTTGTAGCTCCCATCTCTAGTAGTGATTGTCTTTTGGTCCAAGACACACATTACCCTTTCCTTTTTCTTCTTCGGCATATGCTGCTCCCAGTTTATTTATTCCTCTTCCAAAACATTTTCATCATGACACTGAAAATTATATAAGTCTGAAATGTTAAAAACTGGTGAGATAGAAAAGTTCTCAGGTAGCTCCACCTTGTAGGCATTATCACTCATTTTCTTCAGAATCCTACACAACCCAATCTTCTTATACTTGAGTTTATTATATGTCCCTTTTGGAAACCTCTCCTTTCTAATATGAACCATCACCATATATCATTCTTCAAATAAACTTACTCTCCTATTGGCATCTGTAACTTCTTTATATTGTGCATTACTCACTTTCAGCTTTTCCCTCACTTCATCCTGCAACTATAGAATGTGTTATGTAAATGCTTCTACATCATCACTATTTTTATCTTCACCGAGTAGCACAATTAGATCTAGGACCTCCTTAGGATTCCTATCATATACAATCTGGAAAGGAGACCTCCCTGTTGACCTATTTACTGAGCTATTATAGGAAAACTCAGCTTGTGGTAAAGCTAATTCCCATTGTTTTGGCTTTTCTCTAACTATGCAACATAAGAGATTTCCCAATCTTTTGTTCACTACTTTTGTCTTCCCATTAGTTTGGGGGTGATATGCACTATTTAATTATAGTTTTATCCCCATTTTCCTCTATAGAGTATTGCAAAAGTGACTCAAAAACTTCGTGTCGCGTTCAAGTGATTTTTCTTGGAACTCCATGCAATCTAACCACTTCTAAAAAAACAAATTTGCAACTCTAGAAGCATCATTAGTTGTTTTACAAGAAATGAATTGTGCCATCTTAAAGAATCTATCAACTACAACAAAGATAGAATCATTCCCTCGGTTTGTGTTAGGAAGTCCTAACACAAAATCCATACTCAAATCAACCCATGGCCTGTAGGATTAGGTAATGACATACATAACCTAATATTATGTGCATGGCCCTTAGCCATTTGGCACACTCTACATCTTGCTACAATCCTACTTATGTCCCTCTTTACCTTTGGACAATAATAAGTTTTTACAACAAGATCAAGTGTCTTAATTATACCAAAGTGTCCAACCAACCCCCACTATATAATTCTCTTATAATATTTTCTCTCATAAACCAAAGGGATGCACAATTGTTTCCCCCTAAACAAAGAACAATCCTACTTCAAATAATCAAAAGAACCACTACCTACCTGTAAATTCCTTAAGTTATCTTACAACATCACCAAAATCTAGATCACCTTCATAGAATTCCTTAACTACCTCAAACCCTACTACATTTTCCATTGTAGTCAAAAGTGTTACACTCTACTCAAGACATCAATAACTTGATTATGCTTACCCAACTTATGATTTAAGACAAAAGTTATATTCTTAAAAAATGAAACCTATTTTACATGCCTACTATTTAGTTTCTTTTGTGTGTTTACATACCTCAAGGCTTCATGATCATTGAAGATTACAAATTCTTTTTCTATCAAGAAATGTCTCCAGTTCCTTAATGCCTCGAACAATAGCATAAAATTCCATATCATAAGTAGAATATTTCCTCCTAACTTCATTTAGCTTTTCAATATTCAACCTCGAAGACCTTTCTAAAATTTTGCAATAACAAAATAGGTGCTTCGACACTTTCTTCTTCAACAATCCAAAAACTATCTATTTATGCCTTGGTCCATATAAACTCCCTTCCTTTTTACATCTGTTATGTGTGTAGTAATGCTACTAAAATTCCCGATGAACTTCCTATAAAAAGTTTCCAATCCATGAAAATACGAACCTCTGTCACATTCCTTGGAATAGACCATTCTAAATTTGCCTTTAATGTTTCCTCATCCATCCTCACCCCATCCTCTAATATGAAAAACCACAAAAAAATAAGACTCTTACAAGAAATCTACACTTCTTTAAGTTTGCATATAGACTCTCTTTACATATAACAAGTCTAACACCAATTTCATATGTAACAAGTGTTCTTCCATTATCTTAATGAATATTAGAATATCATCAAAATAGACGACAACAAACTTACCATTGTATTCTTAGAGTAATATGTTCATTAGCCTCATGAATGTATTGGGTGCATTAGATAACCCAAATGGCATCATTATCCATTCATACAATCCTTCTTTTGTTTTAAAAGTTTTTTCCATTCATCCCCTTCACGGATCTCGGATCTCAGTGTAACCACTCCAAAGGTCAATATTTCTAAAATATTAGGCTCCCACTAGCACATCCATCATATCATCTAATCTTGGAATTGGGAACCAATACTTAATTGTGATCTTATTTATGGCCCTGTTGTCTACACACATTCTCCAGTCTCCATATTTTTGGGAGTCAATAGTGCTTTGGAGTTACACATGGACTCATGCTTTATCTCACTAACCCTTTTTGTATTAGCTCTGTGACTTATTTATTCAACTCTTCAATTTGCATTGAACTAATCCAATACCCTTCTGTTTTGGAAGGGATGATCCTGGGATCAAATCAATATGGTGTTGAATATCTTTCTTCAGAGGTAACCCATCTAGTAGCTCATTTGGTATAACATCTTTGTATTCGTTTAGTACCTTTTCATAGCAATAGGTATATTAAAATCCTCTATTTCCACCTTCTTTGACATCGCATTACATAACACCAAACCAACTTATTCCATTTTTGTAACAAACTCTTTTGTATCCACTAAGCCCTCACTCTTCTCTTCTTCCTTGAAGGGTAAGAGGGCCACCTTTACACCATCCTTCCAAAAAGTATATGTATTTTTCCCTCCATCATGTGTAACCTTTCTATTGTATTTCCAAGGCCTCCCTAGTAATATATGGCATGCATCCATTGGGATACCATCACACCACACCTAATCCTTATAGGTATTCCCAATCGAAAACTTTATAAGGCATCTTTTATCTATGATTACCTCATTACCTTTCTTGAACCATGATATACGATAGGGATATGGGTGCTTCTCACATTTCAGATTGAGTTTATCAACCATCAAATTTGAAACCATATTTTCACAACTACCACCATCAATAATAATTTTACATACCTTTCCTTGAGAGGTGCATCTTGTTCGAAATATATTTTTTTGCAGCCATGAATCAACACCAATAACATCATGTTATTTCTCCTTCTTTGGGGCAATCATCATCCTCCTTGACATGAGGATTTCAACCAAGTCTACAACAACCTCCATTTCTTCTTCCTCTTCAGCTTCAACAAGATTTACTAGTGGTTGTTCTCATTGTCATCCATCTTATATAGGATAGTGTGGACACTCAAAATATTTTTGCCCCTCTTCACCACATCTGTAACATGTATATTACCTTTGGGGGCTATATCAGCCTTGTCCTCCATTATAACCTCTTCCCCTTTGAAACCCCCTACTTCTTTGGTAGTTACCATTACTTTGACCAAAATCTTCATGCCCTTCTACATTAGAGGATTCACCTTTTGTATATTCAAATCTACCCCTACCTCTTATTGGAGATGATGATGACCCTCTCTTCAAACGTATTCTAAAATTATTCCTCTTGTTCTTTTCTTCTACTTTTAATGCAAGTTGATAAAATCATCCATGCTATGGATCCAGAGCATACTCAACTCATCTTGTATGGTGTACTTCAACCCATTTATATACCGTGTAGCCTTTTGTTCTTCAAAATCTCCTTGTTCCACCCTGATTGACAACTTGTAAAATTCATTAGTATACTCCTCAATGCTGAGATCCTCATGTCTTAGGTTTTGGAACCTTCGAAAGAGTGTCTAAGCATAATCTACAAGAAGAAACTTTTCTTTCAGTTTCTTTACCATTTTATTACAGCTTCATATCTTTCCCTTTCCATTCCCTTTGTCTTTCATTTTCTAGGTGATCCCACCGGATCAATGCATGTCCGACCAACTTAGTGCATGAAAACTTAACCTTCTTCTCCTCTCGAAAGGGTTTTCCACTCAAAAAAATTCCATGCGATTCAACCAAATCAATCAACTCCTCTGGTCGTAACCCTCCAAAGATAATCGGGAACATTAATCTTAATGTCTTCATTCTTTCCCTCTAAATCCTAGATCAATCTCTCCTCAAATAGTCTCTCATTCACGGTTTCTTCATCTATCTCATTTTTTTCTTCATCTCCTCATTCATTCATTAATAGAGGTACTTCTTCATATCATTATTATCTAGGTCTCGTATCCCCATTTACATGTCTCCTTCTAAGGTGGGTAACTTATCATGTGAGATCAACAACTTGTCCCCGTAGCTCTTGCATATTCCTATTCATCTAGGCATAACCTCCCGTCCCGTGTCTAGTTATGAATATATAAAATAGAGACAAAAATTACATAAAAAATTGTAATTTGTTACCTTAACTATTTCCACAAGATCTAAATCCTACTCGATACCAAATTATGTGAATCCAACCGCAAGAGGTTGAAATACCTCCAAAACATACATAAACAACTTTGTAAATAAAAACTAGGAGTTTCAATTTTATAAGAATGCATACACCTACATACATGTGATATGAACATGGATAACAATTAATATCTAGGAATAAATATTTAATACTATTTTATCTAAATTGTATAAATTGATGAAAAAATAGAATTGAGTGAGTGTGGGAATGATACATAAACACAATCACACTACCAAATATTACAAATAAACATGATGAAGATAGAAAGATAAAATATTTATTTGAGTTAAAAATGGCAAGTGATTAGGTTTTATAGGGGATTTAGAAAATACCATGGTTAAAAAAGTAGATGTTAGGGATTGATCTTCGGTCCTCTTAAATCTTTTTTATATTTTTAATGTTAATTTTTCAAAGTTTTTTTTTAAAATTATTTTAAAAAGGTTTATTCTATTTTTTATTGAAGAAATAGTCTATTATATTACTTAAAATTAATAGTATCATCTATTCGCCAAAAAAAAGTTAGTTTGAGGCCGGAATGTCATAGAAATGACACCAAGTAGTTGAAAAGAAGCCCGGAGAACCTAAAAATAAACATAAACATGCCAAACTGAAATAATTTGGGTTGATCAAAACATCAAACCTAAATAAGAATAATTAATTTTAAGAAGAGTGGATGACACACTTGTATTCCTCCTTTTTCTTCTATTTGGATCAAAAAGGAGGAAAATCAACAAGTATTGTACATGCAAATTTAGAAAAGAATTACACATATCACTTTGCAATACTATGGGGTTTTTAGCAAAATCGGAAAATAATCCATCCTAAAAAAATGAGTTGTGGTCACAACCTTTTGGTTTCCTAACGATTCACAAAACTTAATTTGTGAGGGTCAATATCTCCCATGAGCCTAAAATTGCAAAGGATTTAAAAATTAGACGAGTGGACTTCATTTCATTTTAAATTTTATCTATCCCTTCAAATATAGGATTAGGGTTTTTATTCAATGTTTTTGCCAAATAATTTCAAAGGTCCTTCTTATTTATACAATTTTAAAAATAACATAATTTTCTTTGTTAATTGTAAAGGGGAAGTCTTGAGATCAATGTCGATGGTTAAGACACCATAGGCACCAAAAATGGAGGTTTTTGTATTCCAAGAGTTTAATCATAACATTATAGGAAGAGGTTTTCTATCATTTATTTGAACACTTATTTTGACATAAGTAATATATTTTCTACTACCAGTTTAAGAACATATGGAGACTATCACCGCAGGGATTTACTAATTCTCAACACAAGAGCTTCTACTTACCTATGCACTTCAAGCTTAAGAAATATTATATAAATAGTAGTAACCACTAGATCCTCTTGAGATAAGTCAAAACTAAGGCTCCAAGTGTCATAAATAACCATGATTTTCCAAAGAGATAGGGTACATGTTCAAATTTACTGCCTTGGTTCCCTTCAATTGAACAAATAGCAATGAAAAAATCTGATTATAAGCCAAGGAAAAATTTGATATACCGTTTCAACATCCATTGTTATGTTTCCCACACTCTAATTGTTTTATTCTTCTTGATCACAAAATACTTATTAAAGTGTAGACAATGTATCTGACATCCCTCTCATATAATTTCCACTTATTTACAATTGTTGGTCCATACCATGGGGTTAAACTTTTGTCACTTTCAAATCTTCATCATTACTCGTCACACTCCTTTTCTCGGGCACTACACATTTTAAAATGGTATTTTAACTATCTTGATGAAAAAAGTGTTTACGATAGAAATATATTATTAAACTGTGAATTTTATGAAGTTAAATATATTTGAGATCATATTTTAAACCACATAAAGAGTGATGACATGCCTCTATTAGGAATATTGGAGCACCCACCCGCAATGATAAACGTAGGAATTGACAAACACGCTGCACCATAATTTAAAAAAGAAATATTGCACTGCAAAATAATATGTAAGATAGATCTGAAAAAACATTATGCAATTTTTTATTTTCCAAAGAAGGTGATAGTGTCAATTTTATTTTTGTTGATTCAATGCTTTTCACAATTACTATTTCCATTCTTCCATAGTGGAATACATTTGATCTAGTTTCTTACTCCAATTTTATTTCACTATAACAGATGCGTTTACATTGGCAGAGCTCAGTGTTCATAGATGAGCAGGCTCTCCTTAATAGGTATTATGCAATTTTAATTGATCTAAGATTAATAAGAGGACCTGAAGGTAATATTGAACTTAAAGCTAAGAGTCTGTCCGGTCTGGTGAAGAAAATCAAGGAGGGCATATCCATGAGCATATCTGAATCGTCCAGTTCCTCCAACAACAGATACCTCTCTCTGCGGCAGACTAAATCGATTTGTCCCCTGTATCTCCAGGCTGCTGCCATTGTATTTCCCAGTCTGAAAGATAATGGAAGAAAGCATATGAAAACCAGTGTTTTTGGGATCTGGTCGGGCTTCAAATCCTTGCATTCTTCCCAAAACTTTTGAGGACGGAAGAGGTCCTTCCGTAACAAAGTGATCTATAACGTTTACCGTTCCGAAGGCCAACAGTCCAGAAGACGTTCCGTTCACTCCTGCAACTGTTTGTATGGTAGCATCGACTCCACTCAGAGTCTCTTGCAGGTATAACACCATATTCACTTCGCTGGCAGCAGCCAAATTAGAAGAAGAAGAAGAAGACAGCATTAGAAAAATGAAGGCAAGGAATAAGGCAAACGAAGATTTAGAACCCATCTCCATGGTAAATATAACTGGTCTTTCAGTCTTAGTAATTAAGGCGGGAAAGTGGAGAGAGAGGAAAGAGTTTAGTGACATTCCTATTACCCAAACGAGTATATATAAGCATTGCTGCGGATGCAAATTGAACTTCCTATTTTCTGCGATGAAAAAATCAACTGTATGCTTCTAGTCACGAAACGTTTTGTTTACTAAGAATTTAGACCGTGTTGCAGGAGAAGACTTTTATCGGTAACAACCTAATGTGTCAAAATTCTGGGCGAGGTAACAAAAAATACACGAGAGATAGACTCTTCCATTTGAGAAAACCCTGGATATGAATAGCGTCAATATAATCTAGAATTCAATCGTAGGCTTCGAGAAAGATTTTGTAAAAATTTAATTTTGTTTACAGAGATTTTTGACTTTTATCTTTTCGAGGGAATAAAATAATCGTGAGTGGAAACAGGCCGCCTTTTATTTTGTATCAGCCTTGAATTCTCATCAGGGGTTAAATTTGACGCCCGTTTAGACGTTTTTTGCTATTTTAACCGTAAAATACTTGCAAATATTTGTAATAACCGTCACACGTAACTTGCATATTTAAAATTTGACCGTCATTTTTATATATATGTATACATAAATTATAAAAATATATTCAAATATATCTTTAAAATAACTAAATAAATACTATAATTGACATTATTTTGTATATTTGAAGGGCGGTATTAAAAAATGACCGTCACCGAAAATATGTTTGACAGGCATAGGTGGCCGTCAAATTTAACCCTGATTCTCATGCATTTTCTCTTCATGCGCGTGATTCGAGAGGTCTGAACTTTCCTTAGTGCGGGGACCGGGTGTGCATCGTCCCATTTACGGAAGAAATTTTAAAAAAAAATCTTGGTTCAACTCTGTCGCCAAGCGTTTATACCAGGAAACGGCGCGCAAATAAAAAACCCATAATAGTCAAAAGGCAATCATGTTTGCGGCATTGTAACTAGGATGTTTTTGAGCGAGGTGTTGAAGAGATTGTGATAGTATTGTCATGTTCACATACAAAAAAATCTATTTATCATATATGAATAGACACTTTATCATTTTTTAGGTTGTTTTTTTATTAGTATATATGTTGATTAATTTAGTTTACAAATTATGTGATATTTAGGTTGAGTGTGTTCATTAAGCTTGAAAGAATTAATAATGAAATGTGGTGTGGAAGAATTACGTCATGGGTTCAAATCTAGTGATTTATCTACAGTATGCACTAAGGGGATCGGTGCATGCTACTTCAAATGAGGTTGATCGATGGTTGTCGCCTTGTGTTAGATCCTCACTCCTCGAAGCTTTGAGTCACTGGATATTCCCTAATTCCTTTGAATTACAAAAAAACACTTCTTTTTATGAGAAATGTGTTATGTGTAATAATACAATGAATTATGTTGCTCATAATCTTAATAAAAGCTCTCATTATACATAGACAGAGGCATAAGTAGCGCAAACTACAACAAGGGGTGTAATGCCCCCTCATTAATTACCCAAGCCGGAGAGGGGGATTAAGCCTTAGGCAAACTAGGCAGTTGCCTAGGGTGCCAGCCATCAAGGGGCACTTAAATCTAAAAATTTCCTTTTTGTCGGTTAATTTTAGAACTTAACTTTAAAATAATTTATCTGAAGACTTAATATTGATAAACTCATTCATAGATATTATTGTATAGTAATATAAATTTCACGCATACACATAAAAAAGTTTTGTAATATTTTTCCAAGTAAAAGAAAATATCACATATTTATAAGCACATATGATTTTTTTGGTATTGTTACCCATTCTCTATGTAGCTCCAGATTATGTAGGTGTGTAATTTGTTCTAGAAAAAGGTTAATGTATTTTTTATAATGTTGCTGGTGTATCTAGTAGAGGTGAGTATAATTAAAGGAAAAAAGTATTTAATTTTCTATTCTTAATTTTGTCAAAAAAATTCTATTATTTTGTTATGGAGGAATCCGTAGGCCTAGTCTAAATACGACTCTTCACAAAACCATGGGAGCTACATAAACGTTTTTGTTTCTTTGGAAAAAAATGGTGCTTTATTTCAAGATAGAGTTCATGTCACCTACTTGATAAGGCTAAATTAGACTTGTAAGAAGCCTTGTATAAAATATTGTATTTTTTACATTCTGAGCATCTCCTATGATTAAATTTTTCCATCCACAGTATATTTTTCATCCTTCCGTGATAATTTAATAATATATTTTTATTATTATTTTATTATGACCATGATGTAAATTTAAAAATACAAAAATATAGATATATTTTATTTATTTACTTTATGGAAAAAATATTAAATAAATTTTTGAGGAGGGCACCCACTCTAACTATTGTCTAGGGCACTCCCAACCATTAATTCGGCCCTGCCAAGCCGCCTTTGTCGGGAACTCACACCGACGTAACATGGAGGCAACATATCCTAAATGACTTTTCAGACCTGTCTCTTCCTTGCAGAATAATACAAGCACTTTATTTGAGGTCCAGAGGCGTTAACCAGTTTCAAACCCAAGTTAACGTGGTAGAGTTAGCAGTTTTTGGATAGTTCCAGTGAATGCCACGCGAGTGCAAACATTACAAAGAATTATTCTAAATGAAGCTCTCGCTGAAAGCCGTCCCAAAATCAATACCATTAAGAGTAAAAATCAGCCTGCATTCGAGATAAACCTATTTCTAATATCTCATCTTTTACTATATACAAAGTGATTGCTCTTGACTTATATATGTTGTTGAAGCGGGTTCATGCCTCTGAGAAGGAAGGAAACTACTGCATGTCACCATTTTGTTTATTGTAGGAAGAAGAAGAAAAATGTTGAGGTTTAGGAGGCGCAGTATTCAGGTGCAATTCCTAGCTTTATTGGATTTGCATTTGCTGCATCTGAGCACCCGTGCTACATGCATGGTAACCTTTATAACTATCACTGCACTTTTACTACTCGTCATATTTTATTTGGAGTAGTTGGTGTATTGTATAAGACATGGAAAATTCCCTTTCCTATTATTCCATGCAGGTTTATACAATTTTGCCTCTTTCACTTTTCCTCCACGTGAGACCCTATGTTTCCCTTCCCTGTCCTCCATAACCCACCAACATCCTTCCACACTCAGGTCGGAATAAGAGCTTTGGAACAGGGCATGGGCATCCATCAAATCATAGTGGGAAATGGTTTTTTGTCACAAAATGTGGTTTCAGACTGGTATTACAGTTGAGAATGCCCTAGTAGACATGTATGCAAAAACATGTGGGCTCATCTACATGGCCATGGCCTGATATGTATGAAAAATGTGGAGGTGTATACAGGGTATGCGAACTATTTGGAAAAATGTGTAAAAGAAATGTGGTTTCATGGAATGCAATCATTGTTGGTATGCACAAAATGGCACATAAAGATGCCATTAAATAGTTGGTGATTATATGGGTTTTGGTTGCTAGGTTACAAGAGCATACAAAAGACACACAACTATTTGACTAAATACCTCGAAGAAAAATGGATTTTCATCTTATGATGTGATTGCAAATTCCTTTGAATAATTGTAAGCAAAATGAGGAAACATGAGCAAGCCCGCAAAGTGTTGCTAGAATGCCTGAAGGTGATGTAGTCTCATCGAATGTGGTGATCGCAAGTTTTATGCAAAAAGGTGTGGTTTTCTCCTTTTCGCTTGCAATAAATTCCACTTCGTCATTTCCAATTTTTTTATAAAAAAATTAAATGTTGAATGATAGAGAATGTAACCCAAACAATTGAAAAAATCTTTAATGCCCCGTTCGTTTTCAACTTTCGCCCTTGCTTCCTTACCCTATTGCTTAATGTCGATTGTTTATCTAAGCCCTTTTGATCGTTACATGTTGCGACCCTAGTGAGAAATTATTTAGCATCTTTCTTTCCTTCTCTTGTTCTGTCATGCCATCTATGTTTGTTGTTAGTTGGTGAGGGTCATTGGTAGCTTACTTTTCTAACATTATTCTAGTGATCTAATTGTGCCTTCGATCTATGGAATGCTCAATGACGTTTGTTAAAAAGAGTTCTAATGGAATATTAAAATCTTTTAAGTTATTTTAGGCGTAATTATTAAAAGATACCTAGCTTTTGAACCATGTCTTTTTAAAAATATTTATAAATAAATAAATAAAAATAAAATAATAATAAAAGGGATTTATCCCCACCTAAACTAGTCTCCTAACAACCTTGGCTTGTGGGAAAGTGGAAAAAGGTTGGTGGTGGCGCCAAGTTGGAGAGGACTGCTAAGATTAAATTTTAAAACATTGACTACTCACCTGCTCCTCTTTGGTCGACTAAACTTCACTCCTACCTAGTTTTTGTTTCTAATTTCTAATTAAGGGTGAATTTATTGTTTATACCACCAAATTATCCCCCACTTTTTGGTCATTAATGTTCATACTTGGCGTGAGGGATACGTGGGCTCTAATGCCTTGTTTTTTTAGTCTTGTTGGCTAGAGGTGGGTGGAATTGATGGCCACCTGCCATTTCATTATTGTGGTTTCTTTTATATATGCCTTTTATCTTTGACTTTTATCTTTTCGGGGGAATAAAATAACCATGTGTGGAAACAGGCCGACGTATCAGCCTTGAATTCTCATGTATTTTCTCTTCATGCGTGTGATTTAAGAGGTTTGATCTTTCCTTAGTGTGGGGGACCGGGTGTGCATCGTCCCATTTATGGAAGAATTTTTGTTAAAAAATCTTGGTTCAACTCTGTCGCCAAGCGTTTATACTTTTAGGAAACAACGCGCAAAGAAAAAACCCATAATAGTGAAAAGGCAATCATGTTTGTGGCATTGTAACTAGGATGTTTTTGAGCGAGGTGTTGAAGAGTCATGTTCACACACAAAAATATATATTTATCATATATGTTTGTAAGGTTAATTAATCATTAGACACTTTATCATTTTTTAGGGTGTCTTTTCATTAGTATATATGTTGATTAATTTAGTTTACAAATTATGTGATGTTTAGGTTGAGCGTGTTCACTATGCTTGACATAATCAATAATGAAATGTGGTGTGGGAGAATTTGGCTCACTTGGACTTGACCACCGCTTTTAGTGGCCTAGGTCGTGGGTTCAAATCTAGTGATTTACCTGCAGTATGCACTAAGGGGCTTGGTCTATGCTACATCAAATGAGGTTGATTGGTGGTTGTCACCTTGTATTAGATACTCACTCCTTAAAGCTTTGAGTCACCGGATATTCCCGATTCCTTCGAATTACAATAAACATACTTCTTCTTATGAGCAATGTGTTATGTAATAATACAATGAATTATATTGCTCGTAATATTAATAAAAGCTCTCGTTATACATATACAAAGGCATAAGTAGCGCAAACTACAACAAGAGGGTGTTTTGGGACAATACTTTACCAAATTGTCTCAAATTGAGACAATTATTTTTGTATTGTCTCAAAGTGTCCCTAATTAATGTCTCAAACAATTGTTTATCTAAGGAAAATATAAAATACTACTTGTTTTAACTCTTCAAAGAAAATATTGTTTTGTCTCTCTAGAAACAATATAGAATAATTATTATTTTTCTTATCTAAACAAAATATCATTTTTGTCTCTTTAGAGACAATGCGTTTTTAATACACTCTATCATTTCTCTAGAGAAAATATGAATTTGATGAACACAAAAATTAGATAGATAAAATTTTAATAAGAAAATAATGGAAACTGATATAATGAAGGTACATTCATTTTTTATAACTAAAAATGGGTTCTTATTTGTGGCCATCATCCTTACTATTTCAAAAGAAAACACTGATTACACACACACACGCACACACGCACACACACACACACACACACAAATATTGTGAAGAAAATATGAAAATAGAAAAAATAATGAGGGAGAATGATAGTGTGGAGAAGAAGGGCATAATCTTGCATTGTGGTATCTCATCCATCTACCATTAAATCTTGTACTCCAAATTTTCCCATCATGATATAACCTTTTAAGACAACCTTATCTTTATATGTACTTTTCTAACATTGATATTGTAGTAGAACTAGGCTTTAATGTTTTAGAAGAATCTTGCTTGGATAGTTCATTTTCTGAAAATTTTGCGAAGATAAGTTTAACATCCCAAACAAGGTATCTTTACACATTAAAAAATAAACCTAAGTTCAATAATAAATGATTGAAATTGAAAGAGGGGAAACACATAACTTCATCTAACTTAACCCAATATAATAAGTTTAGCACTGTTTACATACAAATTGTATGTTTTGTAGATTTTTTTATTGAGATGTGCACTCAATTGGGCACTAGTTTTACATAGATTGTCGTCATCTCTTTTCATACTTCAGAGGAATCATATTGTGAGTTGAAAATTATGAGTAAGCACACAACCATACTAGTGGTCACCTTCACCTAAGTAGCTACGAGTGACTGGCATCCACACTGTCAAAGTCTCCCAGGGAATGATCCTAGTCTCAACCATTTCAAATCTTTGTGTCGAGTATCTCTAGGCCTTGCACTTAGCAAGACTTGATCCCTAGTGAGCACTATAAGATCTAACATCATCACCAATGGACCAAGGGTTGTTCGATCATGTTTGTATATTCAATCATTTGATGATTTTTTTGTAAAGCTATTCCATGAATGTTTGGGTTTATAAAATTTCACAAGGTTGTTGCCAAATTTATCTATCAAAATGGAATATATATAACACATTTATCTTAGAAATACCATGAAATGTTATCTATTTCTAAAAATGTCATGTGTAGCTACTCTATAAATATTGTTATCTATTTCTAACACATTGGGAAGTTTATTTCCCTTAATCTTATTGGGAAATAGAAATTACATTATCTTATAATAAATAAAAGGAAAAATATCATGTGTATCTACTCTATAAATATTTTTTTGGAATTTGGACAATGTTGTTATAGGTGGTAGATTAGTAGAAAGAGCTGCCAAGACTCTATATGCAGTAGAAGTAGGAGCTTATAACATAGTACTTGAATAGATGGTTTAAATATAGCAATTTAACCGCAACATGTATCAAGGGCTCAGTGTATGCTGCTCCAAATGAAGTTGATCGGTGGCACTTGAATTGTGTTAGAGCCTCAAGCCTCAAGCTTTGATTCGATGGGTATTCACTTGTTCCACCGGGTTTACAAAAAATGCATCCTTCTATGAACAACGTGTTGTGTGAAATAATACAATGAATTATATTGCTCATAATCTTAATAAGATCTCTCATTATACATAGACGATTTAAGTAAGAAGCCCAAACTAAAATAAGGGGTATTTTGAGACAATATTTTACCAAATTGTCTCAAATTAATCCAATTGTTTTTATTGTCTTAAAGTGTCTCTAATTAATGTCTGAAACAATTGTTTCTCTAGGGAAAATATAGAATACTACTTGTTTTTAATTTTCAAATAAAATATTGTTTTCTCTCTCTAAAGACAATAAAGAATAATAATTATTTTTCTTCTCCAAACAAAATATCATTTTTGTCTCTCTAGAGACACTGTGTCTTTAATACACTTTATCATATCTTTAGAGAAAATATGAATTTTATGAACACAAAAAATTAAAATGATAAGGTTTTAATAAGAAAATAATGGAAATTGATATAATGAAGGTTCATTCATTTTTTATAACTAAAGAAGGGCTCTTATTTGTGGCCCTCATTCTTACTATTTCAAAATAAAACACTAATTACATATGTATCTTTACATACAAATGTTTGATAATTGGTAAGCGGAGGATTTTTCCAGGGGCCTTGCCCTATTACCAAAAGATCTGAAATCCCAAATAAAGCCTTACATACAAAAAAATCAACAATAAATAGTTGCCCACCAAATGTAGTGAAACAACTAGTTAGGATAAATGGTTTTCTTGTAACTTGATTTTTTATTTCTAAGAACCATTTTCCAACCTTCAAAACAACATCAATAGGTAAATTAACCTCAATAGCATGAATCGACTGATTTGTAATATTTTTTAAACGAAAGAAAGGAACATTTTCCTTAACCAATTTTTTGGAGATTGGTTCATCCCTGTTGCTCATCTGGATTTCCACATTGAATTTTCCTTAGTCTTCAACATGAATATCTCTAAGTAGTATCGCAGATCCCTAATAGGTGCTTTAGGTACACTCTCCTCCTCAAATGCACTCTCGAGTTTTTCATTTATTATCATATGACATGGGAGGGCATCTTTCCACAAAGTAGATCTCACATGTTTCCTTTTATCAAGGTGACATTCAAAAACTACATGAACCAAAGAAAAAAATCTTATACATCTAAAAGGTACCCCTTCATAATCTAGGGGTTGAATCCAAATTTTGTCTTGGAATTGTTTTTGCAAATCACACCACCAATGAAAATCTGTAACTTGATGTATTGAGATCCTCAGTGTGACTCCACAACATGGAGCATCTCTCAAAGTTTGGGACTTTGCGAGTCGTGAGAGCTCTCCGGATGAAGGCTGGATTCTACTCCTATGTTTAGGTACACACGTTCAGATTACAGAAGGTCTATCATACATGCTATTCTAACTTACCAAGGAGACAAGGTTAAGGAAATACAAGAAATAAAACCTAATCTAATAGAGGTGATGCACCAAAGGAATGATGAACACTTGCATTTCTTTTAAACACAAACCATTAAAATGTAAAACAATATCCATGCATAGATGACCAAGATTGCAATGAGGGATTAGGAAGAAGCAATAAAGCATAAGAGGGGGTTGAAATCATCCAAAAAATTATTTTATTGCTTTAAGAATTGATACAGTGCATTACAATAGCCAAGAGGCAGAAATTGCATTACAATTTGGATGGAGGGGTTCGAGACTCCACGAATTCACTTGTAGAGAAGAGAAAAGGGAGGGCACAAAGCAAGAATGTCTAACCTCTTGAAATTTTCCCTCTTATACAATATATAGGAAGAATGAGAGAGAGAAAGGAGGGAAAATCCAACCCTGTTCCAACCGCCCATGAAGGGGCATTGAATTCCTCTGCCACAATGATGGGTCTCACTGCAACACCCATGCCCCCATCGTTGTTCCTTCTGGACAAGATGGGAAACCCATTCTTCATCATGCTAGCAGGTAATGGTGCATCGAAATGTTAATGGTGGCAGGTGGGTAGTAGGTGTCGAGAGATCTCTGAAACATCCCCTATCACTCGATTTGAAGCTTATGATCGAAAGATATGGCCTCCTAAAAGAATTTCAGATCTGGAGTCCATTCGCGTGATCCACATGGTGGCCTTGTACATCTCAATGTTTTCCCCCTCCTCTACACTTTTGAAGTTACGCCGAAGAGACACGTGGCAACTTCAGCGGGTCTATTCCTGTTTAGAATTTTCAATGAATGCTTCTGCCTTTTCAGGCTCTAGACATGTGGTGAACCTGCACTCATTTGGGAGCTACCTCCATATTTTCTTTTGAAGTTGTGCCGATGAGGCACGTGGAGGCTTCCACTTACCTTTGTACTTAGTCAATTCAAGCTTACTCCCTTTTCCAATCCCTGACTAAGTGGTGGGTTGGCACACGTTTGAGTCTCCGCTTTGGGCTGTGCCTTTGAAGTTGTGCCGACGAGGCATCTAGAAGTCTCCCTATGTCTTTCCATACTTAGCTAATTAAACGAGCTTGCTACCTTTTCTGGCTCCTATTAAACCCTAGACACGTGGAAGCTCCGCGCTCATTTAAGTCTCGGCTTTGGGTCACCTCTTTAAAATTGCACCGAGCTGACACACAACTCTTTCTGCTTCCTGGAGACTTTTCAACTACCAACTCTTCCTCCCTTTTAGACCTGGGACATGTGGAGGCTTGGCACTTGTTCGAGTCTCTACCTTTAGATCCTTCCTTTGAAGTTGTGTCGTCGAAAGACACGTGGGGGCTTCCACCGACCCTCTTATACTTATTCGATTTTGGGCCCACCTATCTGTTTTCCACCCATTTAGGAACCACTTGTCAGACCTTAGACATGTGGAAGCTCTACGCTCATTTAGGGACTATCTCTTGGGTCTCACTTCTGAAGATGCACCGATTAGACACGTGGCACCCTCCACGGGTCTGTTCTTTACTTAGCCAATTCTGGCCAATGAGACCCCCCTTTTAGACCCTGACTACGTGGTGGGTTGGCGCTCGTTTTGGACCGCCTTTCGGGCTTGACCTTTGAATATGTGTTGTTCAGGTACGTGGAGGAATCCACTGACCTTGTTGCAGTTAGTCATTTTGGGCCTACTCCTCCTTCATTTTTGGCTAGGTCCCTTCTGCTTGTTTAGGAGTGACTTTTTTAGGTTCTGGACATGTGGAGAGCTAGCGCTTGTTTGGGGTCTCCGCTTTGGATTCTCCCCTTGGGATTACACGATGAGGAACATGGCTCCTTCGTGTTCATTTGGGGACTACATTTTGGTCTTAGCCTTTGGAGGTCTTAAATTTGGTACGAATTACACAAGTCACGAACACGAATATATTATTAATTTTCTATATTTTTCACACAATACAATAGCCTAATTTATAGGTGGAGTTTCCCTAGAATATAGGAAACTAACACAACTACATATCTTACCAACTTCCTATATATGTGATTTGTTATAACTCACTCACCAATATACATGTACGTGATTATAAATCACTTTACAAATATGAATAAGAGAGCACTAATAAATTAATTCCTAACATTCCCCCTTCACCGCGAACATGGGGAAAACCTGCCTTTGTACTTGCACCTGCTCATGATCTGGTGATTTTCATAGGATGATCACAAACCTCAAGGATGGTTTTGCAAACGGTTGACCACAAACCGAGAATGGTGGTTTTGCAATTGGTTTACCACAAACCACAAAGTGATGGTTTTGCGAATGGATTACCAACAACCAAGAATGGTGGTTTTGCTATTGGTTTACCACAAACCACAAATGAAGGTTTTCAAGTGGTTTACCTACAACCACATCATGATATGCAAAGTACTATTCTCACCCTCGCACATCTCACCTGCCGAGGGGGAATAACATAGGAAATTTCTGACATCTTTGCTCATACATACATAGGAAAAACTGACATAATGGAAATGGAACATTGGATCATGTTCCCCCCCTCAATGTGAAATTTCCACTTATTGAAAACTGCAAACTGTACCACACTGGAAGCACTAAAATCAAACTGCACACACACCTGTCACCAAAGCTGATATGCGGCCCCGTTGGCAACTGACGAGAGGTCGTTGAATGACCTCCAACCTCCGTTTGCCTCCTGCCTCCTGTTTCATGCTGCTAGCTCAGCTGGATTTGATCATGGAGCTCAAATGCATATCGAGGAGGTCGGATTCCACCGATAGTGCGTCCAGTTGAAATGCAGGGAATTTTTTTTTATTTTGACAATTTTCCTAATAATCACCTATTTAATTAACCTGACACTTTGATGGACACAAAAAATGACTAGACAACATGTACGACTAACAAAAAATAAAAAAATTAACAAATTTTAACAAAGACATGACAATAATAAAAAATTAGTAATGACACACTTACAAGGACCCTAAAGACATACTTTTTGAATTGACACAAAAAAAAAAACAACTTTGTTGATTTAGACTAGACAAACAATAACATTATTTAATCTAACTTTAGATTAAATGAAACTTTGAGATTTATTTGACAATATAAAACAAAACAACCCTACAAAGACTCAACAACAAATACTAGTTAATAACACAAATTAGTATGACTTCCTATTCTCTAGACTTGAATATCATTGAATAATTCTATACCAGACCCACGTAAGGAAAAATTAACAAATCTATAGACATGATAAATTAAACACGTGAACTGATCAAAGCAAACACAAGACTTTTGAGACTCTAACAAATCATTAACTTACACATAGACATGTTTTCATGTGCCCATAGACTCTTTGATAAGATTGCATGGAAGGTGCAGATGTTGACGGTGACATAGGAGTTAAGTGGATGGCTTGTGGAAAGAATCAGATCCGCTGAAGGAAAGTTTGACTTATATTTTGCAGATCTTCAAACAAATTACTCGCCAATCCCTATAGGTGGTAGCATTGATATTTTTGACGTCAAGTCCAGCGAAGAATGCAGAGTCTGAGAGTAGAACGCAAAACTGTTTGTTGCACAGATATCGAGTATCATATATGTTGGATATATGTATTTTACATTTGTAGGAATTCCAACGCCCTTAAAGTGCTTCTTGATTTGTTGTTGAAGATATACTCCTACATCTGAAAGCACATGATTCCCTGATACATCAATAGCATTGATTTTATCAAACAAATCTTACCCAGCACCTTCTGCCACACAAATCACATATGATTTGGCAGCGAGCCTGGCATTATCTTAATACATGCGATGAAGATGCAATGCAGCTTGATCCAAATGATACACCGTTGCGTGAGGTTAATAGATCGATGTAATATTATTCAATGCATAGTCAAGGAAGATCTTTTCTCTGATCTCACACCGCTCTGATACAAAACTGATGCGTAGCACAGTGATGGAGACTGAATACGAATTCTGAGAAAATATGCCAATGTTGTAGACTGATGCGCTGGGTAGAATGGACAATCAATACTCCTTCTCAATACTCCGGGGAATGCGTGACCAGGACAGCGTATGCATATGATGAGAGGGCTTCACGGCTTGAGAAAAAATAAATGAACAACAGAGAGAATGCATTATACAGAAGAAACCATCAAGAAACTTGAATGAAATCAAGTATAAAACCGTTGAACAATACAGATTTGTATGCCACGTAGAGAAGACTTTTGATCCTATTGAATCAGATCTGACCACTGTATCTCCATAGGATGCGCAGTAAAATACAAGATGATCTGAAACCGCTTCACCGTGCAGATCTTCACATACAGTCCACAGCAATATCAGGTTCTCCTACCAAAAAAAAATTCATACACGGGCCACCATGGATAGCATAGCAATGGATTTTCCCTGTAGATTATCTCAGGACTCCATTAATCGCTCTGATACCAAATCTTAAATTTGGTACAGAATTACACAGTACGAACACAGAATATATTATTAATTTTCTATATTTTTCACACAATGCAATAGCCTAATTTATAGGCTGGAGTTTCCCTAGAATATAGGAAACTAACACAACTACATATCTCACCAACTTCCTATATATGTGATTTGTTATAACTCACTCACCAATATACATGTACGTGATTATAAATCACTTTACAAATATGAATAAGAGAGCACTAATAAATTAATTCCTAACGGAGGTACGTCATTCGTGCACGTGGTAACTTCCGCTGATTTTCTTATACTTAGCCGATTTGGGCATGAGTGGATACTGCCTTTCTCCATTGTTCTTTTCTACATCTTTGGTCTCTTGGACTATTTTCTCCTTTTCCAACCCCCCCCTTCATTGGCGAATCCTCCCCTCCTCGTATTTGGGATCAATTACGAACTCACAAGAATGGACTGACCCTTGATTTTCTCCTTTGTAGGGGTGTGTTTGATTAATTTTTCCTAAGGGGAAAAATTTGGTCAACAATTTGGTGACTCGTGGGATCACCTACCTGCTAGGTGAACGGATCAGCTTCCTTGTTATATCTATTGGGCACGAGTCATGGGTGGTAGCCTGATACTTTTTCTGGTCTTGTTCTTGAAGCTTTAATCTGACGCTTGCACTTGGCGACCTTGAACCTGCCCCGTTGTTCTGGAAATGGACTCCCTCGAGACCTGATTTTAGTTGCTTTGTATTTGTTCTATTTTAAAATTAGCAATTGTTACGGCAACTATGGGTCTCCCTGTTGTAAATGTCAAGGGCTGCATCTTTGGTCTTCACCTAGAGGCGCACCAAATTGTACAATGAAGCAAACCTAGAGCAAGAACTACCAAAGCACTTAGGGAAATGAAACCTACGTTACGAAAAGACAATGTGCACACACACTTAGAGAAATTAAAATCCTATGCTAATATTTACAAGGGTGGAACCTTCTTTTTCAGTAGCAATGTTTTAGATGGATCCCGTTGACCGGAATAAGAAGTTCCTCTCTATCCATTGTTGACAATTGGAGGGCATTGATACTTTTACATCTTATGACCATGTAAGGGCCACTCCAAATGACATCAAATTTGGAATTCCTTCCCGGTTTGCCCAATCTGCATCCCACTTCAGAACTAAGTCCCCTTCCTGAAAGGTCCTTGCTCTTGCTTTCTTATCAAACCATCTCTTAATTAAGGCTTGATCCTTTTCCATTGTTTGAACTGCATGTTCCCTAATTTCTTCTAGTTCAAATAGCTCTACATACCTAGCCTCCATCGGTTTGAACTTAGGCAACTCCAACTGCTTCATGAGATCTAATGCGGGTAATTCTAAAGATATGGGAAACACTTGCCTCTTTCCTATAGACTAATTTGTAGGGAGAATTACTTGTTGACCTCTTAGGGGTGGCTTTATCTACCCAAAGAGCCAATTTGAGTTTTATGTTCCAGGTTCTCTAGATTCTCATCAAGAGTCCTCCTGATGATTCTCAACAAGTTCTTGTTCATGGACTCTTCTTGGCCATTACCTTGAGGGTAATAGTTTGAAGAGGTGCTAAGATATACCCCATTCTTGATAGCCCATTCAGTAATTTTTACACCAAGGAATTCCAATGCATTGTCTGATATGATAGTAGCAGGGGCACCAAACCTTGTGATTATCCCTTCATAGAAATCCAAGATGTTGGATTCATTTGCCTCCTTAAGTGCCACTGCTTTAGTCCACTTGGTGAAATAGTCAGTCACTATGAGTATCCACTTGTGGCCTTGGCTTGAATTTGGGTTGATCACTCCAATGAAGTCCAATCCCCATTGCATGAATGGATGATTTACCGAAATTGGGCGAAGAGGCAAGGATGCTAACCTTTCCTTCCTTGTGAAGAATGCACACTTCTTACACTTCTTGATCCATGAGTAGCAATCCCTAAACATCGTAGGCCAATAGTAACCAGCCCTCATAATTTTGAGCGCTATTACCTATGGAGCAAAGTGGCCTCCAACTTCTCCATTGTGGAACTCATGTAAAACATTGTAAATTTGGATTGTCTCAATGCACCTTAATAGGACACCATTGATGTCCCTTTTGAACAAAATTCCATCAACAAGAGCATAGGGGGTGGCTTGTAATCTAAAGTACCTTATATTTGTTTTTCTCATTTCTGGAGGACACGAACCCATTAGGAGATAATGCACCAAATCTTGAGTCCGACATGGAATGGGTGCATTGTTAGATGGATGCTCTAGTTCGTTTTGCATTAATAAGATAGCCTCTTCTTCATCCACTGACTCAGTTTGTTGCTTGGAAGCGAGCTGTTCACACATATCGTTGCTGAACCAACTTGGTCACTTTGATATCAATATCATACTCCATTACACGAGTGATCCAACCTGCTCTTTTCTCATTCAAGTCCTTGTTTAGGAGAAAATCCTTGACACCAGCATGAGACACTAGTAGTTGAATTTTTTGTTAGAGACCAAGTGTCTGAACTTCTTCAAATTCCTAATGATAACAAGGACATGCTTTTCAATGAAAGAATACTTTACCTCATAATCCTCCAAGCCTTGACTGAAGAAGGATATGGGCTATTCTAAACCTTCCTTGTTAGGCTAAACCAAGATAGCTGAGATTGTTTCTAACCATTAAAATGCATACAACATGAAGTCCTTTGAAAAGTATTGGTTAGTGAGAGTTGGGGCCTATCATATTACAAGCTTGATGGCCTCAAAAATCTCTTTTCCTCTTGCTTGTTCATTTGAATGCAAGACCCTTCTTTAGCATCATCATTAAAGGATTTACAAGAGTTGCAAAATCAGGTATAAACCTACGGACAAAGTTTATCCTCTCTAAGAAGATTTGGAGGGATTTCTTATGCTGTGGAAGTGCTAGTGTTCTAATGGCTTCAACTCTTTTAGGGTCAATTTTTAACCATTATTTTGAGACAATGTGGCCCAACAACTTGCCCTCATGTCCCAGAAATACACACTTCTTTGGATTCAATGACACCCTGAATCTTCTACACCTTTGAAATACTTGCCTGAGGTGAAAGAGGTGGTCTCTGCATTCTTTGGGAAGATAGTGATATCATCTAGATACACCAGCACCATCTTGTTGATCAATCCTTTGAACGCCATATCCATAGCTTGCTGAAATGTTACTCCAGCATTGGACAATCCAAATGGCATCTTCTTATAAGCATATGTGCCCCATTTTGTGGTGAAGGCCATCTTGTACTGATCTTCCTCTTTCACCATTATCTGATTATAGCCTGAGTATCCATCTAACAATGAAAACCTTTCGGAGCCAGCTACAATCTGCAAGATCTACTCCATTGATGGAAGTGGATAATGATCCTTGATTGATGCTCTATTCAGATCATGAAAGTCCACACACTATCTGATTTCTCCATTTCTTTTCCTCACATGCACCAAGTTTGCAACCCAACTTGAATTCTTGATAGGGAAGATGATGTTGGCCTCAATTAGCTTATTCAACTCTTTCCTCATGAGAAGTTCAACATGAGGGTTTACTGGCCTTTACTTTTATCTGAAAGGCTTAGATCTCGATCTAACTCGATAGTGTGTTGTGCCAACCTTGGGATGAAACCTCTTAAATCCTTGTAATTCCAAGCAAAGACATCTGGGAATTCTTGAAAAAGTTGAATGAATTTATATTTTTCTTGTTGAGTACTCACCTTGCCAATTCATAACGTTTTTCCTTTTTCTATGGAAATGGGCTCTAAATATTCAACCTTTACCTGAATATTTACTTTCTCCTTCTAGAATTAATCATTTGGGTTGAAGATTAAGTCCAAATTTACACAACCCTTTGGTGATTTGTTGGTTCTCAGCCGCACCACTTTGTCACCATACCACTATTCCAACTTGTCTTGGTTTCTGGCAGAGAACTCAGATTCTTCTTGTAAAAAATTGACAATTTGCTGATCATTCTTGAAGACTTGCCAACTTGTATTGTTATCTGGAACAGCTGGTCTCACAACCACTTTAATATGGGGCTGAGATTTATCACTCTTGATACTCTCTACTACATCAAATGCCACCCAATTGCTGTCAATCTATCGATGCTTCATTTTTCTTCCTTGGGATGGAATTGATGCTAAAAGCTTCAAAATCTTCAATGAGATCCCATAATCGATTCTTGTAGTTCTTTAACAAATCATTCTTGGCAGCATTTTGTCCTCAAACCTAATTCGTAACCAGCTCACTATCGCCAAACACTTGTAAGTTTTTAATCCCCCTCTTTCTTGCCCAATGCAGTCCATGGATCAAGGCTTCATACTCTGCGGTGTTGTTCAAGAAAGCAAATTGGAAACAAAAGGCTGAGAAATATTTCATACCTTGAGGTGAAACGAGCATAGCTCCTCCTCTAAATCATTATCTACTTCTTGAGCCATCAAAGAATAACTACATTACGTCATTATCATCTTTGTGGCCTGGCTTAGTGATGCTATGAAGAGGATGATTCTCCTCAAGGCTCATGCAAACAATAAAATCCTAGCTAAGATTCCTCCATTTACTTGTAAGGGTCAAAAACATGCCTCTTGCTTGCCCATTCATCGAGAGTTAAGTCGAATACACCCAACCTTGGTATCTACCTCATAAGTGCTTGGGAGGTCTTCCTGATCAAAGGCTAAACAATTTGCATTGATTGGGCTGGGTACATGAGGCTCAATATGGAAATATGCAATGGGCTCAGATCTGATCGTAGCCTTAGCTCCATACCTTGTTCTAAAAAGCATGTGTGACCAATCAGCAGACAAATAGCCTCTAATTTTAGTCGTGAAGTCTCTTGACAAACACAATGCAAAGTGTGGTGGAAAGTCTATGACTGATACATTTTGCAATATGGTCACATTGGGGCATGCGTGCAATGTGAGGCTCAAATCCTTGATGATTCCAACTGTTACCACTGTCCCATCCAATTGCACTACAACCCTAGAGATGACTTTGTATTGAAGACCTAACTAATCGGCTATTTTCTTCGACATGACCGAGGTACTCGCTCCCAAATAAATCATGTAATTATGTACCAATTTGTCCCCAATGATCAATGAAACATAGAACGAAGGGGGCTTCATATTCTTACCTTGTTGTCCTCCATGATTTCCTTCAGGCTAAGTTGCATTGGTAAGCACTTTCTCTTGTTTGTTAGGGGGTTGATTTGAGATTGACCAATTGGCCATAACAGCCTACAACAGGTCTCTCTATCCTAGGATAGCCAACGACTCCCACATTGATATGTTTACATTTGTTCTCTTCATCTTTTCAATGATGTTAAATGGGGATGAGCTATCTTTTTTCTACCCTTTTCCTTGCACATTCTTCTCTTGCACATGGGTCATTATAACCGGTGCTTGAGCGGGTCTAGAAGGTGGCTTGGGCTGACTCTGCACATTGGGAGTTACACTTTGTGGGGAAACAGAGGGCTGTGGACCATTTGAATTGAAGGATTTCCCCTCTCCAATATTCCTCTTCTTGGACCATGTATTTGCTACCACACTATGAGGAGGTGCTCGATTCATACCACATAAATCTTCAGCCTGCCAATTGAAAAGCATGGTCTCACTTGGAGGTGCCTCTTTATGGGTTTCTTGCTACTTATTTTCCTCCTGAATGGGCTCTTAGGGCACACCAATGGTCTGTACCATCAAGGCTTGGTTTAGTGCACCATTGAAACATGTTGACTGGTTATGGGGCTGATTACATGGGAAACACCAATCATATTCTTGATCCATGTTGTTTTGTGTTGGAACCAAGGCCCTCGATGTCAAAGCTGCATTTGGATCATATGGTCGAAAGGCTTAGCAGGCTTAGAGTTGTCCTTGGTTTTTGTTTTGATTTGCAGCTGAGCTAGTGGTCTATTTTGCTGATATGGGGGTCTAGCTTGATATTGGGTTTGAGGTTGATACAACCTAGAACTATGAGCTTGATGTCTCTTGATAGTCACTATCTCATTCCCTAGGTTTTGCAGTTGTTTCATAACCTCTTGTAGCTCTTTTGAAATGCTAGAACATGAGGTGGAGGCTTCATCTGAACTCTGATTCCTTAGAGTGGGTATGGGAGCTAATGTGGGCATTTGACTAGTGCTTGGAGCTCCTAGTTCTAGATATAGAGGCATAGGTGGTCTAGGTGCAAGTTTACCAGCCTGAATTAAGAAATTTTCAGCTCTAATAGCAATGTTATATGAGGTGGGTAAAGTTATACCTCCCATTAATTGAATCATCATGGAAATATCAGAATTTAAAGCTCTAAGGAAGTATAGAAAATCACCTTCGTCCGTTGGTCTCATGGCCACCTGAACCCTATCCCACGTATGCTTTGGAATATGAAGTTGAAATCAATCAACTGCTCATTAGGGGCCCTTTTGATGGTTGTCAAATGTTCTAACAAGGATAGATTGTCCCCTTTTTCTCCAAATTGGTTATGAAGGGTGTGCATAGATGATCCCAATTCTAGATAGACCCTGTTGTTAGACTCCTAAACCATTGCAAAGCTTTACCTTTAAAGGAGGATGCCAATAACTTAACAACAATGTCCATTTCAACAATCTCATGAATTACATAGACATTTGCAATGTCTTGAACGTGATCACTAGGAGTATTCTGTTCTCTCCAGTGAAATATGGAATGCTCTTCAATGCTGAATCGAACTAGATTTTGTGGATTGAGAGCCGGTAGAGCTGCTTACGCCAAAGGAAATTGATGTAGGGGTTAGGCTGCACCATCCTAATTGGTCGAAGGACTCTAGTCGATTGAATGAAAGGCCTACCAGGTGGAGGTGTCGACAATGTCTTGTTTGGTAGAGATGGAGACCTTTGGCTCTTCTTCCTCTCCTTACTCTTTCCAGGGATAAATGTAGATAGAACAAATAGTCCCTCCTCTCTAGTTCTTGACCTTGTTTGTAATCTTCTCATGAACTTGAAAGCTTGGACTCACTGGAAACCAAAGTGGGTTTTTCCTCTTTTTGAGTCACCAAATGTGAAATTTTAAATCTTTTTACAAATTTGGAACTTACAACAAGTGCACATCAATCTTGTTGTAGTAAAATGAAGACTTCTTGTCCCACTGGCATGCCAAAACTCTTGTTGCTGCAGAATCACAACACCCCTAAAATCTGAAACTTGATGGGTTGAGATCCTCAATGTGACTGCATAACATGAATCATCTCTCAAAGTGTGGGACTTTGTGAGTCAAGAGAGATCTCTGGATGAAGGTTGTCTCCTATTCCTCTTTTCAAGTACACACGTTTAGATTGCAAAGGGTCTATCCTAAATCCTATTCTAACTTACCAAGGAGACATGGTTAAGGAAATACAAGAAATAAAACCTAATCTAACAGAGGTGATGCACCAAAGGAATGATGAACACTTGCATTGCTTTTAAACACAAACCATTAAAATGTAAAACAATATCCATGCACAGATGACCAAGATTGCAATGAGGGATCAGGAAGAAGTAATAAAGCATAAGAGGGGGTTGAAATCATCCACAAACTTATTCTATTGCTCCAAGAATTGATATAGTGCATTACAATAGCCAAGAGGTAGAAATTATGTTACAATTTGGATGGAGGGGTTCGAGACTCCTGAATTCACCTACAGAGCAGAGAAAAGGGAGGGTGCAAAGCAAGAATGTCCAACCTCTTGAAATTTTCCCTCTTGTACAATATATAGGAAGAATGAGAGAGAGAAAGGGGGAAAATTCAACCCCTGTTCCAACCACCCTTGAAGGGACATTGAATTCCCCACCACAATGATGGGTCTCACTACAACACCCATGCCCCCATCACTATTCCTTGCTGGACATGAAGGGAAACCCATTCTTCATTATTGTGGTAGGTAGGAGACTTGACCGCCTTAGTAATGGGGCCGAAATTTTAATGGTGGCAGGTGGGTAGCAGGTGCCGAGAGCTCTCTAAAACATCCCATGTCTCTCAATTTGGAGCTTCCCATCAAAAGATATGGTTTCCTGAAGGAATTTTGGATATGGAGTCCTTTCGCGTGATCCACAAGGCGGCCTCACACGTCTCAAGTTTTTTCCCCTCCTCTACACTTTTGAAGTTGTGCCGAAGAGACACATCGCGGCTTCCCATGGGCCTGCCACTTTTCCGCCCATTTAGGAGTGAATCGTCGGACCTTAGACACGTGGAAGCTCTACGCTCATTTAGGTATTGTCTCTTGGGTCTTATTCAAGATACACCGATTGGATGCGTGGCACCCTCTACAGGTCTGTTCTTTACTTAGTTGATTTTGGCCATCGTATCCCCCTTTTAGACCTCGACTATGTGGCGGGTGATGCTCATTTGGGACCACCTTTCGAGCTTGACCTTTGAAGATGCACCGTTGAGGTATGTGGAGGCCTCTACTAAATTTGTTGCACTTAGCCATTTCAGGCTTGCTCCTCCTTCTTTATTTTTGGTGGGTTCCTTCTACTTGTTTAGGAGTGACTTTGTTCGGTTCTAGACACGTGGAGTTTTGGCACTTGTTTAGGGTCCCCGCTTTGAATTCTCCCCTTGGGATTACACTCGATGAGGCACGTGGATCCTTCGTGCTCATTTGGGGACCACATTTTGGTCTTGGCCTTTGGAGGTGCATCGTTGAGGCACGTGGCAGCTTCCACTTGATTTTCTTATACTTAGCCGATTTGGCCCCAGTGGACGCAACCTTTCTCCATTGTTCTCTTGTGTGCCTCTAGTCTCTTCGGATTGTTTGCTCCTTTGCCGACCCTACCCCTTCATTGGAAAATCCACCCACCTCTTGATTTGGGATCGATTATGAGCTCGCAGGACTAGACCGACCCTTTGATTTTCTCCTGTGCAGGGGCATGTTTGATTAATTTTTCCTAAGGGGAAAAATTTTGTCAATAGGAATTTAAGGACGATGTTTGCAGGAAAATATTTTGAGGTGTCTATTTCAACAAGTATCTGGGCATAGGTTGTGTGCGTTTAGCAAGAGGCATCATCATCAACATTAATGATTTTCCTCAAGTTGTTACCTATGGAGATTAAACATTCACCACCCAAAATGAAGGGGAAAATGTGGCAATCTAACCCAAACTGGTTTGGTTGAGAAATATTCAATGAGAGGGTTAAAAGAAGGGAATCAGGGTTTCACAATCAAATAGTGATCTTTTCATATCCAAATGGTTTCAAATATGGTATTCCTATCATAGAGATCGGTGAAAACTACAATAAAACACCTTTAGCTCAAGGATAAATATGTACCTAGCCTTCAAGCAAGGGAATCCAACACTTTGATATCCACGGATGTAGATCCGGTAAAGTGGGCCACCATCCACTGAATTTTCATATCTTTACATAAATTTACTTTGTATAAAATATTAAAATAGAGGAAATGACAAGGGAGAATGATAGTATAGAGAGGAAGGGTATGATCTTGTATTGTGGTATGCCTACATCTACCATTAAATATTATAATCCAAAGTGTCCCATCATGATATAACCTTTTAAGACAACCTTCTCTTTATATGGATTTTCTAACATTGATACCATAATAGAACTAGGATTTAATGTTTTAGAAGATTCTTTCTTAGGTATTCCATTTGATGAACTTGTTGCAAAGATAATTTTAACATTCTAAACAAGGTAACTCTACTCATTAAAAAAATAAATCTTTTTCAAGCAAAAGATCAGTAATTAATGATTGAAATTCAAAGAGAGACAATGAATATAAATATATCCAACTTATATCTAAAATATAATAATTTTAGCATTGTTTACATACAAAATTTACATCTATACATTCAATCATTCGATGACAAAATTTCATTTTAAAGCTATTATATGAATGTTGGGGTTTATATAATATCCTAAGGTTATGTCACAATTTATTCATCAAAGTGGAATATATCAAACACATTTATCATATAAATCTACGATGAAATGTTATCTATTTATAAAAACATTGGGAAGTTTTAAACTCAATTAATATTATTAGTAAATATAACTTACATGATCTTATAATAAATGAAAGGAAAAGCATTATGTGTATTAACTCTATAAAGATTTTTTTTGCTGAAATAGTTATTATATTAAAACAAGTATAATGATACAAGACTATTCACAAAAAGGAAGGTGGTATGGAAGCATGCCTCAAATCCACGAACCAATCTAGGCTATACAAGGGCCTAGGAGCAAATCCACTAGACAGAGCCTAGACAAAAAGATAGTTTTTTTTTAATTTCCACAATGTTTATATAAGTGGTAAACTAGTAGAAAGAGCTTCCGAGACTGCATATGCATTGTAAAGTAAGATCTTCTATAACACTTGAGTATATGGTTTTTATAAATACAATGTCTCAATCTGCAACACCCACATATTTCCCACACAATTTCCATGATTAAACCCAATAATTAATTAGGAAAAAATATGGAATATTTTTTTTTTAAAAGTGTAGAACATTAGCCAAGGATTAATTAAATCTCAATTATAAAACTTTAAACAATTACATGGTAGTTAGAATTAAAAAATGACTAATTAAAATTTACTCAATCCCCAATTAGAATTTTGGTTTAATTTCTCTTACAAAGTATCGATATTTTATTTAAATAATCCTCATCTTACTTTTTGTTACTTAGCCCCAATAATTTCCTTTAAATCTATTTATTTAATTATTGTACCTAATTAAATTCCAAATTTAATTAGGTAAAATTAGTAATCTTCTAGTTAGAATTATGTACATTAATATTTAGCTTATTTCATAAAAGGGTCAAGGTTGCACATCTAGACTAACCCCCTTAGGCCTCAATAAAAACATTACCGATACTTTTAATTTAAAACATTCCCACCAAATTCCCTATCACTTAAGTGATGTAGGGTTCATTCTACACCATTGGATCTAATCTATTTGAGCCATTAGATCTAGGTTACGCTAATGAAACCCTAGAAATCCTTATGGGGTCTCTTATATTCATTTCTTAAACCTATTCTCTCATTTTTTTGTTTGATTTGCATGTGTAAGGAAGAAGGAGAAGGAGAAGTAGCCATGGAGACCATTAGAGAGGGTTGGAAGCTCTTCTTTTGTAAAGATTTTGTGTTTAAGATAAGGATCTCGCACATTTTCTTTATGGGTATTGATCTCCCTTCTTTATTTATTTTTACTCAATATTATTCTTACAAGCTAAATACATATAAAATGAGTATACACCCATTTGGGTAGAAACAATAAACCATATCTATTTATATTGTGAATCAAGTATATTTATAGTTATATATACACACATATATGAATACACATACTTTGTGTATATTTATTTGAAAATACATATATTTTTATTTCATCTTCAATAACCCAAAATTTTAGAGGGTTTTGTTCAATGTAATATATATAATCGTTATATTAACAAATACATGAACTGTGTTTTATCTACATTTTAAAGAAACAACCGGTCACATATTTTAGGGCAAGTGAATTATGCGGTCATTGTAATAAAATGCAGGGGTGATTAAGTTGGGTGGAGGTTACATTGTTGGGAGGGGCGCTGATTACACCCCCACCCCATATATAAATTATATGGGTTGGTGGTGGGGTCAGCATCCCTTCCCTAACCTTTTATTAATTAAAACTTCAAATCCCTTAGGTCGTGGCCTACGGCCCAAACTCAAAGCATTCACAATTTTTTGTTTTGTATTAAGAATAATACCTCACTTGACCGATTCAAGCGGTTTAACATTTTAATATTAATTCTAAATATTAATAAATATTAATATATAATATGTATCACTATATATATAATGTACATACATATATGTATGTATGTATGTATATATGTGTGTGTGTGTGTGTGTACACACACACACACACACACACACACACACACACACACACACACACACACACACACACACACACACACACACACACACATATATATATATATATATATATATATATATATATCTCGTGTGTGTGTGTGTGTATAATATATATGTGTATATATATATGTATATGTGTATATATGTGTGTGTGTATGTGTGTATATGTATATATATACACACACACATACATATATATATGTATGTATGCATGCATAGTGCAGGTGTGTGTGTGTGTGTATGTGTGTAGTGTATGTGTGTGTGTGTGTGTGTGTGTGTGTGTGTGTGTGTGTGTGTGTGTGTATGTATGTTTACACACACACACACACACACACACACACACACACACACACACACACACACACACACACACACACACATATATATTACTAAGGGTAAGTATTAATATTTATAAAATGATATTATAAATTTTGAAAATAGTCAATGTATATTATATTTATATATATATATATATTATATTAAAATTTTGAATTTATTTATTAAATAAGTTTCCCATTTAAGTAGGGATTGCAATACGAATAAGTAAATAGGTTTGTGATTATAGGCTTAATTTATATGAATTTTTATAAATGAAGATGTTTATAGTTGTATGAGATTGTGTTTCGTGCTTTAATCCAAACAAATTATCAAACTTCAACTCATTTAGATAACATCTAAGAGGATATAATTAATTTTTGATTTATTCATTTACTTAGGGAAATTTCTATTGCAACAAAGGGAGGTTTATAGTATAAAATTAATTCTATCTATTCCTTCTTGCACATCACTTGAGTAAGAGGATATAAACCATACCTAAACAACCTTGATTTCCTTGTTTTTTTAACACAAAAGTATCATTACTACAAGGAGAATTAATATTTTTCATCCATGCAAATCCCTAAATTTTTCAAATAAATTTACATTAGCACTTAATCAATACTTAGATTTAAAGAGCTTCACTTCTACTTCAAACCATCTCCAAATTCTCATTTCTAATGAAACAATACCAATGATAATAACTCATTTACAAAAACTATCCAATAAAATAAGAGATTACATCCAATGTACTCTAGGTACAATTTACAAGTTGTCAGATCTTAATAGAACAAGTTGTAACTGCACATGTCTTTCTCCAACAAGAGCACTTCTTCCGTTGAGCTCCACCACTTTCATCAAATCAAGCACACAAAAAAATGGGGGAGTAGGAAACACTCTACACACAACCGAATATTCCAATGAGGGAGAGAAGCCTTCTTCCTTATTGCCACCAGAGCCCCAAAAACGAGGAAATGAGGGTTAACAGACAACCATTGGCATCTCTAAATGGCTTCCACATACACATTCAATCAAGACATTCAAAACATCTAAAATGACATACTCCACAATTTTACAACTTTCTCAAACAAAACAAATGTTTGAAATCAAACCAAATGGATCAAGGAATATGGGAAAGCACCTCCTTTTTCCTCCCAAGTGAAGTGGGAGTTTTACCCTAAGCCTCTAAGTGCACAAAATAAACAACACAATAGCCTTATCTCTCCTTTGCAAGTATGCAACAATATGACCATGATTTCCTTTTCACTCCCCATAGTTGAAACTCACAATCACACTCCAACCAAATGCATGCCTCAAAACTCCCTTTTCCCTCCCCAATGGTCCCATAGGTCCATATCCAACACCCAAAGTAAGGCATACTACCCAACCAAAAAAATCATATTATATTAAACAAGCACCATTTTCACATTTACAAACCTAAATAAGGAAAACATACAAGGATGGAGATCCTATTGATGGATTGTGATTCATAGTATGATTTGTGTGGATTCTTAGAGACATAGAGAGACATTTTATATTGATGATGATGATGTGTTGTTAGCATATATATTTACTGACATTCTAATTCTCATCATGTTGACTATGATTTAGCATTTGAACTAATCTCATGATCTTGTTGATATTGATGAAATGGTAGAATTGAGATGTTGTTGAAATTATAGAAAAATGATAGCATTGTTTAGTTTAGATGATGATTTAGTTATATGAGGATGTTTATTGATGGATGTGCGTATATTTTATCTTTGATGTATTTGATGTGCCATGAGGCTGAAGGAGGTATTGTGTGATTTTGCAGGTAATTATATCACAACAAATCAAAAGGGGGTTAGGAGACCAACCACAATGGAATACTGGATGGATACAATGATGGTCACCATGGAAACTTGTGTAATGTTTTATGTTTTGTTATTAGTTTTGTTAGGGGGTCCCCATGGGGGGATGACCTCCAAATGTGACCATGGGCTATGTGTGTAATTCTTTCCCTTTTCTTTTATTTATTGTGGAGTATGTGATTTATTTTGTGATGTAATTCATTTAATCATTGTTGATTAATGTGCCTTAATTAAGTGGATTAATCATGTTTATTAAGTTAATTGGGGATGTGACAAAAGGGGCCATTTATTAGAGTAGTTGGTCCTTTGGATCTTGTGATTTAAGTTGAGTGTATTTGACTTTGAGTGTTGTACACCCTACCTTACTTGGGAAATTCGGATTTGGGCTTAAGGGCCATTTTTGGAGGCTTGTGGGACAAGTTAAGCTTGTCCCACACCTCTTAATTTCATATACCAACTATACCTATGGGTTGGGGGTCAAAAAAATAGACCCCATTATGTGTTTTGTAAGGAAAAAAGTGACATTTATTGCACTTTTCTTACATGGGTTTTAAATTATGTCCTTAGGGGGTGGGTTTGTGTTGAGTGTGTGTGTGTAAGGCTTGTCATTTCTCTCACCACCAATTTATTGTGCCTTGGGGTTGAGGTTTGACTTGTGAGGTGGAGTTGAGGATAAGTGATGTGGCATCCTACATGGAGCCACCTCACCCTCCTCTCTCTCTTTTTTTATATATGCAATTTATTTTTTGTTTGGGGGTTACTACTTCATTTTATTGTGCACTTGTATTTTTGGAGTTAGAGAGTTTTTGGAGTGCTTGTTGAAGTTTTGGAGCTTGTTGGAGTTGGATTGAGCTTGAAGGAGCTTGGAGTGTGATTCTTTGATCAAGTTCTTACTATGGAAAGGTAGGAACTACACCCTTGTTTTACTTGTTTTTTTTATATGTGTGTATTGCATGTAAGTGAATGGTTTGTGTGCTTGTTGGGATCTGGGTAGAATGCCTAAGTATGGTGTAGGAGAAGGCTATATGGGGATTTTCTATTGTAGGGAGGCATAAGAGTTTTTTTCATGTTTTGGGAGGGAGTTGGGTTGGGTGCCCCACCTTTGATAAGAAAAATGCTTGTTTTCTTACTTGGTTCTTTTGAGGAGACATAAGAGATTGTAGGGAGGCATAAGAGAATGTGGGAGGCATAAGAGGATCTTGAGGGAGGCATAAGAGTTGTGTAGGGGTTTTGAGTTGTGTTTTGGAGGGTTTTAAGGTGGGACCTAATCCCATTGGGAGGCATAAGTGATCTCCCATAGATCCTTGCTCCATTGGCTTTGAGTTTTCAAGCCTTGTGTATTTTGAAAGTTGCATTCTTGTGATTGTTATCTTGTGTTTGAATGTGTGTTAAATGGTTGTGAAATTTTTATTGTGATGTGGAAGCATTGTGTTAGTTTCCATGAGTTGTATCCATTTCTTATTGCACTTTTTGGTTGGGGCTCGGGGGCCAATGAGGAGGATAACTTCTTCTCCTCATTGGATTATTGGTTGGGTGGAGAGTGTTTCCTCTCCCCCATTTTTTTGTTGTGATTGAAGTGAAGAAATGGTGGAGCTCTTGTTGAAGATTTGGGACTTGGAGCATTTGTAGAAGTCAAAAAAAATCCTTCATTGTAGAAACCTTTTCTTGTAATTCCCACTTAAGGTGGAAGGCTAGTAGTCTTGCATTTAAAAGAAAAGTTGTATTGTATATTTTATTTATTAAGTTGTAATGTATTGTTGAAGAAATAAATTTTTGCATTGTAAGAAAATGAGCTATGCTCAAAAAAAAAAAAGAAAGTTCATTGTTATTTGTAGGAGTTTGCATTATTGTAAGAATGAAGGAAAACTTGGAAGTTGTAAATCATTGAGAATGTATTCTTAGTAAAATTAAATGTAATATAGTTGTTTGTGTTTTCTTTGAATAAATGGTTGTAGTTGTAAATGGAAGAATGCACTAAATTATAATGAATTACTTTGTTGAAAAATTACATTCTTGTTGTGGAAAAAAGAAAGCAATGATACTTAGAAATAGATTAAATTTCATTTCCTTCATTTGAGCTTGAAAGCAATTTTATTGGAAAAGTATTCTTGTAGTTTTTTCTTATATACTATTGAAATAGAAAATCTATGTAATTTAGTGATTTAAGTCATGGAATGAATAAATGGTTTAACCTTTCAACTAGTGACTTTAGGCACATAAATTTAAGCTAAGGTTAAACTATAAATCACCCTAGTAAAAAAAATTTTGGAAAAATTGATGAAATTGATGGTTCTGTTTTCAAGAACAGACCACCACCACCTGTGAAGCAGTGAGTGGTCTCTGACCACCGCCACGATCTTGATCAGAGTGGAAGTTCTCTAAACCACCACCTAGGAAAGGTGGTGGTTTACAAATCATCACCCAGGGTAGGGGTGGTCAGGTCACAGGACCACCACCTGCTCAGGTGGCGGTTTTCATCACTTTCGGTGGAAAAAAAAAAATCCATGACTATGTGTAAATTTGAACTTGATTTAATTAAAATATGAGCCTATAAAATGTAAAAAGGAAACTACCAAAAAACTATAAGGAAAAAACTCATTGTTTTAAGCATGTAAATCCTTGAATGGGCATTTAAATGTATTAAATCTCATAGATTAAATGGAAATAGGGTTTTTCCCAAATAAAGAACTCAAAATGGAAATAACTAAATAACTACTCCAGATTTAGGTAGAAACCTCTACAATCAACAAATAGAAGACATTGCTATAATAAATCCATAAACTAAACTAAACTAAGCTAGATCCAAATGAATCCCTCCATGGCTTCCCTCCTTGCTTTCATGGCTTCCACTCCTCCAACCTGCAAATTAAAGAAAAAAAAAGAGACCAAATGAGGAGGCTAGGGAAAGGAAAAAAAAAAGGTTTAATAAAATTTCATAAGGATGGTTAGGGTTAGTTGGAACTCTAAGATCTAGTGGCCACAATTGATTTGATCCAAGGGTTAAGAATCAACCCTACAATTGTTAGGTGAGAATATATATTATGGGCTTTTAAATAATTTAAATGTATGTGAAAATGGGTGAATGGGGCCACTTAGTACCCTAGTATGTTAAGTTAATTATGTAACTCTCCTAGTATGTTTTAGTAAATGATTCAATGGAATTAAAGCTAATAATTTAAGGGAACTAAGGTAACTAAGGATAAGGGTTTAATAAATGTGGGTTTGAATGTTAATTTGAGAGGGGGAAAACTATTTAACCAAGTAAAAGAAATTAATGGACACTTTTCTAGCGGATTGTAATTAAATTGACCTTAGAAATGGGTTAAGAATATTTAATTATTAATCTAGACTTGATTCCATTTAATGTAATGTAGTAGATTATTGGTAGGAATTAATTAAATGTATTATAGGGTTTGACACCCTTACAATATTTTTTAAAAAAAAAAAAAATTTCCAAAACTTTCTAGATAATTATTTAAGGTTTAATGTGGTTTTAGAACATCAAAATTGTGGGCATTACATTTGGTATCAGAGTCATGGGTTTAACAACTTGGACCCTGGGCACACTTGGAAACATAAGACATAACAAGAAAACTTAGCACAACTCTAAACCTAGATCACACAACTTTGCATGATATTTTAAAATGTAGAAAACCTAAAAAAAAACAAAACCTAGAATGATAAAAAACTCTCTCTCTTGGTCTTGTAGTGAGGTGGCAGGACTAGATGAGATGAGAGGGGTTCTTACACATGGACCTAGACTTACCACCCCAGATCAGTAGTAGTAGCCATATTATTTCCTCAGATACTTTAGACACTACAGGATGTTAATGTTATTATACATGGGGATCTTTAGGAGGGAGACCTAGCAGACATGATAGAGAGCCATCAGTAGAGGCTCGTGCACCTTCCCAACATATAGTGATGAGTATAGGGAAGAGAAATCCCATGTGGAGTCAGTTAGATGAGATTCACCACAGAGAGGTCATGGAGATAGGGCTATAAGACACAAAGACAGAATCTAGGAGCCCTAGGCAATGATGATGATCATGTTGAGAGACCTAGAGGTAGACAGTCTACAATGTGGAGATCACATCATCAGAGAGATTATGAAACTCCATCCATCTCATTTTATTGGGGACACTGGGGGATTTCAGGTAGAGGCATGGTTGGTCAGCTTGAGTGGATGCTTCAAGCTATGTCTATGTACCAATAACATGAAGGCTCATGTTTCCATCCACCTTCTGAGAGATGAGAGCTGGGGTTTGGTGGAGGACCGAGGAGAAAAAGCTCCATGTGGATTCTGAGACAGTCACTTGGGAGCTCTTTGAGGAGTGTTTAGAGTAGATACTTGTCCAGGAGGTTCATTCAATAGAGGATAGATGAGTTCCATGACCTACGTATCAGCCATCCATGTGGTGGCGAGTATGAGAGTCACTTTTGACTTGCTTTAGTATGTAGACTACATGCAGGATGAGTAGGTGAGGATCCATAGGTTCATCAGGGGCCTAAACCTAGACTTAGGAGGGGGGAGGAAGTGTGATTCATTCATTATCCATAAGACATTAGCAGAGGCAGGCCATTGAGAAGGCCTACATTGTGAGGAGACCAGGGGAAGATGAAAGAGGCCAGAGAGAGAGAGTGTGGAGAGCCATATCCAGCAGATGCATGATAATATAGATCAAGGGGGTCAGCTCCTCCTCCTCATGGTGGACATGGTTCTGCATAGTCTTCATTCAGACCACCACAACAACACCACCTCAAGCATAGTAGCAATAGAACTCACTCATCCTCCATTAGGCCTCCACAGAGATTTGATGCTCAGAGGGGACATAGTATGGGGCCTCCTCCTAGGGGACCAATCAGGACTCAAGGCACTTCCTAGAGCTCAGTCAGTAGGAGGAGCTCATCATCAACCACAACAGTCCATAGTAGAGATAGATCATTAGGATCCATGACACAAACCACTAGAGTACCTACAGGAGAGCCACTTCTCATTGAGGGGACCTGGTAGTTACTACGGGTGTGGTGTACTTGGGAATCATTAGAGAGAGTGCCCTCAAAACCCTAATAACAAGGGTAAGGCACTAGTTTTAGAGCCTACAATAGGTGATATGGCTAGGAGCCACATGAGATATATGTAGTGGTCGAGAACCACTAGGAGAGCACCAGGCACCAGGGCATGATGATTGAGACTAACATGTAGCATTGATGGCATTTCTATTTTTATTTTATTTGATTCAGGGCTCCTCAGATTCTTTTATTTCTCCATTTGTAGTAGAGATGTAGGCTGGTGGTAGTTAGGCAGAGCCATGTAGTTGGGATGTGGAGATGGCTTCTGGAGCCAAGCTCACAGTGGACTCCTTAGTCAAGGAGTGCATAGTTGACCTAGGACCTTTTCCATGACCTTGGATCTTCGTATCCTTCCTTTGGGTTCCTATGGGATTATTTTGGGCATGGATTGGTTATCTACACATAGGGCTAGAGTTGATTGTTATAATAAGGTAATATCATGTGTAGATGATTTGGGAGTGGAGAGTGGAGATAGTGGGAGTTAGGAGACCCACCTCTATTCACACCATATCCATATGCATCTTAAGCTTAAGGTGTGCATGATGAGGTTTCCAGTTTATTTGTATGTTGTCATGGTTAGTGATAGATCAGAGGATGAGTCTAGTGGGCCATCACTTGATGATCATCATATCTTGAGGGAGTTTTTTGATGTCTTTCTAGGGGATCTTCCAGGGTTACCTCCCCCACATGAGATAGATTTTCACATTGATTTGGTTCCAGGAGTAGAGCCTATCTCACGAGCACCTTATAGGATGACTACCCCTAAGCTCTGTGAGCTCAAGTTGTAGCTAGAGGGCCTTCTTGAGAAAGGCCTAATCCATCCTAGTGTATCCCCTTGGGGTGCACCATGATTTTTTTGTAAAGAAGAAGGATGGATCTTTGCATTTTTGTATCGATTATCATCAAGTTGAAACAAAGTAATGATCAAGAATCATTACCCCCTTCCACATATTGATGATTTGTTTGATCAGATGAAGGGGGCACAATATTTTCCAAGATAGATCTTAAGTCTGGATACCATCATTGAGGATCATGAGAGGAGGATATTCATAAGACAACCTTTTCATATGAGATATGGCCACTACGAGTTCACAATAGTGCCTTTTGGTCTAACGAATGAATGCCCCCATAAGTATTCATGAGTTTGATGAATGGGGTATTCTAGACATTTTTAGATCACTTCATGCTCATATTTCTTGATGAAATTTTGATTTACTCATGCACATGTGAGGAGCAGCATGAGGAGCACCTTTGACAGGTTTTACAGTGTCTTTGAGAGAAAAACTTTACGGGAACTTGAGAAGTGTGCATTCTTTTAGTCAGAGGTGTAGTACTTGGGTCACATCATTTTTGGGGAAGGTATCACATTGATCCTTCCAAGATTAGAGCTATTATGGATTGGCCACAACCAATGTGACCAGGTGTGCATAGTTTCATGGGGTTGGTAGGTTACTACTAGGAGATTTGTTTAGGAATTTTCTCGGATTATGCACCCCACTTCCCTTCAGTAGAAAGGGAAGAAGTTTGTTTTGGTCTATGGATGTGAGTAGGCCTTCAATACACTAAAGAAGGGATGCCTTACATCAACACCTTGATTCTTGTTGTGTCAGATCCTCAGAGGGATTTCTTTGTGTGTACATATGCTTCTTCCTTAGGATTAGGTGGTGTGTTTGATGCAGGGGATGGGCATGTGGTGTGTGGTTTTTGAGTCTCACAAACTCAAATATCATGAGCTCAATTATCCGACTCATGACCTTGAGCTTGCAGTAGTTGTGCATGCTTTGGTTTGATGGAGACATTTCCTTTTGGGCAGAGATTTATTCTCAGAGACAACCATTTGAGCTTACGTCACCTCTTCATGCAACCCAATCTCAATGCTCATTAATGGCATTGGATGGAGTTTTTATGTGAGTATGACATGGAGATAGAGCATGTGAAGGGGAAAGAGAATGTTTTTTCTGATGCTCTGAGTAGATGGAGACATTTGGTTATGGCTACTTCAAGTGGGTACAAATTTGTGGAGTAGGATTTTGTGACAACTTCCACATGATAGTTTCTACCTTGCAGCTAGATCATAGAGATTGAGTCTCAGAGACCCCTTGAGGGGAATTTTGATGGTTTTTCATTAGATTCAGATGGACTTCTCAGACATAGAGGCTAGATCTATGTACCTAGGGATGGAGGTTTGAGATAGGATATCTTGGAAGAGGCTCATCATGCACCTTATTCATCCCATCCAGGGTGAAGAAGATGCACACCCTTGAGATAACTATACCATTGGAGAGGTCTTCGAGAGAGATGTAGCTCAGTTTTTGTCACATTTTTAGAGTGTTAGAGGGTGAAGGTCAAGCATCAACATCCAGCTGGCCTTCTTTACCCACATGTTATACCAGAGTGGAAATGGGACACCATTTCCATGGATTTCATAGTAGGGCTACCACGTCGAGATACCACCATGATGCCATCATGGTCATGGTGGATAGATTGAAAAAGTGGCTCATTTTTCTCTCGGTGAAGACCACCTATACAACTAGTGTAATAGTGAGAGTGTACTTGGATGAGATTGTTAGACTTACATGGGATTCCATGGAAGATCATCTGTGACCGATCCCTTATACACATCACACTTTTGGACTACCATGCAAAGCCCTTGGGATGAGTATCAATTTCAAGTACAACATATCATCTAGAGATATGAGATGATAGAAAGAGTGGGTGAATCAAATTTTAGAGGACATGCTTTGATGTACATCATGGATCATCAGTTGAGGTGGGAGGAGTACTTGTACTTGGTTGAGTTTGCATACAACAAAAAACTTCAGAGTTCTATTGGGATGGCACCATTTCAGGAACTTTATGGTAGGGAGTGCAGGACACCTTTGAGTTGGGACAGACTTGAGGACAAAGTATCTCTTGGGCCAGCTTTGTTATAGGACATGGAGCAGTAGGTTGTTTTTGATCCGATAGAGGTTGCAGGAGGCACATGATAGACAAAAGAAGTATGCAGATCAGAGGAGAGTTTGACCATAGTTATGAGGTGGGCATGAAGGTGTTCTTCATGTCAGACCTCATAAGAGTCCTATCCATTATGGAAAAGGCTCTAAGTTATCTCCTAGATTTGTGGGTCCATTCGAGATCCTAGAGTGGATCGGTCCCTTAGCTTATCTATAGCCTTTCCACCCACTTGTCTCACGTGCATGATGTGTTCCATGTATATGTTCTTAGGAGATATATCCTAGATCCTCTCATGTATTGATTGGACCGCATTTGTAGGTGTAGGAGCAGGGGAAGATGATGGTGGAGCCCATGTGTATTTTAGAGCACAGGACCTGGGCCTTTGAGGCCGAGAGATTGATCAGTGTGAGTCCAGTGGGATAGGTATGATGAGACTGTTGCTTCTACATGGGAGGATGCTACATTGTTACGAGTCCAGTTTCCACACCTATTTTAGTGACTTCTAGGAGGAAGTCGAGTCTAAGGGGAGGGGGATAGTGCCCACTCCTCTTCGACACTTATTATATTTTGATTTTGATTATTATTGACTATAGACATGGATATTATCATATCATTTTGGTTTAGCATGATGTTAGATGATAGAGATATTCTGACTATTGATGGATTGTGATTCATAGTATGATTTGTGTGGATTCTTAGAGACATAGAGAGACATTTTATATTGATGATGATGATGTGTTGTTAGCATATATATTTACTTGACATTTGAAATTCTCATCATGTTGACTATGATTTAGCATTTGAACTAATCTCGTGATCTTACTGATATCGATGAAATGGTAGAATTGAGATGTTGTTGAAATTATAGACAAATGATAGCATTGTTTAGTTTAGATGATGATTTAGTTATATGAGGATGTTTATTGATGGATGTGTGTATATTTTATCTTTGATGTATTTGATGTGGCCATGAGGCCAAAGGAGGTATTGTGTGATTTTGTAGGTAATTGTATCACAACAATCAAAAGGGGGTTAGGAGACCAACCACAATGGAAATACTTGGATGGATACAATGATGGTCACCATGGAAACTTGTGTAATGTTTTATGTTGTTTTGTTATTAGTTTTTTGGGGGGTCCCCATGGGGGGATGACCTCAAATGTGACCATGGGCTATGTGTGTGTGTAATTCTTTCCCTTTTTTTTTTATTTATTATGGAGTATGTGATTTATTTTGTGATGTAATTCATTTAATCATTGTTGATTAATGTGCCTTAATTAAGTGGATTAATCATGTTTATTAAGTTAATTGGGGATGTGAAAAAAAGGGCCATTTATTAGAGTAGTTGGTCCTTTGGATCTTGTGATTTAAGTTGAGTGTATTTGACTTTGAGTGTTGTACACCCTACCTTACTTGGGAAATTCAGGATTTGGGCTTAAGGGCCATTTTTGGAGGCTTGTGGGACAAGTTAAGCTTGTCCCACACCTCTTAATTTCATATACCAACTATACCTATGGGTTGGGGGTCAAAAATAGACCCCATTATGTGTTTTTTGTAAGGAAAAAAGTGACATTTATTGCACTTTTCTTACATGGTTTTAAATTATGTCCTTAGGGGTGTGGGTTTGTGTTGAGTGTGTAAGAGGCTTGTCATTTCTCTCAACCACCAATTTATTGTGCCTTGGGGTTGAGGTTTGACTTGTGATGTGGAGTTGAGGATAAGTGATGTGGCATCCTACATGGAGCCACCTCACCCTCCTCTTCTCTTTTTCTATATATGCAAGTTTATTTGTTTGTTTGGGGGTTACTTCATTTTATTGTGCACTTGTATTTTTGGAGTTAGAGAGTTTTTTTGGAGTGCTTGTTGAAGTCTTGGAGCTTGTTGGAGTTGGATTGAGCTTGAAGGATCTTGGAGTGTGATTCTTTGATCAAGTTCTTACTATGGAAAGGTAGGAACTACACCCTTGTTTTTACTTTTTTTTTTTTTTATATGTGTGTATTGCATGCATGTAGTGAATGGTTTGTGTGCTTGTTGGGATCTTGGGTAGAATGCCTAAGTATGTGTGTGTAGAAGATATGGGGGATTTTATATTATAGGGAGGCATAAGAGTTTTGTTTCATGTTTTTTGGGGAGGAGTTGGGTTGGGTGCCCCACCTTTGATAAGAAAATGCTTTCTTTTCTTACTTGGTTCTTTTGAGGGAGACATAAGAGATTGTAGGGAGGCATAAGAGAATGTGGGAGGCATAAGAGGATCTTGAGGGAGGCATAAGAGTTGTGTAGGGGTTTTGAGTTGTGTTTTGGAGGTTTAAGTGGGCACCTAATCCCATTGGGAGGCATAAGTGATCTCCCCATAGTTCCTTGCTCCATTGGCTTTGAGTTTTCAAGCCTTGTGTATTTTTTGAAGTTGCATTCTTGTGATTGTTATCTTGTGTTTGAATGTGTGTTAAATGGTTGTGAAAATGTGTATTGTGATGTGGAAGCATTGTGTTAGTTTCCATGAGTTGTATCCATTTCTTATTGCACTTTGGTTGGGGCTCGGGGCCAATGAGGAGGATAGCTTCTTCTCCTCATTGGATTATTGGTTGGGTGGAGAGTGTTTCCTCCCCCCATTTTTGTTGTTGTGATTGAAGTGAAGAAATGGTGGAGCTCTTGTTGAAGATTTGGGACTTGGAGCATTTGTAGAAGTCAAAAAAATAAATCCTTCATTGTAGAAACTTTCTTGTAATTCCCACTTAAGGTGGAAGGCTAGTAGTCTTGCATTTAAAAGAAAAGTTGTATTGTATATTTTATTTATTAAGTTGTAATGTATTGTTGGAAAGAAAGATTTTTGCATTGTAAGAAAATGAGCTATGCTCAAAAAAAAAAAGAAAGTTCATTGTTACTTTTGTAGGAGTTTGCATTATTGTAAGAATGAAGGAAGAACTTGGAAGTTGTAAATCATTGAGAATGTATTCTTAGAAAATCTTAAATGTAATATAGTTGTTTGTGTTTTTTTGAATAAATGGTTGTGGTTGTAATGGAAGAATGCACTAAATTATAGTGAATTACCTTGTTGAAGGATTACATTCTTGTTGTGGAAAAGAAAGCAAATGATACTTAGAAATAGATTGAATTTCATTCCTTCATTTGAGCTTGAAAGAATTTTATTGGAAAAGTATTCTTGTAGTTGTTTTCTTATATGCTATTATTGAAATAGAAAATATATGTAATTAGTGATTTAAGTCATGGAATGAATAAATGTTTTAACCTTTCAACTAGTGACTTTAGGCACCTAAATTCAAGCTAAGGATAAACTATAAATCACCCTAGTAAAATTTATTTTTGGAAAAATTGATGAAATTGATGGTTCTTTTTTCAAGAACAGAACACCACCCCACCGTAGAGAGTGGTCTCTAGACCACCGGCCTGATCAAAGTGGCGGTGGGTCTCTGAACCACCACCCAGGGGGGTGGCGGTTTCTGAATCATCACCCAGGTAGGGTGGCGGTCACAGACCACCCGACCTACTTTCTCTTGTGGTGGTTTCATCACTTTCGGTGGAAAAATTAAAATCCACTGACTGTAAAATTTTAACTTGATTTAATTAAAATATGAGCCTATAAAATGTAAAAAGGAAACTACTACCAAAAACCATAAGGGAATAAACTCATTGTTTTAAGCATGTAAATCCTTGAATGGGCATTTAAATGTATTAAATCTCATAGATTAAATGGAAATAGGGTTTTTCCCAAATAAAGAACTCAAAAATGGAAATAACTAAATAACTACTCCAGATTTAGGGTAAATCTCTACAATCAACAAATAGAAGACATTGCATATAAATCCATAAACTAAACTAAACTAAGCTTGATCCAAATGAATCCCTCCATGGCTTCTTCCTCCTTGCTTTCATGGCTTCCACTCCTCCAACCTATAAATTAAAGAAAAGAAAAGAGACCAAATGAGGAGGCTAGGGAAAGAAAAAGGTTTAATAAAATTTCATAAGGATGGTTAGGGTTAGCTTGGAACTCTAAGATCTAGTGGCCACAATTGATTTGATCCAAGGGTTAAGAATCAACCCTACAATTGTTAGGTGAGAATATATATTATATGGGTTTTAAATAATTTAAGTGTATGTGAAAATGGGTGAATGGGGCCACTTAGTACCCTAGTATGTTAAGTTAATTATGTAACTCTCTAGTATGTTTTAGTAAATGATTCAATGGACATTAAAGCTAATAATTTAAGGGAACTAAGGTAACTAAGGATAAGGGTTTAATAAATGTGGGTTTGAATGTTAATTTGAGAGGGGAAACTATTTAAGAATTAATGGACACTTGATTCTACCAAAATCCATCAATTTTTAATAAGATCATAACATCAACAATCATATAGAAATATCCATAAATCAAGTCCAATGTCTCAATGAAATATTAGCACTTATAATATTAATACTGATATGTAAATCAAACATATAAAATCCATCGCATAAATCACATCATGTCCAAAGTCTAACATCTCCATATTGTTTATCAAGCGAGTTAATCAAATCGATACGATAATGTAAATCAAAGTCCATACTACAACAATACAATCAATAAAAATCAGAACAAAATCAGTAATCATGATGTCCCCACATCTTATTAGTATACTAACTATAATACACTAGCCATGTTCAATATTATAATCAATTTGATATTGAAAACATAGCTCAATTAGTGTTGAAGAGGAGTGGACATTACATCCCCTCCCCTTAGATTTTACTTCCTCTCGAAGTCATGGGAAATAGGTAGGAAACAATGCATAAAAATAGGAGTCACATCCTCTACGGAATTTTCTTCATTTCAAACAAAAGTGGTTCCTCAAACCTAAGTTTGGTTCATGCTTATTTAATAAGGAGAAGGGAGATTGTTTGTCATGAATGCTAAACTTTCTTTGAGCAAGGTTGAAAGCATTTAGTTCTATTGATTAACTCTATGTGGTCAACTAAGATACTGACACATAACATCAACATAGGAATTTTCCAAAGTAATCCCAAGAATGAACACCAAAGTAAAGGAATAATAGGAGAAACCCATGCACTTCTGGATGACCTAATAACACATAAGGATATAAAATCCAACAATAATAAAGGTTGAGTTACACCTAAAAATTTGTTATTTAGACAAAACTAACAAATACCAATCATGACCATCATTTTTGTATGAGAGGACAAGTCTACTCAAAGGTATAAAAAAATTTAAAATCACACAAGACAAGGTCTAACAATAAGGAAGACACCTAAATTAGCAAAAACGTTTACAATCCAACAAATGATTCATTGGAAGAAATTTTATAACTCAAAAGGATTCAATTAAATGTTCATGGTAATACTAATAAAATCATGACCACAAGGTTTTCTATGACTTGAATGTGCACTCAAAATCAATCACACAACACTAACTTGTTTTAGAAACTTCAAACACTTAGATAATATTTCCACTTAGGAGACAATCCTTGACAAACTAGCATATCAACACAAGAGACACCAATCAATCTACATAATACAACAAAAATTATTTATCTTAAATCCTTCCCACGCTCAAAATAACTAGGAGGAGAGCACCTTCTTAATTTATAACAGAAAAGATCACTCAAGGGAGATAAGAGAAAAGAATAGGCAACAATAGGGGGTCCAACTACAATCCACAAGTGCATCACACCAATACTCAAGTAACAACTTATGAAAACAACTGCGCACTCTCCCTTGTAAGGACAAAAGGGTACGAACAACATTAGGGTTCACTAAGAAAAGAAAATATAAATTCCCAAAATTATTTCATATCCTTAACATATGTTGCCTAGATTTCCCAATAAACCTAGGTCACCAAGGACTTAATCAACACACAATAAGGGTGTCTTTCTTAAAACAAGATATAAATACCCACTCCTAAAAGGCCACAAAATAGTTTTGATAATCCTACACTAGCTCAAGGAACCTTTCAATTAGCTCAAACTTCTTAAATTGTGTATTTTTTATAAATATAGGGCATGCAATAGTCATTTATACAATTAGGGTTGTTTAATTATACATTTGCGCTAAAACTCGTAAACTAACTCATTCCAGGATCCAATTTATAAGACACAAATTATAGTTATGCTTGTTAAGAACATTTCTATAAGTTTTCTTAATTAATGTGTTCCCTATTATTATGGTATCACATATTTTGTGTCATTAAGGGATACCACCATAATGTTGGCATGCCATCACACCATTCTATATAAGTGGAAAAATTATTTATTTTACTTCTAGGGAAGATAAATGGAAAAAGTTTCTTTCTATTTTCACATAGTTTTTAATTTTTCTATTAACCTACCAAGATTATAAGAAGGAACCATTTTCCTTTTTGTAATGTTCCAGTTTACTTGTTAAATTTCAAAGTCCAAGCCCTCTAATTATATTTTTATTATGCTAAATTTAATCATATTACCAAATAAACTTTAGTGAGGAAGATTCAAGCATATCACATTATTAATTTCATAGGAATAAGAGCTCAATCAACATATCACGTCTTTATTTTTATAAGAAAAAATACCAATCAACATATCAAATCATTAATTTTATAAAAACTAGAGATCAATCAACCAATATGTACCACACCAAGATTTCAAGAGTTTACCAAAGAATTATAAGTATAACTAAAACAATCCAAGAGAATCTCCACATGTATCAAAATAAGCTACGATGAAATTTCGCATTAAAGAAATAAATTTACTTTTATGAGTTTAAGAGGTTTAGATGGGTTCGGGGAAAGAAAACAATGTTTTTTTTTTAGGCTCAAACCACTTCACTTAATAAGACAAGGAGAGTTTCCAAACAAAACTCATACTTTCAAAAGATACCACCAAGAAAGCAATAAGATGAAAAGGGTAAATTTTACTCCAAGGAGACCACACTTCTTATTCGAAAGATATCAAATAAAAAGAGGGTAATCAATAATTAACCTAATCATGGCCTTCGTGGCCAAGAGTTATAGTTTTAAAAGAAAAGGGCACAACATAAACGCTGGCCATTGATATTATAATCAAAGATCTATAAAACTAAAATCTCTAAGAGCAAGGTCCAAAAGACCCTAAGGTATCCATACATGTCTCAACATAACCCAATACTTAATAGATTATAGAGTGGTATACATAACAATTTAAAATTCTAAGGCAATGGTAGATCTATTTATGTGTCGTCAAGATTAAAACAAGTACACTTATTTCAGCACATTGCTAGAATAGGCTTAAATCTAGGCATAATTAGAAAGGTACATACAATCCAACTGATGATACTTTCTATAATGAAACAAGGAAACCATGGTAAAACGTAGCATGCCATCGGTGGAACATCACATCCAACAAAACATTATCCACTAAAACCTAAAATCATCCAAGAGTTAATCTGATCCTAACACAATCCATAACCCATGACCAAACACATCTACTCTGATAAAGAATAGAGCTCTTACAGATTGCAAGAGAATCATAACTACTACTATCAAAACTACCAACTAGACCGTACATGACACAACAAAAAATCACTCTCTAGAAAGGGTGAGTAACAAAAGAGTCACTCCAAGATTCTAAACACACACAAGGTTTCTTCCTTTCAAAACCAAGGACATCTTAAAGCACATAAGAAGAAAATTAAGGCACCTAGGTGTACCCCATACGATGAAAGGTCATAATACAAATAGTGTGGAACTAGCTCATCAACCGACAAGGATAATCACTTAACATTCTTGACAACAGCTTAGCCTAGTTGCCAACAAGATAAACAAAATCTAAGTCAAAAATAAAAAGTAAAATTCAATTTCTATCTGGTAATCAAAGAAAGTGGCTAAGTAGCCGCATTACAATCCTCAAAATCTCGTAAAAATATAAATATCAAAAGGAGCCTCAAAGCTTCTAAATCGAATTATAAAATAAAATTCTAGTCCATGATAAAATATCATAAGTTTACAAATATAAAATACAAAAATTCAACATCACGTCCACTTCGTATCCCCTTCTTGGACCTCTGTAGGGTACCAAACATCGAGCTCATATTTGAGAATGCATACGCAAAACTGGATCAAAATGCGACACCATGTCATGATATCTACTTTCCCATACAAGGTGGGGGGGTTAAGTTGACAAAGCGACATCCAACCAACTTGCCTAACCACAAAAGGAATGGAATCTTTAAACAACCAACCAATCTTCTAATTTCCTCCAATTGACCCCCTCTAATGCAAACACCAAGCACTAATCCACAAGAGTCACACCACACAATTTAACATTCCAAACAAGGAGGAGTCTCTATGGGATCAACACATCACACAATTAAAACAAGAATTAGGACTCATCAAACAACATCTTTGTAAGGGAAGACCAAGTTCTTGCTACACTAGAAGTTTACAAGAATATCAATATAAGTCAACATTTTCCGTTAACCAGTTCAACAAAACACCACTAAAGGAGTACAACAATCCAAAAAACTTCTTTATTTTATTGTTTTTTTAATCATAGAGGTTCAATTTTTGCTAACAGTTGTCGTTACCATGTTGGCTCAGAGTCCAAGCATTGAACCCATGGATTTGATACCAAGTGTGACTCCCACATATTTCCCACATAATTTCCATCATTAAACCCAATAATTAATTAGGGAAAATTATGGAATAAATTTTTTTAAAAAGGGTAGAACATTAGACAAGGCTTAATAAAATCCCGATTTTAAAATTTTAAACAATTACATCAGTAGTCGAAATTAAAAAACATCTAATTAAAATTTATTCAATCCCCAATTAGAATTACGGTTTAATTTCTCTTACAAAGTACCAATATTTTATTTAAATAATCCTCATCTTACTTTTCATTACTTAGCCCCAATAATTTCCTTTAAATCTATTTATTTAATTAATGTCCCCTAATTAAATTCTAAATTTAATTAGGTAATATTAGTTATCGTTTAGTTAGAATTATGTACATTAATATTTAGCTTATTTCATAAAAGGGTCAAGGTTGCACATCTAGGACTAACCCCCTTAGGCCCCAATAAAAACATTACCCATACTTTTAATTTAAAACATTCCCACCAAATTCCCTATCACTTAAGTGATGTAGGGTTCATCCTACACCATTCGATCTAATCTGTTTGATACATTATATCTAGGCTAAAATGGTCTAATGAAACCCTAGAAATCCTTGTGGGGTCTCTTATATTCATTTCTTAAACATATTCTCTCATTTTATTTTGTTTGATTTGCAGGTTAAGGAAGAAGGAGAAGGAGAAGAAGCCATGTAAGTCATTAGAGAGGGTTGGAATATCTTCTTTTGTTAATATTTTTTTGTTTAAGACAAGGATCTACCCATTTCCTTTTTGGGTATTGATCTCCCTTCTTTATTTATTTTTACACAATATTCTTCTTACAGGCTAATTACATATACAATGAGTATACACCCATTTGGGTAGAAATAAGAAACCCTACCTATTTATTTTGTGAATCAAGTATATTTATAGTTATATATACACACATATACGAATATACATACTAGTATATATTTATTTGAAAATACATATATTTTTATTTCATCTTAAATAACCCAAACTTTCAGAGGGTTTTGTTGAATGTAAAATATATTTAAATAAATATTTATACAAATTATATATATATATATATATATATATAATCATTTATATTAACAAATACATGAACCATGCTTTAAAGTAAAGGATGGGTCACATATTTAGGGCTGAAGTGAATTATGCGGTCACTTTGATAAAATGTAGGTGCGATTAAGTTGGGTGGGGTTACGGTGTTGGGGGAAGGCGCGACCCCACCCCGACCCATATATAAATTAGATGGGTTCGGGGTGGGTTCGACGCCTCCCCCAACCTTTATTAATTAAAACTTCAAATCCCTTAGGCCCCGACCTATGGCTGCGAACTCAAAGCATTCACAAATTTTTTTTTTTTTATTTATTAAGACTAATACCTCACTTGACCGATTCAAGTGGTTTAACATTTTAATATTAATTTTAACTATTAATAAATATTAATATATAATATGTATTACTATATATAAATATATATATATATATATATATATATATATATATATATATATATATATATATTGATATTTATTATTAAGGGTAAGTATTAATATTTATTAACAATATTTATAAAATGATATTATAAATTTTGAAAATAATCAATGTATATCTATTATATATTAACAATATGAATTTATTTATTAAATAAGTTTCCCATTTGAGTAGGGATTATGAATATGAATAAGTAAATAGGTTCACGATTATAGACTTAATTTATATGAATTTGTATAAATGAAGATGTTTATAGTTGTATGAGATTGTATTTCGTGCTTTAATCCAAACAAATTATCAAACTTCAACTCATTTAGATAACATCTAAGAGGATATAATTAATTTTTGATTTATTCATTTACTTAGGGAAATTTATATTGCAACAAAGGGAGGTTTATAGTATGAAATTAATTATATATATATATATTCCTTCTGCACATCACTTGAGTAGGAGGATCTTTAAAATACTTAAACAACCTTGGATTTCTTTCTCTCTTTTACACACCAAAAGTGTCATTACTACAAGGAGAATTAATATTTTCCATCCATTCAAGTCCCTAACTTTTTCAAATAAATTTACATTACCACTTAATCAATACTTAGATTTAGAGATCTTTACTTCCATTTCAAACCATCTCTAAATTCTCATTTCTAATGAAACAATACCAATGATAATAACTCATTTACAAGAACTATCCAATAAAATAAGATATTACATCCAATGTACTCTGGGTACAATTTACAAGTTGTAGGATCTTAATAGAACAAGATGCAACTCCACATGCCTTTCTCCAACAAGAGCACTTGTTCCATTGAGCTCCACCCTTTTCATCAAATCAAGCACACAACAAAATGGTGGAGTAGGCAACACTCTCCACACAACCAAATATTCCAATGAGAGAGAGAATCCTTCTTCCTCATTTGTCCCCGATCCCAACAAGGAAGCAATGAGGGTAATAGAAACCATTAGCATCTCTAAAGGGCGTGCACATACACATTCAATAAAGACATTCAACAGATCTAAAATGACATACTCCACAATTTTACAACTTTCTCAAACAACGCAAAGGTTTCAAATCAAACCAAATGGAGCAAGGACTATAGGAAAGCACCTCATTTCTCCTACCAAGTGAATTTTGAGTTTCACCCTAAGCCTCTAAGTGCACAAAGAAAACAACACAATAGCCTTATCTCTCCTTGAAGTATGCAACAATATGACCATGATTTCCTTTTCACTCCCCTTAGGGTGAAACTACGATCACACTCCTACCAAATTCATGCCTCACATAATCCCTTTTCCCTCCCAATGGTCCCTTAAATCCATCTCCCACACCCAACTTAAGGCATACTACCCAACCACACAAAAGCACATTCACAAAACTTATACTATATTAAACAAGCATCATTTTCACATTTACAAACCTAAATAAGAAAAAATACAAGGATGGAGATTCTACCTCTCCATAAAGCTTTCAAAAAAAAAATCACTCCACAAGTCTTTCACACCTCCAAGCCAAGAAAATTGCCAAAAGAAACTCCAAAATGAAGCTCCGTAATTGCAAAAGGAAGAAAAAATGAACCAATGTAACCCCCATTCCATCAAATTTCATCAATAAATAGAAATGGAATGTGAGGATGATGAGGTGGCTCCATGTAGGATGCCACTTCATCATTCCTCCATTCCCACACTCAAGTCAAACACCATGCCCAAGATAATAATGAGCATGTAAGAACTATGACAAACCCACAAGACACTCAAACTTTCACACCAAGTATTCTAAGGACCAATTTATTGTGAAACACAATAAGGTGTAATTATTTCACCCTTTTACACTCAAAAAAGTATAAATAAGTCAAAAATTAACTCACCATACCATAGGTCAGGTTGTTGGGTAAATTTAAGAGGCATGGGACAAGCTTAACTTGTCCTGACCTCCAAAAAAATCTCCCAAGTCAAAATCCGAATTTTGGAGTTGGGAAAGGGGTACAATCACAAAATCCAACACAAAATCCAAACCACATCCACAAGATTTAAAGGACCATCTACCCTCATAACTATCCGATAGTCACATCCCAATTTTAGTTAACAAATTAAGTAGGATTAGCTTAATTAAAACACATTATTACTTGCTAATAAAGTGACTACAATTTCCAACAATTAAAACATAACACAAAATAAAAAAACACACAAAATTAAAATGAAGAGAAACATTATCCCCATGGCCACACATGTGAGGTCACCCCATGGAAACCTCCTAACTAGGCATGCAACAACACAACATAACATTACATGAGTTGCCATGGTGACTTGTTGCCAATACCCCACATTCCTTTGTTGTTGGTCTCCTATCCCCATAGTTTGTTGTGCTATAATTTCCTGTAAAATCAAACAATACCTTTATGGCCTCGTGGCCACATTAACGATATCGAGATAATAAAACACATACATATTTACATAACAATTCACATCATCGAATATCATAATTAAACCAACGTTGGAATCAAGTAATTCACATATTGTTTAGATTTCTAACATTTCAATTCTACTAGTCCATCAATTTGTACTAAGATCATAACACAATCATATAGAAATATCCATAAATCAAGTCTAATGTGTCAGTGAAATAGTAGCACTTAGAACATCAATACTGATATGTAAATCAAACATATAAAATCCATCGCATAAGTCACATCATGTCAAGAGTCTAACACCACCATACTATATATCAAGCGGGTTAATCAAATCATCTATAGTAATATCAATCAACCACACAATCGATAAAAATAAAAAAACACAATAGTAATCATGATGTCCCGCGCATCTTATTACTACGTTAACTAGAAAATAGTAGAGAGGTTCAAGATTATAATCAATTCAAATTGAAAACATAGTTCAATCAGTGTTGAAGAGGAGTGGGCATTACATAATCTATTTTATTTCTTTTTTATGATGAAAAAATACAAAATAATGAATTTTATGTATTTGTGGCCTTACAAGAATATGATCAATTCTTAGCTCTTTTCATTAGCATACTAAAGTGGTTTTGAGCTAATTTTATGTTGGCGAAATCATTTTTTGGGTATAAAATATGGATTCATCAATGCTCACGGGACTAGGTCCTTCCTCTTCAAAATCCAAGGTGGTTCCAATTTATTGAAAAATGGAAATTATGTGCACTAGTTATAATCTCTAAAGGGTGGTCAAATTCTAGAAAATGTTTGAAAAAACCCTAGTTGTGATTGCACATAGCAAATTGAAGAGAGTAAAAATTACAAGTTAGAAAGGAGAAAAGTGTTGAGACAGAAATGGAAAGTGAGGAGGGATTTAAGATAATGGGTGTAGCACATAATCCATTAATCAATAACTTAGAAAAATCCGGTTAAATCATAAGTAACATGAAAAACATGTAACCAAATAAAGAACATCAAACAATAGAAAAATTGACATAAAGTTCAACCACTGATTTTCATTTTGTTCCAATAGGAAAAAAGTTCTTATGTCCTTATGAAATTTTCATATGTTTAACTAATTATTTAGAGAGAAACGGAATAAAAGAATACAACGTGTTAGGGATAGAAAGATTTGATATTTTGTCATGGATAAGTCATTCCAATATATAGCTTCCTTGTATGAATCTTCTTATCCCTATGCAACTTTTATTGTTTTAGAATTAAAAATAGGTTACTTTTCCTAATTTTGAGAAAAACACTTTTATAAGGAGGAATATAAAGTCACTTAAATGAATAAGATAAAAATAGAAAAAGTGTGCAACCCCAAAAAATAAATACAAATCACTTAAGTTAACGTAGTCACATTTTAAAAAGAAGTGATTTCTTCATGAGAGACAAGGGCTACTGGAAGAATCAAGAAGAGGAAAAATAAAGAGACTATCATGTAGGCAGAGATGTAGAAGAATTAGACCATTAGATACACTTTGCATTGGAGGAACTTTGACCTTCTCTAGATGCAAGTGAAATCGCATGAACACATCCTCAGCTTCATCTTCACGTGAAATCATAGTATCCACTTCTTACAAAATTCTCTTACCTCATCCAAAAAAATAAGTTACAAGTTAAAGATATAAAAGATTAAAAAAATGGATATATTTTTTAAAATGTTGTATTTATATAGTAAATTTACTTTGATATGTTGTATTCATTGTCATAAAACCTTGTCTGCAAGTTTTTAAATTAATCCTCTTCTATAATAGGAACTCCCAATTTCGTACTAAATTAATTTAATGATCATCGTGTAATTTTCTTGTGGGATTTCATTCAACTCCATATGTCAATATGATTTGAATAGATTTCAGGCTTAGTAAAAATTTATTTTCTTAAAATACTCGAATCCAAAAAATTAAAGAAGGTTAAATATATCACATTTTAATCAATAACTATAAATCAACAAATAAATAAATGTTTAAATTCACATAAACTAGTAAAATGATATGTTAAAATAAAACTAATTAAGATACTTAAATATAACATATAAACATACATGTTTTCCCCTAATATCCTATAATATATTGTTTGCATTATTTACATAGAGGGTGATTTACAAGCCCCCTCTTATTTTGTGTCTACACATATCACAAATAAGCAAAGAGATTCTATATTCATGTAAAGTTGGTATGTTTGACATGTCTTCTTCCTCATCATAACTCCTTAGTGCTTCAAGGATCGTGTTCTTGAGGCTAGATCATAGGAAATTTTACCATCTATGTTTTGTTGTTTTAGCTAGAGTAGGTTGAGATGGCATTTCACCCAAAGAGAGTCTTAAAGTATTCATAATTGAATTAATTAAAATAATTTTAAGTAACACAACACAAAAATATACCTTCAAGTTGGTGACACCTTGATTGCGGCCAAGGGCATATAATCCTATCACTCCCATCCTCCTTAATGTCTATAAATGAAGTAGACGTGTTATAAATAAGTGTTACTATTTTTATATGATAAGAAAGAATTAAAAAATGTAAATTTATTCTAAAAAGTTAAATAAAATTGTATAAAAAAAACTATAAATTCATATCTCCTTTGTTGGTGCCTTAATGTCAATGGACACCTAACGAAATTGTGTTTATATTTTATATTGCATCTTGGGATCCGTTAACCATTAGTCTTGTCATCATCAAGTTGTATGATAAAAATGTATAAATGTGAACAATAGTTTGTAATTAAAAATGAAGTGTAAACTTCTATCTTCATGGTGGGCATGCAGTGTAGTGTCTTGCCTCGGGATATAGAAACCACACCTAGTGGTAGTTAAAAATTTGGGTAATTTTTTTTAATAAACAAATACTATACTTATCTGATTCCGTTATTAATTATTTTATACCAATTTGATTTACCCAATTAATTAACTACTTGTCCAATTCCAACTTTAATTGTTTATTTCTCATCATGGTTACTCTACTAAATATTTTGTAGGGTCATATTAGAAAGTCTACATAACCTTGTTTAATTAAATTTTCCCCCACACCCTCTTATTAATTGTTTACCCAACTCCCACAAAATTCCATAACTTAAAATTTGTGTAGGATTTAATGTGAACCCTAGAATCAAACTAATCTTGGCCCTTGATTTAAAATTTCCCTAGAGTTTCCCTAATCCATCTTATGTTTTTCTTTTCATTTATTTTCTCTTCCATTTGTTTCATTTTCCTTTGTTGTAGGTTGAGGAGGAGCCATGGAGTTATGGATTCATGGGGTTATAATTTTTATTTTTATTTTTTTTTATATATTTATTATTAGTTTATATATTATACCCATTTATATAACATATTTATGTTTTATATTACATACATACATGTGTATTTTATAATGTATATGGATTATGGGTATATGTATATATATATATATATATATATATATATATATATATATGTATGTATATGTATGTACATTAATAAATAAAATGTAATCCGAATTAAGAGAGTTTAGAATAAGAAATCCATGAGAGGGTTTTGGGTGAAGATGGTGATAGTTTGTGTGAAAAATACATGTGTTTGGAGTGGTGGGAGATGATAATGGAGGATTTAGGGTTACGGTGAATGGGAGGAGTTTGGGGTCCATGTGGTGAGGGGTTGGGGGTTTGCGAGGGTGTGCAGCGGGTGATGGGGATGGGGTTAGAGGGTTTTTGGGGTGGTGTGGGGGGTTCGGCCCTCCCTAAACACTTTTTTGTTTATTGCATTGCAAAGTACCACAATTGGCATAAGATTTTTCTTTAAATTTTTTTATTTTATTTTTTATTTATTATTTATTTATTATTATTATTATTATATATATATATAAACTATATTATATAATTTAACTATATTAAATATATATTAATAATTTTATATTATATACTATATTAAATAAATAACAAGTTGTAAAATGATAGATTCATTTGTAAATATACATATATACAAGGTTTATTTAATTATATATCAACATCATAAAATGAACTATTTTAAAATCTGAAATCATTTATGAGAAATAGATTTTATTCACAAACAAATTTTAACTATATAAGTTTTAAAAAGGATTCTTAGAAATAAAAATTTTCCATTGAAAAGTAATAATCAAATTTCTACAACTTGTAAGGAAATAGGAGCAAATTTAAATCTGGTTTCCTTATATCTCTCATCTTATAATAATTTGCAATACTAACAATTAGTGTAAGAATAGTAATATCCTTTTTCAACAACAAACTTCTTATTGCAATCAAAATTTCTTTTCAAATACAATAGTTAAGTTTATTCTTTTCCAATATTAACAAGAAAGAGATGCACTTTCATCCAAGAATCTCAACATTTCATTTTACACTTCTATTGGAGAAAACATGCTCACAAAGTATCTAGCTTTCTATTCAAGGAGAGATCCCTATATTTACAAATAAGCTCTTTGGCAAAGGAAGAACTACTTCATGAAAGAATGCTTCCATTTCAACAAAAGAATACTAGTTGCTCCATTCCACATTTTAAGATACAATCTATATTTTATTTTTTTCTTTTAAAATATAAAGATCATAACTTCTCAATACAACAATAATCTTACAACATTTACCATGCAAAAATGGTTTACATCCCCATGAAGCTTAAGCTTACAAATACAACATATTTCCAAGATACTTAAGATGCACAAAGAAAAACATTACAAGGCTTCATTCCAAGATTGAAGGAAGATTACACATACTAGTGTAACACTAGTTTACAAAGCAATCCCAATCACAAAATGGGAACCTTACAAAGACATATAACTTCCAACATAGCCATATCCATATGATTACAATAAGATTAGTTTCCCAAAAAATTTGAAGAAAAAAATGAGAAGCCAAGATATCAAAGAAAACTCCAACCATCTTCCAAACTTGAGCTCCAAATTTTGTGCTCTTCATAAGATCCAACACATAGAGAAAGGCTTGTTTTACCACCCAACCTATAGGCATCATTACATGCCTTTCCAAAGGTTGGAAGACATGCTAGCCTCCCCCAAGCCCATGGGAGAGAGAGCTAGCTTCCACAAATGTGCACAAGAATAAGGGAGAAATACACACAAGCATATCACATACAAGACTAACTCATACATTAAAGAAACACAACATTTACCAACCAAATAAAAAGAGGAGAAAACCATATTCATCCTCAACAAAGGGAAAAGTAGATGAGACATCCAATAATGTCAAAGAGTGTGGTCCAACCATAGGATGCACACTTATAAGTATCTTAAAAACCTCTTTATCCCTCCAAAACAAACATCCCTCCTTATTGCTCCTCCCATTTGCCTAAATCCTCCTTGGGAGGATTTTCAAACCCATTGGGTTTCCTCTCCAAGGATGGGGAAGGGGGTTCAAACCATATGAACCACCTTCCCCACCTCAAACCATATGAGTGGATAAAAGAACCAACATGGCTTGCCCATCAAGCCATGAGGTTTAAGAGGAAAATCCCTCCCTCTTCCCCAATAAAACTCCCAAATCCATCAAGCCATATGATGGATGGAGAAAATAACAAATAACACAACCAAGTAACTATACAACACATGCAACAAGACAAAACTTTCAACCATAAGCAAATCTAAAATCTAACATGCCAAATAACACAAAATAAGATCAAAGAGCCTACCTCCACAAGCTCTCCAAATCTCTAAGCTTTTCCCAATTCCTTGTCCAAGAAAACTCCAACTCCAAAAGCCTCCAAGCACAAAGAAAAGCCAAAAAAAAATTCTCTTTCTCCCCATGAGGGAGTATTTGAAGAAAAACAAATAAATTTCCTCACAAATGAGGGGTGACATGTGTCACCCCTCTCTTCCCTCCAAGTCAATATTCCAAAACAAAATAAAGAAAATATAAACTCACATTTAAACACCCTTCTCCCAAATTACCCAAAAATAAAATGAGACAAGCTTATGTAACTTTTTCACAACACACACATTCCAACCCATCTTACATGGATGGTGACAAAAGAGAGGCTAAATGGGAGGGAAACTCCCTCCATGCCTTGGAATTAAGCCCCCTACCTAATAGGTAGGGTCCAAGGGCTTATTTTCATGCTAAGTGAACTCCCAAAACCAAAAGGGGTCACTTAAAATGCCAAAAATAGCCCAATTTCAGGTTTGGCACATTTGGACACATATGTAGAGGATGTGGGGCCCACTCAAGGGTGCTTATGTGACCCCAATCCTCTTTAATTAACAAACACACACACAAAATACATACTTAATGCAAGTGGGGACCATTAAGTCCCCCAACCTAGTTTACTTAACAAAAATTAAACAACCTAAACACAATTAATTTTACATGAAATACAACATTACAAATAAGGGTCACTCATGGTGCCCAAACAATACAAGCAACCAATAAGGCCTCATACAGCTAACATGGTTAGGACTTAGCCCCATGGGCCACTTGTGTAAAATTTATGTAGCCACCCTGAAACCCACGTTCTCATGTGCCTTATAACCTGCACACTCAATGCAAACATTAAACACATCTGTCCCAATACAAGTGTAAATCAACTACTCAATAAACGATCAAGTCTAAACATGCAATCTATGCTATCACATCATCAACATGGAATCATAAATGAGAAACATGCATAATTTCACACAAATTCACCATGTGTTAGCCATTGCAATACATATAAATGACATATATCCATGTTATCATGTGTTCTCATCAATAATCAAATAATCTATATCATCAAGACATGCGACTAAACTATGTATCCATCATATATCAATTAGCCCAAATAACATAGCAATATGTTAGTATCCACAACATCTAATTAAAATGTGCCAACATACTAATCAAAGCTAAATTGGCACTACGCACCCAAATCACCATACATGTCCATGAAGATCAAATAACATAACATAATGTCTAAAATATGTCAAAATCCCTATCAGATTTTCAATTGATTCTAGGGTTTTGTATTTATTTTGGATTTTACTATTACCCTTGGGTTTGTAATTTATCCTATGGTTTCTAATTTTCCCTAGACTTTCTAATTTATTAAATTGTTTACAATTTAACAAAATATTTCAATTTCTCAAAGATTTTCAAATTAATCTAGGGTTACAATTTAAGCTACGGTTTTCTATTTATTCAAGGATTTGCATTTTACCCTAGGGTTTCTAGTTAATTCATGGGTTTGTAATTTCCCCACGGGTTTGTTATTGATATGATTTAAATGGCTAAATATCTAATAGTTGAATTAAAATTCTTATTATAATTTGAATGAAAAATAAACATACATATGTGCTCATATTTATTCTTAGAGGTGACACATTTTTTTCCAACTCTTATTCTAATTCTAATTCTAGTTCCATATAGTAATTCAATAGAGGTCTTATTTTTCCACCTCGTCTAACTATTGGGCGGGGAGCACGAGGTTATACCTTGTCGAATTCAATGTAAGGGTTTTCTTAGTTCTTTAATGATCTCATGAAAGTTATCTGATCTCATGGAAGTAATATGAGAAGATATTATATCCGATTAGAATGCATAGATTAAATAAAAACCATCATCATATTTATGTGTCAAAGCTGAAAGTTGTCTGGCAACTGATCTGTATGAGTTGAGGAGAGGAAATCTTGTGAGGATCGATCTAAAGAAGGTTGAGTCATTTTATCTTCCATTGGAGAGTCACAAGGATATTGATTTACATGTAGGGAGTAGATTCACCAAGCCGTAGATGGAGAAATAGTTGAATCAACATCAAAATCCATTGAAGCGTTCAACTCCCTAGATAAAGGGTTTTAACGTTGAGGGGAATTTATATACCTAGGGTGAATTCGACCCAAAATTTAACACTCCCTTAATCGCAAATGCATTGACAATAATTGATTCGACCCAATGCATATCAAGTCTATCTTAGATAGATCACTAGATGATTATCCACACCCTTACATAGAATATTGAAGAGGAAAAAAAGGGGTGAAATATATGCTAAGGAATAAAATTATGAATATCGAAATAGAATCACCATAAGTGTAGGAGGAGGAGTGGGTTGTCACATGATGAAGATCACAACACACACATGTCAGGGAAAATCTACCACAAGCTGAATTTTGGTTCCTTGTGATCTTATAGATTTGGTAAGATTCACCAAAAATAGATGCACTATTATTGATAGAGATATACAATATATAAGATCCAAAACCAAATCCAAAGACTACAAAATTAAAAAAATCCTATAGCGAAATATATGCTCTTGAACACGTTTTTATTAAATAATAAATGCAAAAAATGGACAGAATAATGTGGTGTGAAAGCAAGAGATAGAGTAGACAACATGGAAGTAGAGAGGGAAATGCAAGTGAATTATTAATGTCACCAAACCACAAGAGGTCCTCTTTGCAATTTTGTTGACAATATGCAAGCATGTGTGAACAATAAAGCAATGGTATTTGATCATTGTCTACATAGCATTTTCCATTTTTGTTGTGTGGAGCAAAAATGAATGGAAGGCCAAACAATACTCAAAGAGACCTGGATGACCTTCTCTAATACCAAATGTGGGGATACCCCATATTCAGCAAGATCATAAGCTCAAATATAATTCAATTCATGGAAAAATTAAGATTACAATACATAAATATATATGCTCTCTTATTCTAACTCCTATACCCACTAAAACTAATCTCATATGGTTGTTATAACCACTTAGATTCTCTCAACCTTCCTAGCAATACTCTCTTAAATATCTACGTGAGTTATATTATTGACTCACTTACATTATTTATTAATTAACACACATATTATTGCTCACCACAAATGTGAGCACTAACACTAGGTTTCCCAACAGATTTGACCAATTTAATAATGATGTCGGTGGTAGCGGTTTTTGACTAACAATATATATTGTTGGCTGATACTATATGATGTTGGCTTTAAAAATATGTAATTTTTTGAATTTTTTTTAACCATAACAATTAAAATGATTGGCTTAAAGAATTTTTTCCTCACAAAAAATGGCACAAAGATTATTTTTTAAAAGTGATGTTTTGTGAAAAAATGCACGATTTTGCTCATTTTGTATAGGAATTGTTTTTTTGAATTTTTTGATGTTAGCAGTTAAAATGATTGTCTCGATGAGAAATCTATCCTCCCAAAATATGGCGTAAGAAAAATAATTCCCATACTATTTTTTTCTGATGACATCATTACCGGGTCGGCGAGGAAATATGATACCGGGTTGTGGCATGGAAGACTACTACCCTCATGGATGTTTGAGGCCGGTAGATTTTTACGTTGGCGCTTTGAGGATTTTTCATTGCCGCATGGTAGCATTTTTTGCGTTGCTTTGCATGGTAGAATTTTTTGCGTTGTGGAACGCTATCATTTTGGTGTTGATGTATGGTAACATTTTTTACGTTGGCACCTATAGCATTTTTGTCATGTTTGTGTGGTAGCATTTATTGTGTTACCACATGGTACAGGATTTTGTGTTGATGCCGCAAGCATTTTTTACGTTTTAGCATTTTGCATTGTCGCGTGCGGTAGCATTTTGCATTGCATCATGGTGGCAATTTTTCATTGTCAGCACATTAGAATTTTTGCATTGTCGCTTTGACTTGTACTTTTGGATTTTTCATAGGCTTACTCTCTTTTACCTTCATCTTCAACTCCAGATCTCAAAATTAATGAATTTTAGAATTATATTGTATTACTACATTATGGAGAATTAATCCTATATATAATAGTATATTATAACATAATGGCGAATATACCAACATTGGTCGGCCCTTAATGAACAAGACAAATGAAACTATGGTAAACTTTATTTATTATCCATAACATTTTGGCATACTATTACCATACAAAGTAATTAAAAAATTTCCAATTTCAAATTTCAAAAATCCTAATATTCACAAATTTATGAATATTCACCTAAAATAAACCTTGTATATGAAATACCATAGATTTAATAAAGTAATGAATCTTTACATGAATTCCATCAATTTTTTTGTGAATTTAAATGTTTCAAAATGGATGCGACATAACTTACATAATGTGAATATTCTGCGATCTTTTTGGGTTATCCACAGCTTCCTAAAGCCAATGTTATTACTTATCTCGGTACATCAAGTTTCGGTTGAAAAGTATAGATCTCTTATTTTGATTCAACATAGATAAAAAGTTCATGTTTCCTCACAAAGTAATTTATGATCGACCTATTTTTTCTTTGTCTCTGGAAAGTCATTAATGATATACTCATTGCCTTGGAACCTTATGCATTTTATTGTCTCTTTTCATGTATTTTTTGATGAAATAGATATTATATTAAAATAAAAGGTATTATGATACAATATTATTCATAAAAATAAAGTTGGTATAGAAGCACACCTTAAATAAATGAGGCAATCCGGCCATAAAAGGGCTAGGAACAAAATTCCCAAACTAAGATGCTACAACAAACTATTACCTAGCCAATGGTGGGTCATGGTCATGTCGACCAAGGATTGAAGATATTTCCCATTATGAGGTGGGTTCCCATCGAGATATCAAACCAAAATTTTATTCTTCTTGATAGTATCCTCCACCCACACACGAGATAGAGAAATGACTAAGGAAAGTCGGAAGGAATTTTTCCTGAGGTGGCGAATAGCTCCTCCCATTTTGAGAAAAGACGGGGGTCCCGGGTGGTAGCGAGGGAGCCCCATATCTTAGAAGCTATGGCGATGGAGGTAGTGTGGTGCCCCACATTATAGGTGATCGATGTGGGAATCGGAGTGAACAAAACTATGATACAGATTTTGAGGAGAAAAATATAAGTCTCTATTATCTTAATTATTTTTTAATAATATATATATATATATATATATATATATATATATATATATATATATATATATATATAGATATATATATATATATTCCTACTTCAAAATTCATTGTGCATATATGTTAATTACATGTGTTTAATAAATTGTATCCAACATTGTGTGTTAGATCTAACAAGGTTCATGTAGCATCATAAATTAATTATTATGTATTGTTTAAGATAACATTTGGTGTCTAAGTGTAGGTCTAGTTAACTAATGTCCATGAGAGGATACTCATTATTGTTCTCGAAGGCTATAATTACTAAATTAGAAATCCCTAAATTACTAAACATCAACCATGTAAATCCAACTAATTTTGTCATGCGTGTGCCATCAAATTTTTGAAATTCTAATTTGGGGCCATGTGACATGTGACCAAATGAAAATATAACATTACATGTTTGATCATCAATTCTATTGGAGACTCATTCATGTCAAATATTTATCCCTTGAACCCTTTATGATAGGTTAGATAGTTAGGAATACAATTTGGAAAATTTATGTTATATGTCATGTGTTCCCATTTAGGTTGTAACCACCATAAAGAAGGGGTGCCCAGGGTGAAAAAAATTAGAGTAATATGTTAAAAACATTAGCCTAATGAGATTACCGTAGTGATATAAGTATCCCAAGGAAAATAATTCCTTCTAATGGAAGGTAAAATTCAAACCCCTAAAAATAGTAGTTTGTAGGGAAAAATATCATAAGGAATTAGTTTATGCCAATATGATCACCATGATGAGAAATGGACAATAGAACCAAGAACCGGGTAGAATTTTTTGATTGTTTACTCCTTTTTTAGGTTATGCTGCTGACAGACAACTACTTTATAATTTTTTGACATCGATGTATTTCCTATGTCTATACAATGTTTATAAATACTATCGATGACCCTTTGTAGTATGTATTGTTGTTTTATCCTCTATTAAAAAATTATAGATTGTGAATTTTTTCTTGTGGAATCCTCTTAGTGGTAGTTTTGGCCAATTATAATATTTTTATTGAAAATAACACTTTTGTTAATAACTAAAGTATAGTACATTTCTAATTGTACAAAAAATGGGTGGAAAAAGTTACACCCCAAAATGCAAAACAAATCACCTCACCTCAAAAGGGCATAAAAAATATGAGTATATAATAAAGTTTTCATTTAAATAATGTGCAACAAGGAAAAGCACCAAAAATTAAAAAAGACCATGAAAACTAAGTTATGGAAACAAATATGGCAGTCGGAGGAGGCAAAGGTAGAGGACTATCACACTTGTCCCCAACCACGCGAGTGTCATAGGGGTGGATTTTCTAGGTTGGGATCATAGGAAAAAAGTGTTGATGAATAAGGAGGATCCTCCATATGAGGAATAATATGTGAAGGAGAGATGTTAATGGAGGATGGAGGAGAAGACCTAGAGACTTTGATAGATGTGGAGTTAGTTGCAGATAAAATGGTAGAGGGACAACCCTTAAAAAGGTCATCTCTTTTAATGAGATCATGGATGAAACTATGAAGGGCCTTACAACATTCAGTGCCATGACCCGAGGTACGATGGTAGGCACAAATGAGGTGGGGATCAAACCATGATGGATTATTACTATTTGGGTTAAATGCCTTGATAGATGGGAACGTGATGGCAGAAATTTGTAATAATTGTTAAAGGGCTTCCGTATAAGATTTGATTGATACATTAGTATATTTATTTTCTTTGGAATCTTAAGAATTGTATTTGGATGCAAATGCTTGGGATGTGGTTTTCTAAGCTGTCTTGGAGGATTGAGTCATGTCATTCCATAGTTTTGATTTTGATTTAATGACACTTGAAATTTTAGAGGAAGATTTGGATCTCGAAGGAATGTTGGATGGTTTTGATTTTGGTTGGTGGAGTGATTGTGATGCCTTAAATGGAGAAGGTGGCCCTAGAATAGATTGATTTTTCCCAAAAATAGATGATGTAGATTTGATATTTGTTGGAGGAATGTCTATCTTCTTTTGGGGACACACAAGAGATTGTTGTGGAAGTGTACCAAGGTTCTTGGATTTGGATTGCGAAGGAGCATTCTTATAAGGGGCAGCAATGATTTCAGCCCGAGAGGGTCTGAAGGTTGTGTCGTAGTTGATATAGGTGGAAGGATTGGTGTTTTCCTGATGATATTCCATGAAGTTTGGTTTGATGTGGAATTATCTCTAGATGAGATATGAGAGGAATTGGAATTTTCTACAAGTTGAAGTGTTTTCCAATATTCTTCAAATGACATGAAAGAAGAGGATGATGTGATCATGGTCACAATAGTTGATGTGATTGGCGTGGGTAGAAGCATGGAAAAAGGCTGGGATAGATACTATAGATGGGATGTTAGGTAAAGGTGGAATAGATGTGGATGGGGAGTATTAGGAAACCCCAGGATGGATGAGGCCGTAGAAATATGAGTTGTAATGGTTGTGGATGGGAAAATATGTTCCCCCTAAATGAGGAAACCAACTTCATAAATAAGTTCATGGATGATGGTCTGAAAGGCCCTACACTACTCAATGTTGTGGCCTGGAACACGATGATAGGCACAAATACATTTAGGATTGAACCATGGAGGTTTCCTACTATAAAGATCAAAATGTCTAATGGGAGGAAGCATGATCGTAGAAGTTTGTAATAAGTGTTGGAAGATTTCTGTATATTATCCAAATAATGTTCTAGAAGATGTCATGTAAGCTATCTTGGATGTTTTGGGGAAATCTTGAATATATTGATGCTTTGGTGACTTTAGTTCAATTTTGATGTTGGTTCGTGATTCAGGGTCATGTGGACCGGACTTAGTGGTCACTCAAATAAGTTTCATGGACAACAAAGGATCCTCTTTAGATGAATCTTCATTTAGAAGTAACATGGTTGCGGAAGTTTGTGAAGAATGAGGGGACATTTACATTGGGATAGAATGTGTCAAAGGTGCGGATGTTCGAGTGGAAGGAAGAGATTGGTTTGGTTTAGGAAGGAGGTATCCTTTCTTGATGAAGTCATGAACAATGGCTTGAAATGCTTTCTGCGATGTCAATATTGTGTCGAAGATGTACGATGATATGTTCATATAAGGGTTGGAAATAAACCACGGTGGCTTCTTGCTATTGGGGTGAAAGGCCTAATAGGTGGAAGTGTGATTGCAGAAATTTGTAACAAGTGTCGAAAAGACCTCCATTACATTATTCAACGAAGCATTAGGAGATGCTTTATATGTGCGGAATTTCTCTTTTGATAAGAAGTGTATATTTTAGATAATTCGGATGTTGAGGAAAAATTTCAAGCATGTTTATGTCTTGATGCCCTGATGTCAGTTTTTTTTTCATAGTGTTGGATGATTTTTGTTTTAGTTTAAGGGACATCGGGTTGGATTGTTTAGAGGAAGGAATATTAATTTCCTATATAAGGGATTTTTGGGACATTGTTTTAGTGGTTGTGAATTTTATTTGAGAGGTTATGTCCTTATGAGGAACGACAACAAATTCTAATGGAGGATCCGGAGGTGGTGCTGATATAGGTGTAGGAAGCAGTATTTGTTTGATGGAATATAAGGAAGGTGAAGATTGATTTGGTTACATTGATGAGGTAAAGGATAATTTGAAGTTGAAGTAAGTTAAATTTATTTCAAAGGTTCTTCAAATGATGTAGGATGGGAGGATGATAAGGATGTGGTCTCAATGATCTGATGTGGTAGGTGTAAGAACTGGGATTAGATCTATGGTTGGTAGTATGGGTAAAGATGGAATATATGTAGATGATTGAGTGGGTGAGGTATATGCGGGTTTGAAATCAATGGTGGATGTTGGTATGGGTATTAAAGAGGTTCTTGATGTGCAGTATTAACTAAATAAGGGTCAAAATTTTGTGTTGTGGTAGGTAGAAATGGATTTTCCGATAGGTGGATTTGGAATGTTTTGTTGGAAGATATATAGGGGTTGAGATCAAATTGGTTAAGAGATTGTGTAGTATTGGGAAGTAGGTGTTATCTCTCGAAAGTGCACCTATAGAGAGATGATTGCAGGTGTTCTAAGCTTTCTCTGGATCTCTCTCTTTCATAGATACAATGGAAACACCTCAGGTCTATGGGTATACCTATTTTTGAGGTGCATCTCCAGTATCAAGGACGGTTACTTTCTGATGTATCCTAAACTAATTTTTTAGGGTTTTGAGGGTAAAAGATGACTGTAAATGAATTGAAAATGGGGTGATACACAAAACTTGTTGAGGGCTTTGACTGAGTACATGCATAATCAAATTGAGAATGAATTTTGGATGTAAAAACCAATAGTTTTCAGTAGAATATTAAGGCAAAACACTTTGTGTATTGAGGGAATGAGTCATAACAACACAATAAGATAACATACACACTAATATTATGTAGAAATTACTAGATTTGTAGAAAGGTAAGATGATTAATCAGGTAATTTGACATTCACAAGAATTAATGAGATATACACACCACTACAAATAATTGGAAAGGAAGAAATCAATTCTCATTCAAGGGAAAAACTGGAAAAATTTTCTTCAGCACTCCTATGTCAAAAATTCCTCCTTGTGCCTTGCAATTGCACACAATATATAGAAAAATTATCCACCCATCCCATCCTAAAAATAGGCTAATGTTACCATAGTTACCCCTTTATCTTGAATAAATAAAGGAATAAAAATAGACATGTTGATTCTGATGAGACATTAATAGCCTTGAGTTACAAAATAAAATGCGAGTCAAGTGAAAATGGCTGATCTATTTTAAATAAAATAGGATGAATAATTTGGCTAATAATAGCCCTTGCCCCTTGTGTAAGTCTTCTCCAGTATGTATGCAATATTTTTCTTCTTACCTTGCGTGACACTTCTGATTTAGAAGCTCTTGTAATGATATTATAAGCATTATTTAAATCTGCCACCTTGGATGCACGTGCGAAAATTTAATCTCCTATGTGAGAAAAAATAATTCTTTTATTTTCATACTTTAGCTAACAAAATATTCACCCATACGTGGGGACCACACTGTGAGCTCATGATGTTGACATCTTTTGTCTTTATATGTATGGTGAAATAATCCTCTTTGTCACCTTTTTGATCATATGTGATGTATTATTCTCCTGAGTAGAATATAATATTTTGTCTTGACTCAAAGATTCCCTCGATGGGGACCATGTCCTCATTTTATCATGTTGACCACTTTGAGGCACGAGTATTAGCGAATTTCAAGTTAAAATATTTCAAATTTCATCATTTTCCCCTTTTATGATGACACACGATATAGTCTTCTTTTATTGATCATGTTAAAGGCTATGTACTTTCGACCCTCTTTTTCTTATTATGATGACATCAATCACCATGCAAAGATTTTTGTGAAGTTTAAGGTTTAAAACCTTTAGGTAATCAATGGTCCTCCTTTTGTATAGATTATTGCATATACAATCATTTGACTAAGGTTAAAAAAGAATATAATGTGAACCTTAGTCTTAAGTCATAAACAAAATCATTGTTTAAATATAACTTGGTCCCCCTCCACAAGGGCTTGACCCATGAGCATATTGTCGGTGGTTATACTAACCATGTTCATGATTAGGGTTTTACGTATACTTAACACATGCATCTTTTGAACTGGGTTTAGTTAATGGCTAACTCAATGAGTTAGATGGAAAAATATCCAAACCCTAATCATTGTGATGAGCTCTTCACGATTTGGGAAAACTTTGTCGAATTTTTCATACAGCCATTAGAGAATTTAAATCTTGAGGCTTCTTCATCTTCTATTTATGTGAAGCAATACTTGTCATTTGTGAGGGAAATTGAGCAAATTACTGGTCTTTCATGTCATTAAAAAGTTTGTGAGCTTTTTGAGAGTTCTTCAGATTTTATGCCTTGCTTTCGTGAAAATTTCTCTGTGATTGGGTTTCCATGGTAATTTTTGTTTGAGATTTGAAACTCTATTTCCTTTATTCCTCCATGGTTCCATATACTATTTTGCGAGTGCCTTTACTAGTCATTGTTGTTAACTACGGAATATTTTGAATGACCAGTTTCTGAAAAGTAGCCTATGGTTTTGGTGGCTTTACCTTCTACTTTCACCTTTATTTTTGAGTTATTTGTTATATAAAACTCTAGATCTACATATTTTAAGATATGGGTATTGAGATTTCTTAGCTAATATGCCCATTCCTTAATTGCCACACGAAGCTTGACACCGAGTATGCCAAGTAATATCCTTTTATATTTTCATCAATCACGAATTTGTACTCAGGATTCCCGATTTTGGCGTCAAAATGTAAGTTTTTCGTATTACTCGATAGGTCTTTTGGGTATTTGTATTTTTGTTCGTATATCAAATAAAAGATTATATCTTTGAAATACCCATCGATAGGTTTTTGTTCACCTTGAAGAAGATATGGGAATTGTAAATGCTTCTATTTGTTCGATATCACCATTTACCACCATTACGAACTTGGGGTTTTATAGTTTTGAGCCTTTGAGCTCTATTTATGTGTGCTCGGCCTTGTGGGCTTCATTCTCTAAATCTTTTGAGTTTTTATATCAAGTTTATTACTATTTGAGTTTGAAGCTCTCGGGTTTCTTTAATAGCAACACAGATTTTGGTTTTTCATTTTCCTGCATTTTCTATAGCTTATGACTATTGTTTCCTTTAATGCCAAGTCTCACCCATTGAAGAAATTTAGAAAATTTTCAGTCTTCTTCTTCTAATCTGTCATTTCATAATTTGGGGTTTGACTTCTTGTTTTGTTTCTTTATCTTCTTGTTGAGGCTAATGTGTTTGACTTGCCCGATGTTATTCTGTTTTGAAAATTTGGGGGTTTGAGCATTATTCACTTTGCGGAAAAATATTTCTGACGGTGAGTCACCTCTGGGTTTTCCATTCGTTGCTGCCAAGTTGTGGAGCTTCACTTTCTAATAATGGCCATTTCATTGTGGAGCGGTTGCCTTCATTCTTTTGGCAAGTTTTGGGTGAAATTTCAAGGTTTCTTTGAAACTTAAACCTAGAAATGATACTTTTCCACCTAGTTTGGCTTTTAATTCAAGTTCTGAAACCTTTGACCCTCTGGAGGTAAAATTATAATGTAAATCCTTGCTCCTTTAATATTTTTACTTTGGTTTGAATTTGAGGTTCATTTTGACCTTATTGATCTTTCTACAAGAATATTAACATAAACCCTTATTTGTTTGATATCTTGTTTCTTTATTTATCGATATTCACGGAGATACTTCTATGTACCACATTTAGTTGTTAGTACTATGAAATTTACGTATATTTGACTATGCATTTTTACGGGTATTAATAGATCTTTTATTATGAGCTTTATTATATGGTTGTATTATATATATGCTTAAACTCTTTTACATTTTGAACTCCATTATTCTGTTTGGAACCTTTGATGGAGTTGAATCTCGTTATTTACTACAGAAAAGCTTTTACGATTTGGGTTTAGTTTTATGATGCTCATATCTATCTTTCCTTTAGGGCTCTTGGATTTTACTCTAAAACATGTATCAAACTTCTCCATGTTGGTGAAAACTCTAGATTCTTATCAGCATGTATACCCTATATTTCTATCATGGGTTTGATCGTGAGTTTATCTAGAACTGCTCCATTTGTTAACCACTTCAAAGATGTGAAAAATGTATTATATGTATTTTGAAAGATAAAGAACACTTATTGATATTGGAAATGTCTTCATTACAATCATGATGGTTTTCTCATTGTGTATGTTCAGAAACTGTGAATTATCTCCTTCTTTTCAGGTTATTCAAGAACAAAAAACGTATCTTGAGCTCCATTTGCATATTTGCAAGAGTGTATCATTATGATGTTGTAGCTAGGGAATTATAAATTTGATTTTGTTTCTACGTCTGAGAATCTGAGCCTCGTTTGATTGATAGTCTTATTTTCTATTTGAAATTTATAACCAGCTTTATCGAGAAACTTCATGAATACACATCTCTTGTGTGGTTGCATTATATAACTTGTGATTTCATTCCTTGATTGTATTCTTGATCTATTTGGCATACTCCATTTCTTGCACTATGGAACTTATTAAGCTAATTTGGTGATTAATTATGTGGCATACAAAAGTAGGAGATAGACTTACTTTTGTATTAGAAGGTATCTGTTGCTCTTTGTATTCTGTGATTAGTACTCAAACTTGAAAGTATAAACTATGAGATTATAGTGAATAGTTGTACTTTACTTGGTGATTATAATTAAACTGCGATTTTCATTTGTCATTGAAAGCTGAATCAAACTCTGAAATGGAAGTTGTAATCTACACTTGATCTTTGAAAGATTTTTAATTCTTAGATGAATAGATCTTGAAATTTTTTCCTTAATAGTTGTACATTGAAATTTGACCCTTTTAGTTCTTGAACTTAAACCATAATGATATACATAGCTGAAAGTGTTCTTCGTTCATTACATTCCTGGCATCTCCTTTATGATTTCTAGCTTTTGTGGAGCGACATATAGACTTATTCATTTTTGGAAATTTACATTCTACATCTTGTAAAGTTTGTTGGAAAATGAAGGTTAAATTTTAAAACTTTCTAAGTCTCTTGGAGAATGTGCAAATCTAGAATATAGCTATACCCCTTGTTTAGCACCTTATATTTATTGGAACTTGTACCTTCTGAGATGAAATATATTCTGAAAATCTTCCTTTCGAAAGATATTTTGGTGAGGATTTTTTGAATCTAGAAAATATATAGTGATGCAAAAATCATGTTCATACTATCATACAACTGACACATTTATGCTTCTCTCCATACTTATGAGATAGTTTGTAATGTATCTTGTCATTCTTTTTTGTAGCTGTAAAATCTAGAATGGTTTGAGAGCATTGAATATGTCACTTGTGTTACTCCTCTTGAAGTAAGAATGTTGCATTACTTTTCACCCTATACATTCATTGTGGATATATGAAACAAGTCTCTTTCGAGTTGAATTTCCACCCTCGATCCCCTTTAGCATGATTTTTTAATATATGTAACTAAAATTTTAGTCGATGACAATAGATCGTATTATTTCTATAACTATATTGTCATTTTCATATTTTGAAGTATCTTTGTTAAGAAATTCCATTTGTTGATTTTGTCATGCTTTCTAAAAATGACATTTTGCTTATGAATTTTTTTTGTACTTATTTTTGATTCAAGCGTATTAAGAGATGTTCTTTTTTTTATTATATCTTTCATGTATCTTGTATGTGCCTTCCTTAAAAGATTCAGTTACTTGAAACTGTAAACACATGGATATAGACCCAACACGGAGCTCTATGATATATCTTGTATGTCCATAGAAGTACTTGTTGTTGAGGTTGGAGATGAGAATGAAGCAGCTGAAGATGAAGTAATACAAGAAGCACGAGAGAACCAACCCAATCAGGAAATGATGGGTTTCTTCTCTCTCCATTTGCTTATAGTTTTAAGTATATGCTTCTTTTATTTTCTAGTACATATAAGTTACATCCCACGGCTTGTGTGGGTTCACTGTACTTTTATTCCTTATGAATAAATGAACTATTTTTGTGTAATGAGATGTATGCCTTTATTTTCTATACTTTCTTCATTTGAATGGATAATAAATGAACTTGTACAAATCAATACACTTAAATAATTCCAATGTACCTTTTTTTTACGCTCATTGAAGATGTATCTAGTTTGCTTGTGCAACTATATTTTCCATGTTTTAAACCTCAAGGCCCAGAGGCTTGCTTCTTCAAAACATAAAACCCTACATATGCCATCTTTCCCACCTTCACCAAGGCCTTGTAGTAGTCTTCCCGAGGATACTACATTGTTCTACTAAAAATGATACATTGGAGAGGTGGTATATGTCACAAGTGTTTCCTTTTGGGAAAAACTTTGAATTCTTCAATTTGATCGCATGACAGTTATTATTATTTCCAAAACCAAACAATTAAAAATTGTATCCCCTTCCAGAAGATGGCTTCCCAAAACATAGTCAAACTTTTAACTTTCGACCATTCTAAGAAACTTATAAGTTTTGAGTTGACATTTTGCGGGTGCGAAAAATGTAACAATAAGGTTTATGTTAGGATGGATGAGCTGATGGTTGTGAAGTGGTAAGTAGGCGGGGTGGCATTGGCATGAGGCATG